>OW240924.1:74407865-74685099 GCA_933207985.1 Pelobates cultripes
AGACACTTCTCAATTAAAACCGAATGCCGGGTGGTCGTCGTTCGTATGTCGACCACGAGGCGGCGGCCATTTTGTCCATGCGAACGACCAGCGGTGTTCGGCGATTATTTCATGGATCTGAAAACGGACACTTTTTCAGCCGAACACCGCTGAAGCCGTCGACCTCCCCTTCTCAATCGACAAAAGTATACGAATGCCAGCCGTTCGGGAGATTCAACCACACGAATGGACTTAACCCAGATAGCCGTCCCATGGAGTCAACCGCATACCGAAGAACTGAAAGAGACTTTGACTCCATGGCGATTGAACTGTGCGAATGGGATCTGAGCGCTATTCTTCAATAATGTGCCCTCAGATCCAGGCTATCTGGGGATATGTAATACGAATGTAATATGTTCGGCAGTTATGAAGTTATAGATTTTCATGTGTTTTTGTGACTTGTATTTAAAATGGCGATTACCTCTGCTCGGGGAGATAATTGAGTTACTTCCCAATTATCCCCCGAGCAGAGGGGAGGGAACTGTACTGCATGCTGGGAATATTGTGGGGATGTATGTCCAAAATGTCCCCATGTCCTTCTGTAATTTCAGTCTCCCATTTGGTCCCCTAGGGGAGTGTCCACCAAGTGGGAGACCTGCATAAATACCGGGCAGGTAGCCCCCAGTAAATCAGTTCGTGTTTTACACTCAAAGCGGAGCTTGGTCTCGTTATTGGGGGGATTTTATTACCGGCGCTTAGAGACTGCTTATTGGAATTCTTTGCCGCTTGGGAGATATTAGCGTTCGGCTAATATTGGCAGTTCGTGGATTTGGAGCTCGAGAAGGGAAATAGCCGTACAGGTACCGTTCGGGAGTTTGGAGTGTTCCCTAGCTGGCGGTTCGCATGGTTTTACTATACCCGCTACCAGCCTACATTATTGCGAACGGGGAGCATTCACTAAACGGCGGTTTGTGCCTTTATTACTGGAGGTACCGTAACAGTGTGTGTGTGTGTATGGGGCAATCTGTGTGTATGGGGGGCAGTGTGTGTGTATGGGGGGCAGTGTGTGTGTATGGGGGCAGTATGTGTGTAAGGGGGCAGTATGTGTGATTATGGGGGCAGGATTTGTGTATGGTGGCATTATGTGTGTATGGGGCGCAGTATGTGTGTGTGGGGGGGCAGTGTGTGTATGTGTGGGCCCGGGGGCCAGTGTGTGTATGTATGGGGGCAGTGTGTGTGTATTGTATGGGGCGTGTGTGTGTGTATGGGGGCAATGTGTGATTATGGGGGACAGGATGTGTGTATGGGGGCAGTGTGTGTGTATGGGAGCACTATGTGTGATTATGGGGGACAGGATGTGTGATTATGGGGGGAAGGACGTGTGTATGGGGGCAGTATGAGTGTATGGTGGGGCAGTATGTGTGTATGGTGGGGCAGTATGTGTGTATGAGGGCAGTGTGTGTGTATGCGGGGCAGTGTGTGTGTGTGTATGGGGGCAATGTGTGATTATGGGGGGCAGGATTTGTGTATGGTGGGCAGTGTGTGGCTGGGGGGGGGCAAATGTGTGTATGGGGCAATGTGTGTATGGGGACAGTGTGTGTATGGGAGGCTGTATGCGGGGCAGTGTGTGTGTGTATGTGAGGCTGTATGGGGGCAGTGTATGGGGGCAATGTGTCTATGGGGGCAATGTGTATGGGGCAGTATGGGGGGGCAATGGGTGTGTATGGGGGGCAGTGTGTGTGTATGGGGGGCAATGGGTGTGTATGGGGGCAATGTGTGTGTGTGTAGAGTGTGTGAACACCCCCCCAGCCTACCTGTCACTGGAGGATGTTGCTGGGGGTCAGGCAGCCATCTTCTGCAGCAGCATGGGCTGCTGCATTACGGCGGGGGCGGGGCTTATCGGCGGAAGGCGGGGCTTCGTTTGGGGGCGTGGCCTGTGCCGGGGAGCCAATCAGTGGTCCCTCCAGCCACAGACAGCCCCCAGCAGCTCAGCACTGCATTCCCTCCCAGGCTGTGACAGTCCGAGGGAAGCCCCTGGCCAGCAAGTTGCTGGCATTTGGGGGGGCCCAAGGGGGGGCACAACATGATGTAGGGGGGGCCATGGCCCCCTCTGGCCCCACCCTAGCGACGCCACTGGGCATGGACCACTTAACAAATTGGCGCCATTTTTTGAAAGAATAGCAGTTTGCATAATTCTAGTAATGCCATGCTCCTATGTCATTGTGTAATTTTTTTGACCCTGATATGGCTTCAGTCATTCTAGTGGCACCGCACTCATATGTCCTTGGGTCATTTTATCATGCTACATAATGTTGTCCTTACCAGTACTGTATAGGACCACAACTCTGTTTGTTCCTTGCCCTGTCATGGTCTTTGCTACCTGATAGAATGCACTGTTTATGCTTGTAGTGATTCTGGTTTTGTCCGTGAGGACTGAAAGTACGTTTGTCTGGTACGGGTTTGCTCATGGTTTGCTTGTTGGGGTGTACTGGTATATACACGAGATTACTATGCGATATGAGATGCTTGTGACATGTGTTGAGCAGATTGTTGTTTTATGGGACCGAGCTGTGGAAAATGCCAGAGCTTTATAAATAATGATAATACTAAGAATAACGAGGAGAAAAGAATGTCTTAAGATTAATGTGTTTCGAGGGAATGCTTGAAGACATTCAAACATTGAGGGAAAGAGAGCTGGAAATCACAAGATGGTGTCTTAGATGTGAAAAATCAAAAGTCTCAAAGAGAGAATGGGGCCTGACTGTCAAGCTAACTGGACTCAGGTCATGGAATATCCTCTGATGAATGTGATTTACAAACAAAAATGCCTGCGTTCTCAACATTTTGCATATCAAATACGTCTATCAAGTGAGGATTATTTTCAGGCTACCAAGAATTTTATACACACCAGGTGTTTCAACAATTAAACCTGCCTCTGGAACCTGGACTTGGTCTTTCAGGCTGGTGAAGAGGACAATGTAACACTTACAAGTGCACACTGCAAACAGTAAAAGATATTGAAGGCCCCATTCCTCTCCCTTTGACTGCTGTCAAGATAAATACTTTCTCTGATGGTAGCCTAGCACATCACATTCCATCTTAGAATTGTGCCTTGTAGCTCTGCACTGTATACAGTTCTGCAAGCATACAAAATAACTTACGGAAAAACAAAACAAACATCCTTCTACTGGAAATAATACACTGTATTATGTTTCATGAGAGCAAACACCATGAGTGATTTGACAGCTGACAACAAGGAGCCCTTATACATCTAGAGTAAATGTGATGCAGGCTCACAGTGAAAGGCATGCTAGACTATAAGTCTATAAGTGACAAGAGTAATGCGGGGCCCTTCTGTCCGTTCTACACAAGCACCCTGCTTGTGGGACAATTTCATTAATAGCAGTGAGTATTGTGTGCTTATTTTTTCTCCCACATCTCAAGCCTATGGACTGTCACGCAAAGGGCATGATTTTCTTTAGTTCTGTTAACGGCTTTTTGCTAAAAACGGCAGCTCAGTTTCAGGGTCTTGGCAATCTTCTTATAGCCTAGGCCATCTTTATGTAGAGCAACAATTCTTTTTTTCAGATCCTCAGAGAGTTCTTTTCCATGAGGTGCCATGTTGAACTTCCAGAGACCAGTAAGAGAGAGTGTGAGAGCGATAACACCAAATTTAACACACCTGCTCCCCATTCACACCTGAAACCTTGTAACACTAACGAGTCACATGACACTGGGGAGGGAAAATGGCTAATTGGGCCAAATTTGGACATTTCCACTTGGGGGTATACTCACTTTGGTTGCCAACAGTTTAGACATTTATGGCTGTGTGTTGAGTTATTTTGAGGGGACAGCAAATTTACACGGTTATACAGGCTGTACACTTACTACTTTATATTGTAGCAGAGTGTCATTTCTTCAGTGTTCTCACATGAAAAGATATAATAAAATATTTACAAAAAATTGAGGGGTGTACTCACTTTTGTGAGATACTGTACATGCACATTACTCTGAGCTTATCACAAAACCTTACCTAAACTGGCTATGGTACAACATAATTAAATAGTGAGCCTGCAAACCTACCATCTCTGTCTTAAGGTATCTCCTTCTTATGAAGTCATTCAGGTGGTCACCAGATGGCTGTATGGGATCCTTTTTATAGGTTGTGTAATTCCTGGAGCTGCTGGTATAGACATGTTTTGCTCGAGCTACATGCTTTACATTTCATTGAGTTTTACAGTAAGGTCTTTATATGCCTGCTAATTAATTAATAGTAAATCGTGGAGATTGGCCCCAAATGTGCAAATACAATTTAAGCCACTTTTTCAGCAGGTGCAGAACTGGCCCTAAATGTCTGATTTCCGTATATATTATAAGAATTTATCAAACACTGTGTCGCCCTAAAACTGCCCTCTACATGTACATTTAGAGATATTAGTTAAAGGACCACTATAGGCACCCAGACCACTTCAGCTTAATGAAATGGTCTGGGTGCCAGGTCCAGCTAGGTTTAACCCTTTTTTCTATAAACATAGCAGTTTCAAAGAAACTGCTATGTTTATAATAGGGTTAATCCAGCCTCTAGTGGCTGTCTCACTGATAGCCGCTAGAGGCACTTCCGCGCTTCTCACTATGATTTTCACAGTGAGAAGACGCCAGCGTCCATAGGAAAGCATTGTGAATGCTTTCCTATGGACTGGCTGAATGTGCGCGCGGCTCGTGCCACGCATGCGCAGTCAGCCGAGGAGGAGGAGAGTCCCCCGTTTGCGCTGGAGAAAGAGGTAAATTTAACCCCTTCCTCACCCTATAGCCCGGCGGGAGGGGGCACCCTCAGGGCACTATAGTGCCAGGAAAACGAGTATGTTTTCCTGGCACTATAGTGGTCCTTTAATATTTCCTTTTGACTGCTTTTCACAGAGGAAATGACAGAAAGTGTAAAATGTGCATGCTGATTAAAAGGGCAGATTCAAAATAAACATTATGAAATAGGTCCCCTTTACCCACCTCCCATCTCCCTCCATTCAATATAAAAATGTGTTTTTAATAAAGCAGGTCTACATGTTGCTAACATTGTTTATTTTTTTTCTAGAGATCTGTGCATTCTCATTACCTTCTTCTTCATTACATACGTCTATCATTATAATTTGCATGTCTTCATTGAAAAGGCTTCTCATTCTCATAAGAGTATATTAATTTGCCTAAATGCCATTGGCTCTTTTAGTTTCTTTCAGCTGTCTTTACTTACTCTTCCAGCAATTCTGCTATATTTGAATGTATTTTTTTTCTTGGTTGTTGTGTGAATCTAGAAAATGCAACTGTTCAGGCCACAGAAGCAAATAACCATATGCTTTACAGAACTGGAGCAGCACTCTCTCAAATAATCATATCCAAAGCAAAATTCTATCACAAGTTGTAGAAAATAATATTTATCAGAGCAGAGGCACAAGAGAACATTTTGACTCTATAGTGGAATCTTTATCAATTCTTGATAAAGACTTCGCTGTGGAATCAAAAAGTTGTTGAACCTATTAATTATTATTTTCCACAATTTGTGTGCCCAGATTCTACTTTGGATACAAATAACCATATAGATCTGCAGCCTCCAGGCTTCTGTGAGTTTGTAAGCATTATAAGATCAGCACATGACATCATCACAGAATTTTGCCAGAGAGCACCATTCTTTGATTGGATGTGCCGGTGTGGTCATTCGCACTGGAGAGAAGTGTTGCAGATTGCTTACCTACAAACTTAGCTTTAATATAGGACTAACATATACATACATCATTAAAAACAGAATTGAATATCAGATTTCATACAGAAAATGTCACTGCACTCAGACCACCGATCTCACACGTATTCGCTACCTGTGCTATCTCTCACCCCCTAGCTTTTGGACACAGATAGCCGTCTATGTGTGATAAAATCTTTGTATGATATAGTGTATCTGTCACTATATGGATGGTTGATGTTCCTGTTTGTAGAGCACTGTACATTGGCATTGCTAGGTGTTGGTTATACTGGCTGAAACCCCACTGGGCTACATAGTCTCGAGTTATAAATATTTCTCTGTATTATAATGCTTATGATTCATACACCAGCTGGAGTAATCAGAACTCCAGATGTATTGCTAAATGCCGTGGGACCTCTGCTGCACACACCAACCAGAACCTACACTTGTCGATCACAATTAGTACTGTACTTTAACTGAGTGGCTTCCAGCAGTTGCTGTGCTCTGTCAATCAGAGATAGCACAGCAGTTAGACCTCCAGGTATTTGACAACATGGGCAAGTAATACCCCAGCACAGGAGAGGGCACAAAACTGTGACTATTGGAATTATGCCAGAGCATCAAACAGACGGGAGGAAGAGGATAGGGCGATGGGGTACAGCATCCTCGCATGTGTAAGTGGTAAAATAGTAAGGAATTCTACATCAACGGCAGTAGCATCTTACAGTTGCACTGGGGGTCATTGGTTATATATATATAACCTTGATTTTGTTTGACTTCTGAAATGATTGGTTACCTTATTTTCTTATGATGTCATCTCGGTTTGACATTAAACTTAAATAAAAATTCTGACTTTAACTTTCCATAGCATATGGCAGCACATAAAAATGAAAACTAACTACCATATAAATACTATAAACCCACATAAAAAATGTCTCATGCTGTCTGTGTTTCAACGACAAAAGCTGAAATGTGAAAGAGCTTTATTCTGGTCTACGTTTTTGTAGATACTCAGCAAGATATCGTTCAACCCCTGACAAAAAAAAAAAACAGTCAGATTTATCACTTAGGGAAGATATAGGAGGTATGAGAAGTAACCTAAATGCAGGTCAGAGGAAATAATACTATGAATGAAAATGCTAGACAATTAGTGCAACAACAGACTCAAAGTGAGGAACTAGCCAGGTTTGGAATATGGAAATCAGAACTACGATAACTCGAGGTCAGACTGATACACAGGAGGTAACAAGGTCAGAATTATGGCAAGCTGGGTTGGTAACAGGAAATCAGGAACAATGAATACATGTGTTTACTGGCTATCTAGACCAAAGATCACAGGAGTATATATAGGCCCAGACCCTTGCATCAATTTAGCATCATTGGCACATGCACTTTGTTTCCATAAATTAAATTATAAAAAGGAGCAAGCTAGCAATTAGATTAGAGTGAAGCAGCTACGACCTTGCAAAAATGACGCTGCGTCTCAACTGCCGTGACTGTGTCTGAATTTTCAAAGCTGCGTTAAAATTAGTTCGGTCGCTGGATTGACACAATTCAGTTTTGTAAGAATTGACAAGTGACAAGTTCCAAATCATAAGCTCTTATATTGAGTTGGTGTCCTGGCTGCTGCTACAGGGCTTTTTATTAGATTTTGGGATTTGGATTTTGCTTTCACTGTACAATAAGTGCAGAGTCGGATAAAAACACAAAAAAGTGCAGAACACAGAGACACCATTCCCCATACCCTCTCCCATGGACCACGGCAATTTGAACCAGAGGCAGGGATAAATCACATGAAGTACTTGTAACCCCATTAACTAATGATGCTGCCAGAGGGGGAGCATCAAAGCAAGACTCCAAATAATTAAGTGGTCATGGTGCTTGGAGTAACCCTTTAATAGAAGGAAGTGGGGTTCCCTGGCATCAGATTGCTGGAGCAGGAACAAGTGGTGCTTGCCTTTTTCAGGACAGGGAGATAGAAGTGTTCAACTGGACCTGGTTAAGGTGTACACTTCTTTTAGGCCACTGGTTCCAAAACCAGTCCTCATGGCCCACCAACAATCCAGGATTTATGTATTTTCCTGTTTTATTTCAATGGAGATCCTGACAAAACCTGGATTGTTGGTGGGTCTTGAGGACTGCTCTAGGCTATGAAAGGTTTAATAGGATCCTCCAAGTGTTGTACTCCCTTGTTAGGAAAGCTGGTATTTCAGATACCCTTTTGCTTTCGGTTCCTCCCGAACTGCTAAGGGCTAAGTGATTATAGCTCGGCGTTCGGGTGTTGATTCGGATCTTCTCCAGAAGAAAATGCAGTATCCAAGTAAATTCTCCAAGCAATCAGACGTATACCCAAACATCAGCCTAAACTAGATGAAGGGTACAACAGGAATGAATTTATTCAGACCAACTGGCCGGTTTATATGTAAGTCCTCATGCAAGGAGATTACGGTGACATATTCCAGGGTCGTCCCCACTAGACCTGAGAGGGGACTATGGCAAAGTACACACTGTAATTACATAAGCTCTCAAGTCCAGGACACTCCCACACAAAACAGGATAATCCCTCCCTTGTGCCTGCGAGATAATTGAGTCAGGAACTGTACTAAACAGATTTTAGTTTCAGGAACTCGACGACCAAACACCGCTGCCTGCGTTCATGCGAACAAGATGGCCGTCACCTCGTGGTCGTTCATGCGAAGAGCGGCCACCAAGACAAACATTTAGAACACTGCGGTTAGAATCGTTACTAAGTGTAGGGTTTAACAAGCTCACGGGTTGTCTCTGGTTCGTGCGGCTGTTCGGTTCCCGATCCACATAATCCCAATTGCATGAACAGAGCCTTTTTAAAGTATATTAGCCAAGGTCTATTGCAGGGGCCATAGTCCTGAGGCAAGAGGCTGGCCAGCAGGCCCTCCAAGAACCCGTGACGAGGTTCAGTTCGTCACATCCCTTAAGTGCAGGGTCTGGGAATCCGCTCAACACTGGAAGGACCTGAACTGAAGTAAATAGTGGAGTGCATAAAGTGCAATTCTTTAAAAAGCACTTAAGACAACATGGGAAAATGGTTTAATACACAGCAAGTTCAGCATTGTAAACAATTATATACATTACTCCTCATAACTTGAGAGAGGGGTTAATTAAAGTAGCACTAAACACAGTTTGAGCCATGTCATTAACTGCTAGACCAGTGCTAGCAAACCTAGAGGATGGTTACCAGCAGCAAAACTCAAAAGACTCTGAGGTCAAACTCATTATTCTCTGCCAAGGTCACTTCTCACTTCTTCCCTATGGTACTCTTCAGCTTCTGGCACTTCATCTACAAGGAGACGACTTCAGCTCTGTACTCTCAAGCATGTGTGAAAGTATAGCACTAAAGTCTATGGAGGATCCTGCAAGAAAATTCCATAGACAGAGTCTATAACAGCTAAGTGTATGAAAAGGCTTCATAAAAAAGGTAGCTTTTGTCAAGCTTTGTCAAAAGTAGTGAAATACATGACACAGTAGTCTATACTTTGTCTTATATACTTTTGAGTAGGTTAGAAGTTCAGTATCCAGGGTACCCACTATGCTAAATAATGTGTGCTAGAATAGATATTAAGGGAACTGAGATAAAAGAAGGGGAGGGGAGTAAGCAAAAATTAAGAGAAGAGAGAACGGGATACCATTATGAAAAGTGGTAAAATAAAATGAGAGTGTCATTTGACATCTGCATTAGATTGTGTACTTGGGCTCAAAAATATTTATCATCACTGTGATAAATTGATCATGACAGTGGGAATGATTTTTTTTTTTTAAATATATTTCTATATAGAATCTGATGCACATGGACCCACTGCCTGCATCACTTTAGAGAGGGCCATCAGGTGGACCATGCAATTAGGGCCACTCAATGGGTATCGCTGAACAGGGGCCAGGTCGGGTTCTGTAGCCGTTTAAGAGCACAGCCGGGCCCCTCTAGTGGATGCTGGGATGAAGGGATAGCTGATCACTTCCTCCTAGCTTCATAAGAGAGTACCACACAGGAGGAAGGAGGAGGCAGCAGCATGGAGAGCAAAGGCAGGAATGAGCTGCTGCTCACACTCATTGCCATCAACTTCAGCCAGCATCACCAGGACCAGGCTAAGCTGCAGGTAAGATTTAGCAGTGGAGTGAGGCCCTGGCTGATTGTGTGCAGATTTTTGTAGGTAGAAAGCTGTGCTCTGGGTCCCTGTGCTGAGATCTAAGTTCAGGGAAATTGTACTACTCTCAGACTGCATTTAGGATTTCCTGGGCATGGAGCTCACACACTAGCTGCTGTGTGTACAGTCACTGATCCTCTCCTTATGGGGGGGGGGGGGGTAAAAATCTTTCTTGCTCCAGGGCCCTCTCTACATTTGTTCCACCAATCGGTTGGGTTGGGCTGTAGGGTGTGATTGCATGCCAGGGAGTGGGGTTGCAGGGACCAGGGGGCCCAAGCAAATGCATGCCTAGAGTCCAATCAATAAAAAAGACGGCCCTGTGTGGAGGTGCTTTTTTTCCTAAAGAAATCAATTCTAGTTTTTCAAGCCTTTCTTCATAACAAAGGTTTTACATTCCCCTTATTAGTTTTGTAGCTCTGCACTACTTTCTAGGTTTGCAAAATCCTTTTTTAAAACTAGTGCCCAAAACCGCACTGCATATTTAAGGTGGGGTCTTACCATTTATTTGTAAAGAGGCAAAATTATATATGATTCACGTGAATAAATACCCCTTTCTAAACACAAAGCACCTTACTTGCTTTTGCAACAGCAGACTGGCATTGAATCTCATCTGCCACTTGCCTGCCCAGTCCCCCAATTTATCCAATTCCTTCTGTAGAGAAGCTATATAATGTTCAGACTGTATTTTCTCATCTAGTTTTGTGTCATTTGCAAACACCGACAAATGCCTTTCAATGTCTACTTCAAGATCATTTATAAAAAGAAAAAAAGAGAAGTGGAACCCCGAGGCACTCTACTTACCACTTTGGTCAATTTCCCATTTACAACTACTCTCTGCACTCTGTCGTCAAGCCAGATTTTTCATCTAAACCAACAGATTTCAGTTGTGCTAGTAACCTTTTGTGTGAAACTATATCAAATGCCTTAGCGAAATCCAAGTAGATCACATTTACTTGGAACACCCAGAGTGATTAGATTGAGAAAATACTGGCTTTAGAAGGAAGTGCAGTGCTACTTATCCATAGGATCCTGATGATTAAAGCGGCACTATCATGCCGAACTTACCTTTCCTCAATCTCTTCCTCTTCTCCCCCTCTCTCAGGATCTGTTCTTCTTTTCTTCCTGTCTTCTTTAGTTTTCTTTAAAATCATAAGACAAAGTAGGGACTCTTTGCCTTATGGAGGATTCCTCCGCTTGACCAGCTCTGACCAGCGGAGGAGCAAAGTGTGCTTCATTTCCCCTGGTCGGAGCAATTTTCCCATGATCCCTAGCTTTCCTCTGTGATCTCGCGATGCTGCCTGTCATTTTACACGAAACTGCCGAATTGCATTCTTACTGAATGAGAACAGTATGTTCGTTTCTTTTAGAACGCAATTCGGCACTTTGTTTGTGTCGGAATTTCATTCGAATGAATGAAACTCCGATCCTATTCATTGCCGCGGTTGCATCTTGCAGCCGCTTAGTAGATAACTCCCTAATTCCCACGGTATCAGGGAGTTATCTACTAAAAGGCTGAAAGACCTAAATTGGTCTTTCAGCCAAATTTACTAATACTAAGTAAAGATTACTTAGTATTAGTAAATAATATGCCCCTACTCGCTATATCGTGAGTAGGGGCATGTCTAGTAAGCAGTGAGCAGCTTATAGTACTGAGCTCCGCAGGGCGGGTCAAGGCTTAGAACACTCTGATTGGTGGGTTTAAGCCAATCAGAGTGCTCTGTGTCATTTTACACAGCGTGGGAAAGTTCTTTTGAATTTTCCCACGCTGTGTAAAATGACTCATAACACTCTGATTGGTGGATAACCAATCAGAGTGTTATGAGTCATTTTACACAGTGTGGGAAAATTCAAAAGAACTTTCCCACGCTGTGTAAAATGACACAGAGCACTCTGATTGGGTGGCTTGAAAGCCACCCAATTAGAGTGCTCTGTTTCATTTTACACAGTGTGGGAAAGTTCTTTTGAATTTTCCCACGCTGTGTAAAATGACACAGAGCACTCTGATTGGCTTAAACCCACCAATCACAGTGTTCTAAGCCTAATTGCAGGGCGGGGCAAGGCTTTATAAGCCTTGACCCGCCCTGCGGAGCTCAGTACGCGGCGTGCCCTCGAAGGGCGAGCATGGATTAATTTTTTTTTTAAAGTGCGACGGGTATGATGGATTTTTATTTGGCCTTTTTGGGGGCTGAAGAAAGAAGATTTTAGAAAAAAGAAGACGTCAAATGGTAAGTTAAATTTTTTTTTAACAGGTTAGTTATTTTATTCCCCCCTCACTATTTTTAGGGTGAGGGGGGTAGGTAGGGAATAGGTTTTTTTTTGGGTGGGGGGGTGACTAGGGGCTTGGGAACCCCTAGTCACCTTGATTGGGGGAGTGTTTCATTTAGGGCCCCCACCCACCGCTCGGGGGGGGTCAGGGGGGGAAGGACAGTAGGTCCCCCCCCCTTATTGTTTTATTAGGGCCCCCACCCACCGCTCAGGGGTGGGGGCCAGGGGGGGGAGGACAGTAGGTCCCTCCCCCCTTATTGTTTTATTAGGGCCACCACCCACCGCGCAGGGGTGGGGGCCAGGGGGGGAGGACAGTAGGTCCCCCCCCTTATGGTTTTATAAGGGCCCCCACCCACCGCGCAGGGGTGGGGGCCAGGAGGGGAGGACAGTAGGTCCCCCCCTTATTGTTTTATAAGGGCCCCCACCCACCGCGCAGGGGTGGAGGCCAGGGGGGGGAGGACAGTAGGTCCCCCCCTTATTGTTTTATAAGGGCCCCCACCCACCGCGCAGGGATGGGGGCCAGGGGGGAGGACAGTAGGTCCCCCCCCTTATTGTTTTATTAGGGCCCCCACCCACCGCTCAGGGGTGGGGGCCGAGGGGGAGGACAGTAGGTCCGTCCCCCCCCATTATCTTCATGGCCCCCACCCGCCCGGGGTGGGGGAGGGGGGGAGGACAATAGGTCTGCCCCCCTTATTGTAATTTATGTAGCCACAGACTGCTCACTGTTTAGTAGACATGCCCCTACTCGCGGTATAGCGAGTAGGGGCATTTGGGAGATTTTAATCTCCCTTGTGCTATTATGGGGGTCATATTGACCCCCCATAGAGTGAGAGGGGGACCTGAGGGGGCTTATGAAGTGGCGGGGAGCACTGCTCCCTGCCGCTTCTATCTTTACATATTACAAGGAGGGAGCTGCACGCCGGTAGCTCCCTCCTTGTAATAAACTGAACGAACAAACTAACACTGATACACAGTGTTAGTTTGTTCGTCTGACATTTCTATTCATTCGTCTGTCTGATGAATGAATGAATGAATGAATAGATGAAACTCCCGTTCGCATGTCCAGGTGTTTCACTGGGCATGTGCGGGAATCTCACAGTCTGTCTAGTGTGGGCAGATGACGTGTCCCTGAGGGACTTCACCAGGGCCGGTGCAAAGAATTTTGGGTACATAGGCGAAGATGCATTTTTCCACCCCCCCAAAAACATCTTCACCCATGTGCCTCTTAACCTCCCTTTTGTGTTTCTTATCCCGTCTTTTAAATATCTGACTCCCTTTGCCTTTGTGTGTCTCCTATCTCTCCTCTTTGTATGACTCTTACATCCTCCCACATTTTGTGTCTTACTCCTCCCAGCCCCTTTGTGTGACTCCTTTTCTCCCAGCCCCTTTGTGTCTCTTTCCTTCTCAAGCCCCGGTGTGTGTTTCTTTCACATCCAGCCCCTCTCCCTGTCCCTTAATGGTCCCCTCCCTTCTCTGACCCTTACTGTACCTCTCCCCTCTCTCCTCCTTTTCCTGTTCCTCAGTGTTCCTTTCCCTTCCCCCCTCCTTTCCCTGTCCCTTAGTGTTCCTCTCCCCTCCCACCTCTGTTCCCTGTCGCTTAGTGTTCCTCTCCCCCTCCCTCCTTTTCCTGTACCTTAGGGTATCTCTCCTTAGGGTATCTCTTACAGACACTGTCCCTTGGTGCGCCACCCACCCCCATAGTGGTCCCCTCCCCTTCCTGGTGTGCCTCCTACCTTTCTTGTAGCGTGGCTGAGCGGAGCGAAGTTCCTGTACCACGGTACACTCCGCTTGGCCACGCTACAGTCAGGGGTGTATAAACACTGACAGTCACACACACTCAGTGACAAATACACAGACATCTCTGACAGCCAGACTCACTTATCTGACACACTCATTCATTGACAGACACTCACACGCACACTGACAGGCACACAAACACTGACAGACTCATTGACACACACACTGACACACACACACACACACACACAAACTCACAGACACTGACAGACACGTACTCACATGCACACAGACACGTACTCACATGCACACACTGACAGACACACTCACACACACTGACAGACACACTCACACACTGACACACACACACATACACACACACACTGACACACACATACACACACACACTGACAGACACACATACACACACACACACTGACAGACACACATACACACACACACTGACAGACACACATACACACACACACACTGACAGACACATACTCACACACACACTGACAGACACACACACACACTGACAGACACACTCACTCACACACACTGACAGACACACATACACACACACTGACAGACACATACACACACACTGACAGACACACTCACTCACACACACTGACAGACACACATACACACACACTGACAGACACACTCACTCACACCGACAGACACACATACTCACACACACACCGACAGACACACACTCACACACACACTGACAGACACACATACTCACACACTGACAGACACACATACTCACACACTGACAGACACACTCACTCACACACACTGACAGAACCATACAAACTCACAGACACAAATACTCACATGCACACACACACACACATTAATAATCTAAATTAAATTTAAATTTCCCACCCAGCCTCCCTACCTGGAGAGCTGGCATGGGCCTCTCATTGGTGGTCCAGTGGGGCTGCTGGGAGGCGTGCGGCTGAATTGGAGAATTGCCGAGGTGGCGAGGGAGCTCTGATCTCTCTGATCTGCTCCCTCGCAGGCTGCTTACTGCTGCCGCGGGAGCGGGAATATGACGTCATCAGTAAACAGCCTGCGAGGGAGCACATCAGAGAGATCAGAGCTCCCTCGGCATCCAATTCATCCGCACGCCGCGCCGGGAATCCAGGTGGTGACCTGGCAGGAGGGAGCACTTCCCTCCTGCCGGTCACTGGAATTTTGCGCCCCCAGAGCCGGTGCGCCCTAAGGCGGCCGCCTGTGCCGCCTTATGGACGCGCCGGCCCTGGACTTCACCTACCCACACAAAGATGGCGGCGCCCTGAATATAGATCGGGGCAGAAAATAAAGATTTAAAAAGAGGTAATCTGGGGGGCTTAAGGGTATTTGGGGGTGACTAGTGGGTCAATTGGATGTAGTGGAGGCGGGAGGGGGGTTAAAAAATTAAACGGGATTCGGCATGACAGTGCCGCTTTAAGCAGCTATGGCCATGTTTGTTTTAAGCTATTGTCTTCTCTAACATTACTCTGCTCTCTGGAACATTTTTTTGTACATTACAGATTTCTGAAAATAATAGGTGTAGGACTGAAAATTACTCACTGAATGACAAGAACAAGTACAAGGTAAATGTATGCTATTTGCCCTGTTACACCCTATCGACAAATGTAAAGTCAATCTTTCTTCATTATTTTCTGTCTATCAATCTGACATGTTCTAAACAGTAAGCATATTCCACTGACCTTTGTTTCACTTCATCAACCTATTAATCAAATACGATGATGTCAAAATTTTTGCTGTAGCTGTCCTCTTCTAAACAATAATATTAGGGGCAGGTATTGCAGCGTTTAACTCTTTACAAAAGAGTATAAACACACACACAAAAAAAGATTTAAAAAAAATTTAAAGAGAATTTTTTACTTTATTTAACATTTAAACTGCCACTGACTGCCATACTTATTGAACTTGGGAGAACATTGCTTTTGCGTTGTCAGAAAATGCCAAGTTGCACAATTGCACATTTCTTTCTTTATCCAAAAAGGGTACAATTTATTAGCAAATGTGAAAGGCCATCTGCACCATTGTACTATAAAGAGCTAGCCAGAAAAATGGCTACACACTTCAGCAAAAAAAACCTGTATAAATATTTTAATACTAAATTCATTCAGACATCAAGACATAAATACAAGTTATCTTTGACTTCTACAATTACTAGAGGTGCTCAAAGTGCTTGCCATTAGCGTCCAGACACTAATTAGTACGAAGAACTGCTGATCGGGTAATGTTGCCCAAAGTTTCTAGTGGGATCGCTGCACATGGAGTTTTAATTTCTTCCTGAAGAGCTGTCACCTTAGCTGATTTTTTTAACATCCTTTAAGGTCCCCGATAGGTAAAAGTCAAGACATGTTAAATCAGGAGAACGTGTGAGGAACTCAACTGTACCTTTTCATCCTATTCAGGGTTCTTGAAACTGCATGTGCAGATATCCCACTGGAAACAAAGGGCAAACGTTGCCCGAGCAGTAGTTCTTCCTACTAAGTGTCTGGAGGCTAATTGCAGCCACTTTGAGCACCTCTAGTAATTGTAGAAGTCAAAGGTAAGGTTTCATTCATCTCTTGATGCCTGAATAGATTTAGAATATGAAATATTTATACATGTTTTTTCTGTTGCTGAAGTGTGTATACATTTTTCAGGCTAGCTCTGTATATATGATGTGGTTTCAACTTTGAAAGTGATATTTTACAACAAGAAATAAGTAGGGGGCTCCCACATGTACAAATACTTGCCAAATGTCATGGATCGTGCATGACTGTACTAACCATGGGACCAATGTCCTGCAGTCTTCTCCTGGGTTTTTAATTTTCCCTACCAAAAATATATCGGAAATATATTAAGGAGCGATTTGTGATTTGAAATGAGCAATTTGAGATTACATATGTACTAAAAAGTGAGAAAGTGTGTTCTATAGAAAAACACACAAAAAGCAACTAAACTATGCATCTAGAATATGTCCATGCATGTCTTCTACTGTACGGAAGAGATCTCGTCATGCTGGAACTCGCTCACATTACACTATGCATGTGTTAATTTGCCTGCATATTTCACATAGTAACAGCACTACCAAAATCAGCAACTTTATAAAAAAATTATATTACTAATATTTAAAGGTATAAATTGATTTCTCCTTAATTTGCATAATCTTCTAAAACTGCCTTGATTGAGTATCTACCTAGTAGATTACAGTTCAAAAAGTACAAAACAAAACAAAACAAAAAACTTGTTTAAAAAACAAAAAAGTGTAACTCGAAACGCCTTGATTAAGATAACGGTCATTAGGAACAGAAGTATTACGACTGTAAATAACCAGTAACTAAAAACTGGAGTCTGTAGATTAGCTAAGAACAATGCCATGGTGATGTACTCATTGTGTCACTCCAGAGAGAGTTGACGTATACAGACTCTCTTATAGGTATGCACACAGACATGCAACAGTGATTTCATTCATGTAAAAACATGAATAAAGCAATTCCGAAATTTAAAAGATCAACTTTTTTTTTTTTTAAATAAAGAATACATATATTATAGCTTCTGTGTGCATAAACATATAAAGTATCCATATGAATCAATACATATTTTCACTGCAAATCCTGGCTTACCATTGCTTCATGCACACAGACATTTTTGTTTCATCTTTGGTCAAAAGCACCACGTATCCAACCCAGGGACATGCAGGTAATCAAGAGTTAGTGCATTCATGAATTATTGCATCATGTGATATTTCTAGGCAACTCAAATGTGCTCTAGCTCGCTTCCAGCTGTTTTCGAACGAATATGATTCAAATGTGCTCTAGCTCGCTTCCAGCTCTTTTCGAACGAATATGATTTCGTCCCAAATTTCTGACTTTTTCGTATTCGTTTACTGAAACGTAAACGAAAATCCTACATACGAAATGGCAAATGCTGAATGAATTACCTTTTCGTTTCAGTTCTTTCGTTTTAATAGACTCCGTGCTGCAGGAGAATTAACCCCCACAGCACGGAGGAGAAACAAAAACAGCTGGTTCTCCCTGCAGACTGAGACTTAACCCATGCAGGGCTGCAAGGAGACTCTTACAAGCACGGGTTAAGTGACTTAACCTGCGCTTGACGAAAATAACATTGCGCATGTGCAAAACAAAAAAAGCAAGGAGTGAGCTGGCAGCGCTACCAGCTCCCTCCTTGTAATAAATATGAACAATTCCTACCCCACTATGACCCCATATTAATAAAAGGGAGGTTAAATGCTCCAGCCAGGGCCGGATTAACATAGGGGCTGATGGAGCTGCAGCTCCAGGCCCAGGCCCATGGAATAGGCCCATTGATTTAAAAAAAAAAATTTTTTTTTTTTACATTTTTTTTTCCCCCCCCACACACTACTCTTAGGGATTCCACCTGGCTTTTATTTTATTGGCACAGCCAGTATTTGAGGCTGCCTGGCTGGTGCCAATATTGCAGTGATACTGGCATTACAAACGCTGGTATTTTTCTCAGTATAAACAAGAGATTACTATGCAATACCAGCACTGGCCAGTAGGGGTCACTGTGTGTGAAGACAGGCAGTATAGGAAGTTACAACATATCCCTCCCTCCCTATCTATACTCACTGATCTGCAGGGGAGCAGCTACAGAGAGTCCAGACAGCAACTCCCACCCTGCAGAGACAGCCTACAGCTCAGGGAAGTAAGGGATGGGGGAAAGGCTGCAAGGAGACATACACTGAGACACTAAGGGACATTGGGAGACATTATGGCAGACACTGAGACACTAAGGGACATTATGGCAGACACTGAGACACTAAGGGACACTGGGAGACATTAGGCAGACACTGAGACACTAAGGGACATTGGGAGACATTATGGCAGACACTGAGACACTAAGGGACACTGGGAGACATTAGGCAGACACACACACTAAGGGACATTGGGAGACATTATGGCAGACACTAAGGGACATTGGGAGACATTATGGCAGACACTGAGACACTAAGGGACATTGGGAGACATTATGGCAGACACTGAGACACTAAGGGACACTGGGAGACATTAGGCAGACACTGAGACACTAAGGGACATTGGGAGACATTATGGCAGACACTGAGACACTAAGGGACACTGGGAGACATTAGGCAGACACAGACACTAAGGGACATTGGGAGACATTATGGCAGACACTGAGACACTAAGGGACATTGGGAGACATTATGGTAGACACCGAGACACTAAGGGACATTGGGAGACATGGGGCATCGAGACACTGATACATAGGAACACTGAGACCTGGAGTAATAGACACATGGGGGGCACTGAGTCATGAGGGCACTGGGAGGAATCCATCTGTACAGCAGAATCAAAAAGTAGTTTTTTGGTGATTTTACAGCATTTTCTCTTATGTCACTCTTTGTGATTTACATCATGTGATGTCACCCATACATATTTAATTATGCAAATTAGCAAGGCCGGTATGTTTTTCCAAGAAAGGTGGCAACCCTAACTACTTTTCACATACTCTTACTTAAGTATGGAAACTTAAGTGGGATGTATGGGAACAAAACTTGTGTGGACTGGCTGACAATGAATATAGTTAAAGGGACACTATAGTCACCAGAACAACTACAGCATATTGAATTCTGGTGAGTAGAATCATTACTGTCAGGCTTTTTGCTGTAAACACTGTCTTTTCAGAGAAAATGCAGTGTTTACATTACATCCTAGTGATAACTTCACTGGCCACTCCTTAGATGACTGTTAGAGATCCTTCCTGGGTCATGGCTGCCTAAAATGCATCCAGACATTCTGTGTCTCCTCCCTCTGCATGCAGACACTGAACTTTCCTCATAGAGATTCATTAATTAAATTCATCTATATAAGGAGATGCTGATTGGCCAGGGCTGTGTTTGAATCATGCTGGCTCTGACCCTGATCTGCCTCTTTGTCAGTCTCAGCCAATCCTATGGGGAAGCACTGTGATTGGATCAGGCCACCACTTCTAATGATGTCAGCAGACTGCTTGTTTTATGAGTCTAACAGCATGCAGAGTTACAGCTTCAGGCTTGAATATAGTAAGATTTTGCTATATTTATGGAGGCATGAGGGGCCCAGGGGGGCTAGATGGTGGTGTTGACACTACAGGGTCATGAATTCATGTTTGTGTTCCTGACCCTATAGTGATCCTTTAAGGTAATGCTGACTTTGGTCTCTCTAACAATGTGATTCTACACTCACTACATACAGCTTTTCTCTGTCCCAGACCATATACCAGGAGCTTCTGCCTACTAGTAAGAAGGTAAGGAGACAAGTGGACCAGCGAGTGCTAGGGGACAGTCCTTAGAAAGCGTTGAGTGAGCGCATCATTAGATGCATTTATGCCAAGCTCTGGGTGCTGTCTGCATAGTATGTCCTTAGTTGGCCAGCTGCATGATTGGCAGGCAGCCTGACATGCATTCATGCCAGGCTGGCCTTCTAATTCTTTGACCAGACATATCCTCTTTTTGGGCATGTTTGCCCCTTTTGGCAGGTTACGTGATTTGTGTCAGTGGCACACCCTTTTACCATGCTCATTGACTTCCTGCCTGACTGGACACTGCTGTTAGGGGTTATGGATTTACTTGAAAGATGAAAACATAAATTAGATAGAGATTAGCCTAGGGTATGTGTTTTCTTATAGCTGCTGTTTTCTTTCTCTCCAGCACCATCAGATACATGATGCTTTGGAGTGTTTTACTGTTTTTGGTCGATATGATTCTGTAATTAGGCCCGTCATAATTGTCAGCACCAGGCCCACTGGGCTCTTAATGTGGCCCTGGCTCCAGCATGCCCCTACTCACGGCATGCTGCGATTAGAGGCATGTCGTCTAACCAGCTATTGCTGCGCAGTCACTAGTGCAATAAGGGGGGACCTGGCACCGGTGGGGAACGCAAATAACTAAAATGGGGGGACATAGTCCCTCACCTGTGCCCCGTGGGTGGGGGCTATTAATATAAACGGGGGGACCTAGTGTCCCCACAGGCTACCCCGTGGCCTGCAGGTGGGGGCCATAATGAATTAAATAAAGGGGTCCCCAACCATGACCAGCAGGTGGGGACCCTAATTAAAGGGGATGGGACACCTAATGTCACCCCCACCCATGAGCAGTGGGTGGGACCCTAATTAAATAAAGGGGGGACCTAATGTCCCTCCCAGATCCCCACCCATGAGTGCCTGGTGGGGACCTTAATAAAATAAAGGGGAGGGATGTCCCCCCAGTTACTTTATTATTTGTGGTCCCCACCCGCCACTTATGGGTGTGGACCTGGGGGGACATTTGGTCCCCCCCTTTATTTACTTAATTAGGGTCCCTACCTGCTGCTCATGGGTGGGTACCTGGGGGGACATTAGGTCCCCCCCTTTAATTAATTAGGGTCCCCATCCGTCAGTCGTGGGTGGGGACCTGGGGGGACATTAGGTTCCCCCCTTTATTTATTATGGGTCTCATTCCCCCCCCAGCCCCTCCATGTGTCTCATCCCTCTGCCTGCCACTCCACTATCTCAGTTCCTCCAACAGCCTCTCCATGTGTCTCATGCCCCCCAATTAAGACACATGTCTCATTCTCCCCCTAGCCCCTTCACGTCACTCATTTCCCCCCAGCCCCTCCATGTGTCTCTCCCACCTCCCCATGTGTCTTTCCCACCCCACAACCCCTCCATGTGTCTCACCCAACCCCCAAGCCCTTCCATGTGACTCTCACACCCACACTGACAGACACACACACTATAAAACACACACACAAACTGACAGACACACACTGACAGACACCACACTCACTGACACACACACACACACACACACACAAACTGACAGACAGACACACAAACACACATACAAACTGACAGACACACACACACACAAACTGACAGACAGACACACACACACTGACGGACAGTGCAAAAACAAGGAACACAGGCGACACTCCAAGGTCTGTGATGGTTTTCTTTATTGTTGGGTAATATTCCACAAATAAAAATGCGACGTTTCTGATATATAGCCTTAATCATGCATGATTAAAAAATTAAGCCACCCAGCAGGTTCTTACCTTCTGCTGGCTGTGGCTGGTGGAAGTTGGGGGCCCTGATCTCCTGATCCAGACCCATCCTCACGGCTCCCTCCTCCTCCACCCAGGCTGGCTCTGTGTGAGGAAGTGATACGCTGTCACTTCCTCCCAGCTCTCTGTGCACGATAGAAGGGGCTCGGTTGCGCTGTTAATGCACCACAGCGCATGACCGGGCCCCTCATTGCATATGTCCATCGGGTGGCCCTAATGGCATGGGCCACCTGATGGGCCTTCACACACAGGTTCCCAACCTGTGCTGTGCTTCTGCACCACCACCATGGGTTGGGAATTCCTGTTTTAGATTATGGCAGGGGTGGCAAAATGCCGCCCCTGTCAGAGTGCGGCCTTGAACTGTGACTCCACCGTGGCCTATGGACAGGCCAGCCCTGACTGCTCCACAGTCCAGTGGGGACATGCTTTACACCACTCGATATGACACTTGGTATTGTACTTGGTGATGTTAGGCTTACATGCAGCTGCTTGGCCATGGAAACCCATTCCATGAAGCTCAGGCCGCACAGTTTCTGTGCTGATCTTAATGACCGTGAAAGTTTGAAACTCATCAGCTATGGACTCAGCAGAACGTTGGTGACTTTTACGTACCATGTGCCTCAGCACTCGGTGGCCCAGCCATGTGACTTTATGTGGTTGCTGCTTTTCCTAAATATTTCCACTTTCCAGTGAAACCACTTGCTCTTGACCGTGGAATATTTAGCAGGGATAAAATTTCATGAACTGAATTAATTTGCAGGTGGCATCCTATCATACTACCATGCGTGAATTCACTGAGCTCTTCAGAACAACCAATGTTTTCACAAAATTGCATGGATTGGTGCTTGATTCTATACACCTTATTCATTATTTTAGACACAGCATGTCTGTCCACACCGTAAAAATTACAAATTCAAAGCTATAGCGAAAATTCACATCACAGAGAAGTTTCTGTAACAGACACATTTTAAAAAATACATAAATAAGTACAGCCACCCTGCAACTGGGAGGTAATATCTCAGCAGGTCACTGGGGGTTAGTTTAGGTAAACTGACAAAACGTACGTTTAAATGGGCAATATGGAAACAAGTTCTAATTCAGCTATTTAGAATGATATTTTTGAATACTATAGTAACAATCCGCTGGTTAGTAAATGAACCCCTAGATGACAAATGTTTAAGTCCCAAAACAAAACTGACCATACAGACTCTATAAATATAGACCATTACATCAGCATTTTGCATCAGAGAAAACCTGTTTTAGACACTAGTTGGAGAGACCTAAAAAAAATCTAAAATTAATTTTAAAATTTGGGTCCGATTAGCTGCATTGGAAACATTCTCCAGGTCAGCCAAAGTTCTAATTCAACTATTTTAATGTAAAATGCAAAATTCCCTTTGAATTCCCAGGAAAATAATGCACTCTAGTGGGACCTTGCTCCCTGTTAAGCTTATGATTATGAATCGTTGCAAACATGTGAAATAAGGGTAAACGCCTCCATGTTCACATTACTGGGGTACATGCAAAATGTTCCATCTGTCTATTTCAGCAGAAGGTGCAACATCAATTATACATTCAAATAAAAAGATCACTTCTAATTTGCAAAAATGCATAATTACATAAACTGTGGGTAATTATAACTTGATTACTGCAGGATTTTGATAATTTGTAATTTACAAAATACAGAACTACATAAATTGTGCATAATGGTAGACTTGAGCGGATTATTGTAGCTCAGTTGTTGTAATGGATGGGGTAGCAGCAAATCACAGCTCGATTGTCAAGTCCCACCCGTTAAGCTGGGGCCAAAACTTGCCAGTTTGTACAAAAGGAACAATCCGTTGTCCTGGCACTGCAGCTCCCCTCTCCCTCCCACCTCCCATCCCAGTTGCTGAAGGGGTGAAAACCCCTTCAGTCACTTACCAGAGGCAGCGACATGTCCCACGTCGCTGCTTCTTCCTCCGCCGCCGCTCCTCCCCTTCATTACGTCAGCCGGCGGGGGAGACTGATCCCTCTCGCCGGCTAGGGAGACCTAATGTACATGCGCGCACATGCGCATTAGACCTTTCCATAGGAAAGCATTGCAAATGCTTTTCAATGCTTTCCTATGGGGATTTTAGCGACGCTGGAGGTCCTCACACAGCGTGAGGACGTCCAGCGACGCTATAGCAGAGATAATCTGTGCTATGATCCCGGAAGTGCCCTCTAGTGGCTGTCTAGTATGAAAACTAAAAACAGAAGCAGCTGCCTGGGGACAGAATTCTTGGTTCATATAATATTCAGGCACAAACCCAAGCATTGGTACAAACAACTGTGTATAAAACAAACATTTGAAATGTGGCCAGTGATCTGAGTGACACATTGTATAGCAATTTGCAAATAGTCACAGATCAGTCCATGTTAACAAGGTAATTAAACCATGTTATTACTGGACATAGATGATGCAAACCATTATTTGGCTTTAACTATAACCCTTTCTGTGTTCTTTATTTATGTCTGTGCTTATTATACACAGATAAATACATATACACACACATTTCATGATATACAAACTGTCAATTTCTTTTCATAACTTGGATTGTTCTAAAAGGTACTAAGGGATTATCTACTAATTATTTAAGCCAATCTACTAAATGGGTGGAGAGAAGTACAGCAAGCTGAAGTCATTCCTAAAATATGCAGAGGCCGAGTTTAATCCATTGACATACAGGCTGCACATCACCTGCACTAAATTACCCAACACTTTATAATGCACAGATACAAAGGGGCGAGTGTTGCTCTCTTATCAGGTATTTCACACCTTTCCCTGAACTTTCACCTGAGATGCCATTATAAGATGAGCTGTCAGAAGAAAAGAGCTGTGCAGAAAATGATTAGTAGAGGGTAGGAGAAGGGGACATGCTGTGACACCAACTCAGGCCCAGCAGCTTGTGAGTTGGGCTCATTGCCAACATCAACACAACGTGTTCCAGCACAGACCTACCTCGTTTTCACCACATCCAGTGGGTGCATCAGGCAAATTTCTACCAGACCTGTCAGACAGGAGAGAAAGCGAAATTAATGTTAAAAACACTGGGCTGGAATAAAGTGATTTAACAATTCCAGCAACGGATACAGAATCTATATAGGAATTTTAGAATGTTCAGAATATTCATACAGAACAGAAAAGGCCTCTGCACTCTTGCTGTCACGGACACGAACATCCTCGATGCTATATTGAGTTTTAATATGGAAACCTGCAGGCATTGTTTTGTAAAACGATCCTGTAGACATTATTTATGCTTCACTATTAGAATAATAACTGGGGGATTTCTCCAGTTTAATTACACCCGTACCTCTAAATGCAGAGAGGTCTGAAATTGGAACAAAAAGGAAATGGGGCAATAGGGGCATGGCATGGACCTGTAGGGGCTTGGGAAACGGAGCAATAGGGGCATGGCATGGGCATGTAGGGGCTTGGGAAACGGGGCAATAGGGGCATGGCATGGACATGTAGGGGCTTGGGAAACGGGGCAATAGGGGCATGGCATGGACATGTAGGGGCTAGGGAAACGGGGCAATAGGGGTATTGCATGGACATGTAGGGGCTTGGGAAACGGGGCAATAGGGGCATGGCATGGACATGTAGGGGCTTGGGAAACGGGGCAATAGGGGCATGGAATGGACATGTAGGGCTTGGGAAAGCAGGGCAATAGGGGCATAGCATGGACATGCTTGGGAAAGCGGGGCAATAGGGGCATAGCATGGACATGTAGGGGCTTAGAGCTGGGGCAATAGGGGGCATGGACAGCATGTAGGGAGCTTGGGAAGCAGACGGAGACTGGCACATGGACATGTAGGGCTTGGGAAGCAGGGGCAATAGGGGCATGGCGTGGACAGCATGTGGGGCTTGGGGAAGCAGGGCAATAGGGGCAAAGCATGGACATGTGAGGGCTTGGGAAGCGGGCAATAGGGCATGGCATGGTTCTGGGGCTTGGGAGGCTTGAACAATACAGGGGGCATGGCATGGGCATGTGGGGCTTGAAGCAGGGGCAATAGGGGGCATGGCATGGGCATGTGGGAGGTTAGGAAGCGAGGGCAATAGGGGCATGTGGACATGTATGAGGAGACTTGGGAAGCTTGGGCAATAGGAACTGCGCATGGTTATGTAGGGAGCTTAGGAAAGCAGGGCAATATGGGGGCAATAGGGGCATGGCATGGCATGCATAGGGGTAGGGGCATTGGCATGGGGAAGGGAAACGGGGCAATAGGGGCATGGCATGGACATGTAGGGGCTTGGGAAACGGGGCAATAGGGGCATGGCATGGACATGTAGGGGCTTGGGAAACGGGGCAATAGGGGCATGGCATGGACATGTAGGGGCTTGGGAAACGGGGCAATAGGGGCATGGCATGGACAAGGGGCTTGGGAAACGGGGCAATAGGGGCATGGCATGGACATGTAGGGGCTTGGGAAACGGGGCAATAGGGGCATAGGGACATGTAGGGGCTTGGGAAACGGGGCAATAGGGGCATGGCATGGACATGTAGGGGCTTGGGAAACGGGGCAATAGGGGCATGGCATGGACATGTAGGGGCTTGGGAAACGGGGCAATAGGGGTATTGCATGGACATCTAGGGGCTTGGGAAACGGGGCAATAGGGGCATGGCATGGACATGTAGGG
Organism: Pelobates cultripes; assembly: GCA_933207985.1. Lineage (NCBI taxonomy): Eukaryota > Metazoa > Chordata > Amphibia > Anura > Pelobatidae > Pelobates > Pelobates cultripes. The sequence continues at coordinate 74,434,518 of OW240924.1, forward strand.
GCTTGGAAGCATAGTTCGTCATAAAACATCACAAAACTTGACATTGGGCAGATGATGGGTGGACACCGTGCGTGACTATCACAACATTGAGGAAGGGATATCTAGTGAGAGACGTAATTGCAAAAAAGAAAAAGTAAATGACTTAACTTCAATATAGAAGAGAGAAAACATTCTGGGGCCATGACAGAGCCACTTAAAAATACTTAGATTCATGTAGAAATTAAGTTATAATCACATGCCAAATTAATCCAGGATATACTCTTTTTGAAATCAGGAAGCGGAATTAAAAAAATAAAATTGTACATTGAAGTAGTAGTGTTCCATGTAATATTTTAAAAAGCCAGCCCCTGCCGTTTTAAACAAAATGAATACAAGAAGGAAAAAAAATACATTTAAAAAAAAAACACAACAAATTACAGAACGAAATTTTGAAATATTTGTGATAAATAAAATCCTTCTTTTAAAGAAACAGTTCTATTTAGGGGGGACGGAATTTGGGAAACAATGCTGCAGTGTGAATCTAAAATCAGTTCAGAGTGCATTCCTCAGGCTGCAGTATCCCATTACCTAGCTAATAACTGACAACAGCTGGGGATCCCAACTCCGTACACCTACTGGAGACAACTCATCAGGACAGACAACTGGAAAAGTAAGCTCAACTGTTACTAATTGATAGGCCCTTTATGTGCGAAGGATGTTTATAAAATAAATTTGAAAGGGGTCTGAGGCAATTTGATGTATTCAACTAAAGGAAATCTGTCATGTAAAAATAACTTTACATCCATCAATGGGGCATACAATTGTTGGCTTGACACTTTTTAAACTGGTTCAGCACTTCTTAAGATATTTCAATAGACTCCTTTTCTGTGTGTGCCTCGCATATTATTTTTGATTATTTGCTCACAGTACACATATGTAAGTTTTAAGAGTTTTATGGGGGTGGGGGGATTGTTTCAAGATTCACAAAGTGTTCCAAATGATAACAATTTGGGGGATGTGTTAATTACAATTTTGTAGTAGAATATTTAGTTTTAAGGTAAAACATGGCCAGCTCCAGAGCATCTATTATGGGTGGGACTCCAAGGTACTGTTGCCAGGTATGCTCATACCCAGTGATGGATTGCTGCCATTTTAACTTGGTTTGGTTGGTATAATTAATAAAATATTCCTGACCTCACGTGATGTGGCACGTAAGCATTGTGACCTCACGTGATGTGGCACGCAAGCATTGTGACCTCACGTGATGTGGCACACAAGCATTGTGACCTCACGTGATGTGGCACGCAAGCATTGTGACCTCACGTGATGTGGCACGCAAGCATTGTGACCTCACGTGATGTGGCACGCAAGCATTGTGACCTCACGTGATGTGGCATGCAAGCATTGTGACCTCACGTGATGTGGCACGTAAGCATTGTGACCTCAAGTGATGTGGCACGCAAGCATTGTGACCTCACGTGATGTGGCACACAAGCATTGTGACCTCACGTGATGTGGCATGTAAGCATTGTGACCTCACGTGATGTGGCACACAAGCATTGTATCCTGATGTGATGTGGCACAGAAGCATTGTGACCTCACGTGATGTGGCACGCAAGCATTGTGACCTCACTTAATGTGTCAGGAAAGCATTGTGACCTCACAGGTTGTGGCAAGCATACATTCATTCACTGTAACCCCACAGAGTGATTAATTGTGCATGAACAATATTTAGCAGAGAGAGGAAGACTGATCAGTTACGGATAGTGGGACCAACAATGGGAGGGTGCCTTGTGGCATGCCCAGTTGCCTTTGGGCTCCATGGCAGCTGGGTACATCAAAAGATCTCCCTAATGCCAGGACATGGGGGAGTCACAAATGAGGACCTAAGACCTAGAGTGGCTCTGCCTGTATGTCCAGTGTGACTCTGACCATTGTGCAAATGCCCAGTAGGCAGTGATGACCATTAGGTCAGTGTGGAGATCAAATTATCTCCATGACTTGTCCATAAAATGAGCTCCATGGTTGTCCAGACCACTCTAATGACAGGGGTAGGTGGGAGCCAGTGAACAGTTGCAGTGGTCTGCACCTCCTACGGGTTTCCACTGCAACATTGTTACATTCCCCAGGTGTGTAAGAAGGAGAAGTCTTAACCAGCCAAAGGTGTAGACAAATTGAGCTGCCCCCTGGTTTACCAGGTTATAGCATTACCCACTCTCTAGCCCTAGGTGAGCAAGAGAGAATAAGCTTTAAATTTCTATTGATATATATATTTTTTTTTTAAACAATAGGCCCCATACACGCCCCATACACACCCTACCTCTCCACTAATAAATTTCAGTCCCTAACCCACAATACACCACATCCTTAAACTTCCAAACACACATTACAGCCTTCATACATGACAGTCTTTATACACACTACATCTCTAACTGCCCAATTCACAGACACAGAACCCCCCATCCTCACCTCCCCCACCACCTCCTCCCCCATCCCACCTCACCCCAAGTATTCAACTTGTAGGAACACCAAAAAAAGCAAATGCAAACAATTATCAAAATTACATGCATACCTTGGAAGTGTGCTTGTGAGTGCAGGGTAAAAAAACACCCATCTATGTTATGAAATATATTTTAAAAATGTATATAGAATTAATAAGCAGGTGGCTTTATTTTAGTTTTATTTTCAAAATAGCGTGGAGAAATAAATTCTATCACCAAAAGATGTACATGTGGGTGGTGCTTGTGTTTGATGGTATGCAGGAAGGACACAAGGGACTGGGGGTCGATCAGAAACATACAGACTCACACAACAAACTGATGAAAATATTTGGAAGCCACTGTTCATAAGCTAATAACGTATAATACACATTATTATATAATGAAAACATTTTCAACAGTGCTTTACAATTTTAAAATGAGGATATCTGACAACAAGTAATTACGATACGGAATAGAACCGGTAAAGAAGGCTCTGATCAAACGAGCGTACAGTTTATGAGGAAGGGGTAAACACAAATAAAATAAATAAAAGGAGGGACTAGGGACTGATGGATAATATTCCTGTGTTGAAATAAACTGGTAAAAGTGGTGTGTGGAAGAACCAAACAATGATAGGAGAGAGATTGAGCTGGACTAGGGAGTGAATGAGAGAAACGTCACCCAGCAAGGTGGTATGATTTCCTGAAGAGCTGTGTTTTCAGTGACTTATTGAATGACTGTAGGCTAGGGGAGCGTCTGATGGCACGGTGTAACAAATTCCAAAAAAAAATAGGGCAGTCCTAGAAAAATCTTGCAGATGAGAGTTGGCTGTGCAGGAACTGTGATGAGAGTTGGCAGATATCAGGAGAAGGTCATTTGCAGAGGGAAGGGAATGTAAATATGTTGAGTAAAGAGGAAATGTAGTGAGGAGTGGAGTTAGTGAGGGCTTTGTAGGTTAGTGTTAGCAGTTTGAATTGGATCCAGAGGGGTACAGGTGAACAAAAATTTTACGATTGGCAAAGGGGTGAGGTGTGGGAATAGCTGTCAGAGAGAGTTGCAGTTGCAAATTGGGAAATGATGAGCTCATGAACAAGGGCTTTAATTGTATCATAATTTAGGAAATTGCAAATTAAAGGTTGAAGTTACAGGATTTGGAGACAGACTGGAGATTGAAATAATACAAAGATAGCAAGTTTTAGGGGTTGGGGTCAGGGCCATAATAAGAGCCACTTGGGCTTGGTGCTGACAATTATGATGGGCCTAATTATAGAACTGTGCCCATAAAAACCTGCCCGAGGAATTAGAAGGTCAGCCTGGCATGAATGTATGTCAGGCTGCCTGCCAATCATACAGAATGGCCAACTAAGGGCATACTATGCAGACAGCACCCTGAGCTTGGCATAAATGCGTCTAATGATGCGCTCGTTCAATGCTTTCTAAGGACTGTCTCCTAGCACTCACTTGTTCACTCCTCTCCTAACCTTCTCACTAGCAGGCAGAAGCTCCTGGTATATAGTCTGGGAGAGAGAAAAAGTGTATGTAGTGAGTGTAGAAGAAAGGGAACATGCCACAGAGTTAGAGAGACTGTAGCAGCAAGAGCATTTGCATAGTGCGCAAAGTCAGCTTTCCCTTAACTCATTTCATTGTCAGCCAGTCCACACAAGTTTTGTTTCCCTACATCCACATGTGAAAAACATTGTTTGTTTGTTTTTTTAAGCAATGGGCCTATTCCATGGGCCTGGAGCTGCAGCTCCATCAGCCCCTATGTTAATCCAGCCCTGGTTGGGGAAATAGGCGTTCCATTAGACTTGCAGGGAGATAGACGGAGGGCTACTTAAGGGAGGAAAGATGACGAGTTCAGCCATAGAAAGATTACGTTTCAGAAAATTTGAAGACATCCATCAGAGATGGAAGAGAGGCCCTAGTCGTTCCAGGATGGCAGGAGAAAGGAATAAAGCAGTAGTATAACATGCAGCATTTGCTGGGTACCAGCTATCTGTGGATACATTATTACCAATTAAAGGAACATTATAAGCACCAAATTAACGTTTTCCTAATGGAGTCGTTTTGGTGTGTAGAGCATGACCCTACAGTCTCACTGCTCAATTCTCTGACACTAAATCACTTTGTTTATGCAGTCTTAGTAACACCACACTTGCATGTGTCCTACATAATCTCCTTACACATTTCCTGTAAAGATAGGTCTAATGTTTAAATAAACGTCCTTTATTGCACAGTCTGTTTAATTTAGAATTTATCTACTGCTCTGTGAATAGCCTGTTAGAGCCCGAGGAGTCTCAGGTGTGTGAATAAACCTCAATTAACAGAGCAGGAAAGAAAAACCTCTAAAGAAAACACACTGTGCTGTCAGATCTGATTGAAAATTAAAACATAGTTTTGCGTGTTAGCTATGTGAATCAAATCCATGGAAGGTTTGTCTAGGGCTGCATACACAGAAACAAAAATTGCAGATAAGTTAGCAGTGAGACTGCAGGGGAATGATCTATACACCAAAACTGCTTCATTAAGCTAAAATTGTTTTGGTGCTTATAGTATCGCTTTAAATGAATTATTGAGTTTTCTCTTTCTGCTCTCTTCTGCTATTTGCCTTTACATTTATACTTTCTTACAGGCTCTCAGAATAGAAAAATGGGTTTGCCTATTTTATTGACTGGATAGACAGAAAAACAGACAGTAATATCTTACATTAAATTCTGTCTGTTAGGGGCGCATGATTGAATGTAACCACAAAACAAACATTTCAATGCAAAGCACCATTTCAATGCAAAACACACCATACCAGGAGCAGCAGCAGAATTGCATAGCTACCCTGCATTATTCAGACGTGCAATTTAATATGGGTTCTGCATGAGACGCTCTACTGCAATGTGTGGCTTACTGTAGAGTTTCCAAGCATTTGCTGCCTCTGTCTCACCAGTGGTTTCTTTTGGTGCCGGTAGCAAGGGGTCAGCATCATTGACAGTATCCCCCACAGCCAGGTGAGCCTGTAGTGACAGATGCAAACAGGCAGCTTGTAATTAGCTGGATTTCAGCCAAGCCAAATATTTCAGATCAGTTTCCTTAACAATCCGCTTTAATCATTTATTAATAGACTTTCTGGCAGGGATACAAAAGGTGAGGTTGAAATAACAGAAGAAGAATGCCAACCAATAAATCATCACTAGCTCACTGTGCTGACACAGGACTAACCTCTTCAAGTACTGTCCGGGCCACAAGCAGAGTAGTGTCCGCAAACGGCAAGCTCGCTGCTTCTTGCTCTCTTCTCCGTCTAGAATAGGATATTCTTTTATTCAAGAGATTCTCAAAAGTAACAGTTTTCATTAGAAAACTTAGTGATCATTCATTTCGCTTTATACCAGTGATGCTTTGTGCCAACATATGGTCACTTTTAAAGTTCGCCTGTCATGCTAACGGGGCCCACATTATATATTTTTCTTTGCCAATCCGTTCTTCAGTTGTCCATTGTTCAGCTGTAGCTTTATTAGCATTAAAGTGTTTTTTTTTATATAAAACACCTCAGTTTTAATTCTTATTATCTCTACATAATGCTGCACCAACCTATCCATCCTCCCTAATACACAAGTATGTCCCATCTAGGCCCCTACGCTCTGCTGAAGACCTACGTCTATCTTCTGTTTATACTTCCACCTTGGATGCTCGCATTCAAGACTTCTCTAGGGCTGCACCATTCCTGCGGAAATTCCTTCCATTCTTCATTAGACTTTCACCCAGTCTTCATCTCTTCTATAAAGCACTAAAATCTAGCATATCAATTAAACTGTTAACAGCTTTCTCTACTAGCACCCTGATTTCTCTCCCGCAACTGCCATAAAAAATAAATAAATACTAAGCCCCCAGTGAATACTATCCTAGCAACCTACCTTTCTACCCTACCCTTACCTTTTGTGTCACTTTACCCCACTCCCTGTAGCATGTAAGCTCATTGAGCAGGGCCCTCAATCCTTCTTTTCCTGTGTGTCCAAATTGTCTGGTTACAACTACGTTTGTTCGTCCACCCACTGTAAAGGGTTGTGGAATTTGTTGGCGCTTTATAAATAATAATTATAATAATAATTAGAGGGTGTCTCGAATACACTGAGGAAGGCAATGCCACCACAGTAAACCATTTCTTGCATGCAGTTGCATGGGTGATAGAGAATAATTAAACGTGCCTGTTTTATCCACTGGGTACTCACGAAAATGAAAATCACACATGGGTTAAGAATCTCTGTTATTTTATTAAATCAGATTATGTAACCAGGACAATCTGAGTAAGGAATACCCTTATCCAGTGCCTGTATTGACTCTCCTTTGGAGGTCACAAGTGTATGTTCTTCAGAAAACCACTCCAATGGACCTTGGCCATTTCTCTTGACTGTATATAGCGGAGAGATACTTAGCGACAATATTTACACTATAAAAGTGCTGACTTGCATGAACATTATGCATAAAGCTTTGTTTTACATACTCATCAAAGAGACCCAAGGACGGCAACTGAGGTGAGGGTACACACATCTATGTGCTCTCAGAATGCCTAGCAAGGCAGCCCACAATGGAAAGAGTAGTCTTGTGGCCTCTTGTATTGATAATGCAAAATATACCCAATGACCAACAGCAAAGACCTGGATAGAAGATGCAGCGAGTATCACACTGAATCTATATACATGTAATTATTGCAATTTGACAGCTGTTTAACAGTGATGGAATCAGCCTGCACTCCAACCACTCCATGTGGGCTTTTGGAGAAGCAGTGGTCAAGCACGGTGGCTCCTGTAGCAGTACAGCTTGATTTTACCAGTGAGTGGAACACAGGACCCTATTACACTATGTCAATTCCACAATAAAGAGTCATTCATTGCAATGCATGACAGCGCAATCTACTTTTAACTTTCAATTTATGTTTTGTTCCAAATAAAGAAGCAACATTTAACAAAGTGTAGCAGACCTTCAACTGCAGACACCATTTCTTTCAAAGAGCCATTGCTCTGAGCACATGTAGAACACAACAGTTGGAGTCATTTAAGCGGACATCAGCATTGGATTCTTGCTGTGCCTGCTGTGGCAAGTGATTAGGATACAGATCATTTGCACTTGGATGCCCAGAAATATAGGAAATTACTATTCGGCTGCAATTGACCGAAACAGCATGCAGTGTGCCATTATGTTTGTAGTAGAGACCCCAAATTGTTAGAACTTCATCCCCATTGCATTGCAGAACGTATTACTACCATTATTTGTTGTTAGATTACAAAGGTTCTATCACTGTAAGAATCCTCCAGTGACCCTAAAACATCATACCTTACTCTTTCTTTTGACAAACTCCCTTCCAGCATACAAACAACGCAAACTGCCGCTCCCTAAGCTGTCAGCACCTTCGCTATTTCCCAAGAAAGATTTTTTAATCAGAATCCCAAACAACCAGGGTGGACAAAGTATTGCTTGCTAAAAGCTTCCATTTACTGCAGAAAGCATCATTTAAAATGTCAGACAGTACACCCTCATCCTGTCCATTAATTTCATTAAAGGGACACTCCAAGCACGGAAAGTGTGAGAATGCATCAAAAGGAGCAACGTCCTCTGCTATCCGCTGTTTTTAGCATAATCACAAATGTATGGGTTTGCAAAAAAACACATGGACTTTAGCTCCACCCTATTGTCTTACTACTTCCAGGAGATAAATAGACATGTTGTATATTTCCTAGACATGTGCATTCGTTTTCGCAATTTTGTCCAAAATGTCAGGCTTTATCGAATTAGTTTAATAAAGCGTAAACGAAAGTCCTACGAAATATAAATGAAACGAAAGGGCAAGTCCTGAATGCATTACCTTTTTGTTTCAGTTCTTTCGTTTAATAGACTCCATGTTGCAGGAGAATTAACCCCCAAGCACGGAGAAGAAACAAAAACCGCTGATTCTCCCTAAACCCTTTGTTGACTTAACCCGTGCAGGGCTGCAAGGAGACTCTTACAAGCACAGGTTAAGTGACTTAACCTGTGCTTGACGAAAATACAAAGGTCCCCCTTTATTGTCATTTAGGGCTCCCACCTGCCACTCATGGGTGGGGGCTGTAGGGGGGAGGACAATATGTCACCCACCCCATTGTCTGTTAGGGTCCCCACTCGCCGCTCATGGGGGGGACTTTATTTAATTAAGGCCCCCACCTGCTGGTCATGGGTGGAGACCTGGGGGAGGCATTAGGTCCCCCTTTATTTCATTAGGGTCCCCACCTGCAGCTCATGGGTGGGGACCTGGGAGGGACATTAGGTGTCGCCCTCCCCCTTTGTTTAATTATTTAAGGTCCCCACCCGACGGTCATGGGTAGGGGCCTGGGGGGGACACTAGGTCCCCCTGTTTATATTAATAGCCCCTACCCAGGTCACGGGTGGGGCCACTATGTCCCCCCCATTTTAGTTATTTGGGTTCCCCACCATGGGGGAACGGGGGGACCTGTGCCAGGTCCCCCCTTATTGCACTAATGACTGTGCAGCAATAGCTGGGAGAAGGGAAGGGTAGGAATTAATATTATTAATTACAAGGAGATAGCGGATAGTGCTCCGGCTCCCTCCTTGCTTCTTTTTTTTTTGCGCATGCGCAATGGTATTTTCATCCTAATGGACGAAAACAAATAATTTTTTTACCAAATTCCGTCAAAAAAACGAATGGTTCACGGACAAAATTCGGAATGGACAAATGAAATTTTTTTGTACAAATTCATTCATACGAAATGAAAATTTCACTGGTGCAGATGTCTAATGTTTACCTTTAACCACTGTATCGTGTGAATGTGAGAAGTTTTAATCAGAAATGGACAGATTCCTATATATGCTCTGTAGGCTTTTATTTTTCCCTTACTAGAATTACCCAATCATTTGTTTAGCTAATGAATTACTACTATCAAATCATCTAACCAAGGAGAATAGTATATCGTTTTTCATTAGTTTACAAGTACTTCCTAGGGTCCAAATGCTGTCATCCTCCAACTCTTTTGGCAAGATTATTATTCTAGCATATTAATTGATAACTGGTAGGGTATATGTGTTGATGCCTGGATCTTGTTCTTGCCATTGAGCTGGGATTTCAGAACATGTCTGACTCTGGAGTAACTGGGATGTTGCTATCCTCCTAGTCTCTTCCTTATGGTTGCCATGCATTTGTGGTACCCCCAGGTACTTGCAGCTGTTTGCCATAACTCCATTTTGACCTTCTGTTACGTGAACTCCTTCTATGGAAGGAGACTGAATTATATAGCAGAAAGATTCAGAAAATGTATTTTCTTTTTTTTTTTTAAGGGCACCTGTCATGCCCCACAAGTCTTATGCTCATTAGTTTGAGCATAATATTTTGTATATTTGCTAGCAAATGTATAGATTAGGAAAAAAAAAAATATGTAAAAATAAGTTTTTTTCCCATCTGTCAGTCAATGCCTCAGCGTGCCAAGGCATTGACTGACAAGGGAAAGCAGAAAAGACCTCCCACGGGAAGTCCCTCTACTCTCCTCCCATAGCAAGGAGGACAAATCAAAGAAGACTTCGGCAGGAGCTGAGGTGGAAGGGAGAACGGCCACGAGGTGGGTGTTATACAAAAGTGGTGCTAGAATGCAGGAAAAGTGAGTAAATCTTTATATTTTATACTGAATACACCATGTAACTTTATGATATATGGTGTATTCAATGTATATGGGAGCAATTTCAAGCAAGTTGTTTTTTAACAACAGGTTCACTTTAAGCAAAACTAAAACAGTTTCATTATAGAGAAATCACAGTGTTGCTTTAATCCATCTACATAAGAGGAGCTAGGGAGATAGCCTCATATTGTCTGTTTCCCCAGCCCCTCTAATGAAACATCAGTAATGGGAGAAGACTGATATTATAGTGGCAAAATAACAAGACGGTCCATTACGCAGTGTTCCTTATTGATGCTCCAAAACAGGTAACATTGGTCACTTCCCGAGACCTTTATGAAACCGGTTTGATAAAACTCTTTGTGGCAAAACTTTTTTTTAAAATTTCTTTTTTTTTTTTTTTTAATCGGCCTGTTTATTACTATAACTGGTTTTGTTGGAACTGGGTCTGGGTCAATCCTTGAGAGAAAGGTTGTGTCCGGTTTTTAACTTTGCCTTTGTGATGTAACAGTGGCAGCTGCTGTCCAGGAATGTAACTCTCACTAATCTCAGGGCGGAAGAAACATTTCAAGGCTGCCCCAAGATTAGGGGACCCACTCCGCAGGTATCCATCAAACTGTGTATTAGAGGTTTTTAATTGTGTATGGAATTGGATTAAAAAGACAAGGACAAAAAAAAATGTGTGAATTCTTACACAAAAGCATGGTGCGCAGTATATACTCTTAAAGGAGAAAAAATTAAAGTAACATGAACAGTATCACAAGTATGCAACAACTGCAATAAAATGACAAACATTAATGTGAAAGAAATGGATATTGCAGGCGAGAATTAGAGCGGAGATGATTTGGATAGATAACCTGAGCTATTGTCTGACATGATCACAACCTTTCTCACCTGAACAATGAATAAAGCCCCAGGCAAGGAAGTAGAGTATTAGCACCCCCTGCTGGATATACCCAGGTAAATGCCTTACAGTACTGACAGCGAAATATTAACCGCACTGTGATTCATTAACTATGTTATAACCACAAAGCTTTAGCACTGGTGCTAAGGAGGAGTACATGAAAGGGGTGCATGGCAATTGTGTTATATTTTAACTATTGCTAGTTTTGCACTCTTCTACTTTCTTTGTACCTAATTTCTCTATTTACGTTTTTAGATTAATACAAAGGAAACTGGTGGTCACTTGGACATGCCGGACCCGAATTGTAAAGGTAATGCATTATAAATGTCCCAAACCATGCAAAAATAATAATCTTTACGTTTAATTTGCATTTGCTGCAAGTCAGCTGGGTTTGCAACACCATCCAGTGAGTTTTTCCCCAGACTAGAAGGTAGTGGATGCTTGTGAGCTAGTTCATGTATCTGTTTCATAAAGAGGCCTGTACAATTCTCACTTACAGATATGCTCTGGTTGGATCAAATGTATTTAAAAAAAATTAACTAATAAAAAAATAAATACCCTCTCTTTCCTTTCTTCTATACACTCGCCACTATTCTTCTCTCTGTTTTTCTCTTTTCCTGACAGATGTGAGTTATTCGGAATGATTTCTGCACAAACCCTACTTTTGGGCCATCAAGTCAGATTGTACAGATGGGCACATCACTAGTGCACGTATGCAAATTAAGGGGTTATATATAGGTTCCATGTAATGACATTTCACTCCTTGTTGTTCGATCTCTTCTTCTTTTCTTATATTTAATCACAAGAATGTGACGGTTACCCCAACAAATGCCATGTGAACTATGTTATATAATGCCTTCCTTTTTGCAATGTTGTTCAACAGTACCCAATGATTGTACGCATCTGTTCTCAATGTGCTATGTTTTATCCTTTGTCGCTACAAAAATAAAGAATATAAATCACTTTTTTTAAATATTAAAAATAAATATATATACTAAAGCACAAGGCAGATTCATTTCACTTGGCCTGCATTCGTTTTTTTTTAGCTCTTTCGGTCAATCAACTTAAAATTGTATTTTGCATCTGTGCTTTTTTTAACCGTTATTTAATTAATTTTTTTATTTTATAACAAGACGGTGCCCAGTCATCTAAGGTTTTAAAAAGTAAATAAATAACCGGAAATAAATATATTTCCTTTTAGTATTAGAATGCTGCTCTATTTAAGGAACTCTGGGGAAGTACAGTATATACTCGAGTATAAGTCTAGTTTTTCAGCAAATTTTTTGTGCTTAAAAACACCCACTCGACTTATACTCGAGTCACTGTCTGTATTATGGCAACTTAGAGAGCCGCGGCCGTCAGAGCCGTGGCAACGATCTGCGCGGCGACCAGACCGCGAGACTTACAGTGGAGCTGACCGGAACGGAGGAGAAGGGAGCTGACAGGAGCTGCAGGAAAGGTAAGTAAATGCTTCCTGCCGGCCCCCCCACTTCACAGCCCATGCCACTGGACCACCAGGGATTAAGATAGCCCCCCTCCCTGACCAGTTAACAAGCAGGGAGGGGGGACAAAAAAAATTAAAATAAAAAAAAAATAATAATAAAATAATAAAATGCCCTCCCCCCACCCAGTTCACACACACTACACAAACACACACTCTTCATTATATACACACTCTGCATTATATACACAGAGTCTGTGTATATAATGCAGAGTGTGTGTTTGTATGAGTGTGTGTGTGTATATAATGCAGAATGTGTGTTTGTATGAGTGTGTGTGTATATATAATGCAGAGTGTGTGTTTGTATGAGTGTGTGTGTATATAATTATAAAAATCACAGAATTTCATAGCCCCAAGTTTTACCCTCGACTTATCCACGAGGCATAGCATATTTCACAATTGTTGGTCACAAAACTGCACTCGACTTATACATGAGATCGACTTATACACGAGTATATACGGTAAGTATAATACAAAGATCAGGGGCACATAGAAAAAAAAAAAGGAAACCCAATCACTTAAACTTCGTTAATTAGAAACAAATATTGCATTCTGCATCAGCCACAACAACGCTACAGTTTGCCAGTATCAATAAGTCTATTTACAAATGGCAAGAAATCCAAATTTTTTGAGATGACATCATGCATGGTGATGTAATCTGTGCCTCATAAAATTATTATGGTCACAAGTTACAGTGTAGAACACAGACTCGACTTTAACGAACAAACCTGTTAACGAGCAGTTAATTGGACCGGTTTCGCAAGGATCAGCTGATATCCACATTAAAGAAACGATATGTGCTCTTATAGGGATCCACTAGCAGTTTAACAGGGTATCACAGTGTTTTTATGTGAATTCTCCCTTTTTCTTTATAAGTTTGGTCCTGCTCCCCAGACTGGTAAAAAATGTTGCTGTTAAATGTTTTAAGAGAGAGCCAGAGGACACAATAAAATTGCAGATGGCAGCATCCGCGCATGTTCAGTGTCAATAATCGTTTACTTTTATCTACTACTAAATTATCCATCTAAAGGCAGTATCAAATAATGATTCAAATCACAGTATTTTATGCTATCCTTGGGAATTCTGACTCTACAAAGCAGCAATCTTCTGCACATTTTCCTGAAGTTGAAAAAAAAAAGATAGTGCTACTATCTGCTCCACTGACAGGCTGTTAAACATTGCTATCTGCTACCGTTCTACAAACCAAACCTTTTTCCAACAACCAGCAATGCAGATGTCAAACACCTGGTGTATAATATCTTGTTTGTGATGCAGAAGAGTGTAATAGTCAGGATAAGGTTTAACTCAACTCGCAGAATTACCTAATCCGTATTACGGGGTCTTAGAATGGCCAGACTTAACGTAACAGAGAATAGTCAGTGATGAGCCGAGGACAGGGATACAGAAAGAGACAAAATCGACAAGACAAGCCAAAAGGTCAAGGATACCAGAAAAAGGGATAGTCAAGAACTAGCCAAAGTCAAAATGCCAAAAAAAAGGATACAAAAAGAACATGCTTTCTAACAGCCAGCTAGTGGAAATTCACGACAGAGCATTGATAACAGACAGGTTTAGGTTTAAATAGCCCTTAGACGATCATGATTGGTCAGGATGGGCCCTTTTACCCCAGAACGTGCAAGTGCGCCGATGACGTGACAACGCATGCACGTTCATTCTATTAATGTGGTAGAAGGTGGGGCTCTAATACCGTGCTGAACTGCTGTGACTGGCGTCCTTCTGAACACCAAACTGCAGCCAAAGCGGAGCAAGCGTCAAACCGCCACGAGTCAGGTAAGCCACTTTCCCCAAAAACAATGTGACAGCACCAATTAATCATGACAGTAACTACTTCTATATTATCCTTTAACCGGTAAATTGGAAAGGTGGTATCATATCAAGTGCTCCAGAAAGTAAAATGACAGTGGGAAACAGGACATAATGTCATATAGCAGCTCCATCAGTTGTCTTCTACAGGAGAGGAGCATGAAGAAGCACTACAAATATAAATTATAATTACATTCATTAAATAAAAGAAAACAATAAATATAATGAAAACCAACATAACTGAAGTTACATGGCAAGCTAATAGAAACCGTGTGAATAGATGTGTTGTTTTGTTTTTTATTTCATGAATGAAACTTATCACAGGCAGGATTGTAGGACTGCAAGCTTATCATTTATCTTATATGGGATCAAGATCACAAAAAGGACAAGGGGAGATGACGATTAAATGCAAATCTCTACCCTCGCTGGTCTGGTGACAGCTCACTGGAGAAAAGTGGGGGAATGGCTGCAAACACAGGACCTTCAAAAGAGAATATGTTTTTTTTCCTCATTATATTTTCACTATTTGTGCAATATTAATATATTCTCAATGTAATTATTAAAATGGAGTTGAAATCTAGCATTGAGTGTCCCTTTAACATTTACTACTTTAAAACAAGCTAAAGTGTTCCATGGATGTTGATCGTCCAATACCCAAAACTAAAAGATAGGGCAGAATGGAACACAAGGGAAATAAAGAGATAATATTGGCATGTAAACCAGAAAAGGCACACATGATGCATTAGCCTATGTTGTCAGCCCCTAATGCGAGTGCAAGATTTATCTATGGTTGATTTATCCGATTATCAGACCCAGGAGGACACAAACTCTGAAACTCCCTGGACCACATTTCATAGAAATACCAACTACAGCATAAACAAATTGTTCCCCTTCCATACAAATAACTCATTACGTTTGCTTTCTACTGAATAACTCCTCCAGCTGCTGTAGTACTATCTACAGCAAACTCGCACAAAAACATTTGTGGTGTTGGCTTAAACATCTGGAGATGACAATTGTCCTAAATTTCATTTGGAAGGTTACTGTGAGTTATTGTCCTGACCAATATCCCATGCCTTAAAAGTCTACTCTTTAATATCAACAGGCAAAACAAGGTGTAGTAGGCAACAAAATTGTTCACACACCTCCCATGCTCTTAAATCAAGTAAGGTGCTTTTTCTTCTAACAGGTCCTTGTGTCCGTCTGCCTGATACCCTGAACTCAAGGAGCCCTTTTAAGGAGTAGTTCTCCGAAAAAGTCCACTTTGCCCAACGGGCAAAAAAAATCAGGGAATCTAACCTATATTCATAACGTTGTGTAATCCATTTCATAGAAATTTTATTTCAATGTTTCCTGTTGTATTCTCTAAAAAAAAATGAATGATTCACTGATTCTTCTCCAGACTGCATTATTTTCCATACAATGCCTTCTTGTCCATTTGTTCCAAATTGTGTTCATTTTTTGTTATATTTTGTTTTACAGATTAATATCAATAGCACACATCTAAAGGTTCATTTACTAAACAGTGAGCCGAGGTGAAATGAAAACTATACTGCAAAATTCTCAGGCTATGATTAGAACTGAGTTGGGGATTTTTTTTCCCGAAGGATCTATTTTGCAATTCCCCCCCCCCATTTATCACGATATCCCCATTTAGTAAATAATTCCCTAGCATGCAGCATTATCGCCACAGAATTGTACCTGCCTAGCACACTTTATCTATTGCATCCGCACAGCATCTGGTACAGGAGCAGAGATGCAAAAACACTTTCCCCTGACTGGGAAGTTTAAGGGTTAGGAAGGTCAGAGGTCAAGCACAGCCAATTTCTCAACTTCCAATGTTTTTCTTTTAGGTTCAGCAAACACACGTGGAGCAGCTTCTGTCCTCTCCCAGAGTCAAAAACTGAACACTCCAACAACACACATGGAGGGTACAAAAACACAGGGATGAGAGGGCCTGTGTGTAAATGTGAGGGAGACCGAGAAATGTATGCGTGTGGGCTCCTGGTCGGAGTAATGTGAGAACAGTTGTTTGGGGCACAGCTTTCTGGTGATAAAGCGATGGGGTCTAGGAGAATATCAGTGTGTGGTTTTGATGGATCTCGGTGAAGGATGAGAGAAGGGAGAGAGGCTCTTGACGAGCAAGGAAGAATAATATGATCACATATGTGAGATTCACAGTAAGGGACGTATTGTGCGGTGGGTCCAGCTACAGAAAAGAAAAACACTATACATTGAGCGAGCGTAAATCATGTTTAGTGCAGTATGGGAAGGCCATAAGTAATAGTAATTAAGTCCGAGCTATGACCCAGTGGTGGTATTCTTTAAAATGCTGGGCTGGCCTCACACCTGGGCTATCTTCAACACTGTCCTTTGCCGTTATAATTTATTGGTGTTAACTATGTACTCCGTATCCAAACCAAAATCGCCTCTCATAGTTACAGCATTCCACCGTGCGTCGATGGGCATGTCTCAAGAGAGTCCAAAAGTACCTACAGGGTTATTCAATAAAGTGTAAACTGCTGGGAGTTCAAAGTGAATTTAAATTTTTAACGCTGCAATAGCTGAAATTGAAAAAAAACTTTATGCGGTCAGTTATTTTTGCCTAAAATACTTGTGTAATGTTCCCATGCATTACACAAATAAAATAACAAAGAAACAACAAAACAAAGCTGAGGAGAGAAAAGAGGTCCCAAAACAATACAGTTCCACAATATTTAGGGCCGACTGGGAGGCCAGAAATCATCTAACTTAAACTGTTACACTTGCAGGAACCAAAACAAAAATAAAACCTCCCCAAAACAAAGGAAATGCCGGCTTGTAACGTCAGCTCCTAAAAATCTAGCAGAACAAAATGTGTTTATTACATAATTGCACAAAAATATGTTGTAGAAACTCCTTAGAGTATATTTCCTTCTAAGTTTAAAAAGGCAGCAAACTCAATTTAAATACGGTGTGCACAAAGCATTGTTCTCATATGTGTATATCATGTGGCTGAGCGAGTCTGGTTTCTGCACATTCAGAGCACGGGGACACATTTGAATGAAACTATGCACATGTGCGTAGAACAGGAAGAGGCTAATATGAGAAGTACATGTCTGTTTTGAGAGGGACACTCTCTCCTGTTTTCATACACTGCAGGCAGTGCATCTAGACCTCACACACTATGCACCAGAGCGTGAGTTCTTGTTCACGCTGGAATACAGTCATGAATCACTGACCCCTTGAGGGCCACAAGGATAAGACATGTAATGCTGATGCCAAACCTTCTTCCCCAGCATTGTGAGGGTTAACTGAATAATAGGTAAAAAAAAATGCATACTTTTCATTGCATAATATTTGAGAAAAAAAGCCTGAAGGAAACAAACAAAAAAAATTAATATATATATCAATGCACATATATTTTTCTACGATAATAAATACTTGAAATATACTCAGTAAGTGAACTAATTAAGTGGTGCGCTAACTACCATAACCACTACAGCTTATTCTAATGATTATGCACAAAGGAAGGTCACCCCCTCCCTCCCCCCTTTTGCATCAGTTGAAAACTGCAGTATGTTGAATTCACAAGCTGCTGTAATTAAACTAATTGTGATTGTTGTTTTTATACAGTCATTCCTTAAGGATACCGTGAATATTTTATTTCCTTCCTGTGCCATATAAATACGACATATTGCAAGGAAGCAGTTTTCATGTGATGCCCATCTAGTAAGACATGATGGATCTAACACTAAATGTAAAGAAATATACACCATATTTTGTATAATGCCAGATGCCCATTAAAGTTCAAATTCAGTATGCAAATGTTATGCTCAAAGTCAGAGGCGTAACTAGAAGCCACAGGGCCCGGTGCAAAAATTGCCCTGGGCCCCGCCCCCCTAGCCCCTCGATGTGTCTCATCCCCCCAGCCCCACCATGTGTCTCATGGCCCCCAAGTGTCTCATTTCCTCCCCCCAGACCCTCCACGTGTCTCATTCCCCCAATACCCTTAATGTGTCATCCTCCCCAAAGTCCCTTCATGTGTCTTATCCCCCATGTCTCTCATTCCACACCCAAGTGTCTCATTTCCTCCCCCCAGACCCTCCACGTGTCTCATTCCCCCAATACCCTTAATGTGTCATCCTCCCCAAAGTCCCTTCATGTGTCTTATCCCCCATGTCTCTCATTCCACACCCAAGTGTCTCATTTGTTCCCCCCAGATCCTCCACGTGTCTCATTTCACCCACAAGCCACTCCATGTGTCTTTCTCCCCCTCCACTCTTGCCCCTCAATGTGTCTCTCTCCCCCCTCGATTTCTCTCTCCCCCCTTCCCCTGCAGACCCTCCACCCCTCCCCTTTCCCTGCAGACCCTTTATTTCTCTACCTCACTTCCCAGGTAGACCCTCCATTTACCCCCTGCCCCTGTAGACCCTGCATTTACTCCTCGTCCCCTGCAGACCCTTTATTTTTCCATCCCCCTTCCCCTGCAGAGCCTCGATTTAACCACCCCTTCCGCTGCAGACCCTTTATTTCTCTACTTCGATGAGCTGAAGTGGTCTGGGTGCCTATAGTGTCCCTTTAAGCTGTAATAGTTCTGGTGTTTCGAGTGTTTATTTTTGAGTGAATTAATGTCAGGATGCCGTAGTTTCCTATCCAAAAGAGAGAGAACACACACCTGCAGGTGTTCTGTAAATAAATGTAATACAAAAATTTACAAATAATTTGTTTTCAAAGTAAGCAGCTGCAGTGTTGCTCCAAAAGAAAGCAAAGCGTTGGAAAAACCCTTAAAACGAGAGGACACAGAGATGATGTAAAGTTTACAGACGGAGACATGGGCAGACTTGCAGAATTGTATACACTGGACTGGAAAATGTTTCCAATTTGGCTTTTTTTTTGGCCTCAAATATGCAATTCTCTTCCCAGTTCTTCACAATCCATGGTTTATTGAACAATCCCAAGAGGGTGTTATATGGACAATATACAGAGAAAATATTGTACAAGCTGTTAAAATAATACATATGTTGGTGAATCATAAATCGTGATATTCCAGAATTCAATACAGACACAAGACAAAAAGGGAGAGCGATAACTGGTCAACTCGAGTGGGGACACAGAGGAAGAAGCGAGCAGGGTTACTATGGGAAGATGGCCAAATTTAGGCTGAAATGGTGTTAATTTATCTCTATCTCAAAATAGAGAGAGAGAGAGAAAAAAAATAAATAACACACAGCATTTATTTTAGCCAAACAAATTTAAATTTGTTACAAATATCATAACTGGCTGATACTGTGTTACATGGAAGAAGGTTAAAATTTAAAGGGACCTTCCAGATCACTAAAGCAAGTTAAAGTGCTTTATGTGAAAAAAAAGTGTATCCTCTATTTTTATCATTTTACAAAAAGTGAAAATGGACACTTTTATAAATTAATCTGGTTACACCCGCCAGAGGATTGCTGTAACCATGGATCATATTCCCTGGTATGAATTAAACAGTAAATAAATTAAGAGGAAAACAACCGTCAGGTTGTTGTTGAAAATAAAATTTAAAAATGAATACAAAATAATTAAAGGACCATTCCTATCACCAAAACCACTTCATGTCAAGTGGTTATTGAACCCAGAGTCCACAAGTGCCTCCCTAATTGTAAAACACTTAAATGGAGTCACTCAGACGCCGGATCAGCTGCCCCTCCTCTGGCTGTTTGCAAATGCAGAATGGTCAGCTGATGCTCTTAACCTATCACTGGCCACCCATAGCAAGTGATGCTTCAGGAAAATACGCACAATATTTAAGCATTACTCACTATGGGCATCACATGGCTTGCTGCTCAAAGACAAGGAAATGCATCCACATCCGAGAGCGGACAAATGAAAGAAAGTCAGACCTGTTCATGAGGGACTCTAGATGCCATAACATAAAGAGGTTTTGGTGTCCAGAATGGTCCTTTAAAACAGATTTCCTTTGGGAAAAGCCAATGGGTGTGGACGCTCGGCACGCGCCATTGGGTAACTCTGTGTGGCTGCAACACAACTGCCCATCGCAATGCCAAGAATTATGGAGTAAACTCTCAGGTCACTGCCTAATTATGCTGTACTCTTACTTGCCACCACAACAGAACAATAGGGTTATCTGCCTTCTACAATGTGGGATCCTTCAACACCTTATCACATTAACATTTCTGGATAAGTCTGCAACCTTAGATTTTATAGTTTACGTGGAATTTATAGGGTTTGAAACCATTATTGTTTGCTACTCCCATAATTGAATTAGGAGGAACTATCACAAGCCATAGCAACACAAGTAATGTTTACTAAATGGTGCACTGTGCATTTTTCTGTAGTCCTGTTGGAAATATTTCTGTGTTCGTTTCTATATTTTCCATCTGTTTCAAAACCTACAATCCATTATTGATTCCACTTCAATATATGGAGAACTTCTAAGGTGTTTTCCCCAATACACTCTTCACTATCGAGCCCTTTTGCAATAAAAAATATTAGCATAATATAAATTTGAAGGTAAGCTAACAAATGAACATAGAATTTATAGATTGCTTTGCAGACAAAATAAAAATGTTTCATTATGTCAATTTTAAAAAAATGTAATTATTACTAAATTAGTATTTTTTGTTTATTCATTCAGCCTTTATAAAAGTTATTCGGGGAATGAAAATCTTTAGACAGTATACGGTGTCCTTTATCTTGCAATGTTTTACACAAGGTCTGAAATGTTAGTATAAAAGCTCAATCTGGCCCGCAAACTGTAAAGGTTAATAAGTTGAATTTCACGTCATGGAATGCAGTGGGACTCAACTTCCCTAGTAAAATGCAAAGTGGTGTTGAATGCATTGCATGCTTATATAGCCTTCATTCAAGAGATCCATTTGAAATGGTCTAAAGACTTATGTCTGAAGACCAAGAGAATCGGTCACTGCTTAACAGCTTCATATAGATCTAATTCAAGTGGCGTTGATCCCGGCCTGAATGGTTTTGATGTGGACTACTTTAGGCTTCTGAAAGGACATCTCATCTCCTTAATCCTCCAACAGCTTGTTTAGTGAAATCTATCTTTATAACCAACCACGTTCCGATATGGTGAGGGCTAGGACCATCATGATGCTAAAACTCCTGACCTTACAAAATCATATAGACCAATTGGCTTGATGAGTCACGATATCAACATACTTACCAGAATTGTAGGCGTAGCTAACAAACTCCAGCAATAATTACCATATGTCTGCTTACCCCACAGTAAGTTTTGTTAGGGATGAAAGGATCTATTCGGGGGATACGTATAGCAGTAACTGCGATGCTGTCCTACTATAGACTCTCTTACCAACAGCCTCACCCTCTGTGTAAATAAATTATTCAGATTACTAAATTTCAGGGTGTTTTTGGAATCCAGTACTTTATCTGCAATTTATATCATGACCCCACCACTTGTATCTTGACAAATGGACTGGACTCTGAGCAGATGGTGATGGCTAGAGGTGTGTGTCAAGGTTGTGTACTTTTTCGGTTTACTACTTAATCCTTTAATACATTTATTCCACGCAGCTACAGAATTTAAGGAAACATCAATCAAGTAATTCCACACTCAAAACCCAAGTTGTTTGAATGAGTCACAGACTGGAATCACTGCACAACCTCCTGTCTGGATCAGCAAATTTATAGTACCATTTTCTTAACCCAGCTGTTTCACACTTAATACCCAGTCCTGCTATTAAAGCGCAAATCAACCCTCCTTTAAACAGCACAATTACAGCATGTAAACAGGTCACGTTCAAATTAAAACACTTAAAGGACCACTATAGTGCCAGGAAAACATACTCGTTACAGCCCCCACCCTCAGGGACCCCCTCCCGCCGCGCTCTGGGGAGAGGAAGGGGTTAAACTTACCTCTTTCTCCAGCACCGGGCGGGGAGCTCTCCTCCTCCTCTCCGGCTGAATGTGCATGCGCGGCAGGAGCTGCGCGCGCATTCAGCCAGTCCATAGGAAAGCAGACAAGTCAAGAGACAGCAGTCAAGAGACAGCCACTAGAGGCTGGATTAACCCTAACATAAACATAGACGTTTCTCTGAAACTGCTATGTTTATAAAAAAAAGGGTTAACCCTAGCTGGACCTGGCACCCAGACCACTTCATTAAGCTGAAGTGGTCTGGGTGCCTATAGTGGTCCTTTAATCTTTATCACTTTCCACAGAAATACCATTTTCCAAAATGGTGGCCTTTTAATTGCCTTTGCTCACTTCGTCAGTGCCGGGCCTGATTACTATTGGAGCCACTGGGCAGAAATTACAAGAGCGTACTTACTCTTCACCAATTAACAGAAATATTCTTGTCAAAACACATATCCTTTATGACTATCTTGAACTTATTAGCTTCACTCAGTCTATTATTACCTACTTCAACGGCAGAGACAATTCCAGTAATAATTTGTGCACAAAAACAGTTCCCGAATTTACTCAACGAATGTCCTTTTTACTTAAACTGGACAGTTATTAGATTATTTTTCCATAAATCTAGTAACTTACAAATGGAAAACGAGTTATCCAGTCTTCAACCTCCCCAATATTATGACCCAGTACCAGCATGTCAGGAGATACACATGAAAAGCATTTAGTATGCATGCTATTCACCAAATCAACAATTCAACATTTAAAATAAGAGTTTCCCTTTGGTGTCGCAAATGCAATAAGCAGGACTCAGATCTGTATCATGGTTTCTGGTCACGTTCTCAGACCAAATCATTTAGGAAGAACACAACGGCCTATATTAACAATACTTTGCATTGAAGCCACCATACTTGCCATACTTCCTGCCCCATTTCAATTACATGCACATTTTTTTCCCCAAACCATATTAGCGACAGCCAAGAAAAATACATGTTATAAAATTGGATTTGGGAGAACACTTCCCTTGGTTTTGTGACGTTCTAAATTACTATGTGCTTTTAGGTTCTATTGGGGAGAATCTCTTCTTCCTGAGTAAGCAGGTTTTTAAAATTGTTTTATTCCACATATCAGATGCCGTCATTAAATTACACCAACCAGTTCCCTTATCAATTAAAAAACAAGTTGGGCCAAAATCTTCCTACAAGACCCTTATAATATATAGATTTTTTAAAATAACCTCAACCAAATGCCTCAGGACACTTTTAGCTTTTCACAAACACCAAAAAAATCAGTTAAATTGGGTACTGTGAAGAAAGATGGCTTTAATGCAAAAACAAACATGCATAGTGTGCTTGTGCCGATGTTATTGTAATCTGGAATGCAAAGAAATGAGCTGGATAAATATTTTTTTTTTCTTCAAAGCCCTAAGCCCCCTAAATAATCATGCATGATATAACCCATAAGGGGGATGGGGCACATATAAAAATATGTTCCGTAAAATTAGCAGAAGTTGATTGCTGTTTGTTGCTGTGGGATATGAGTTTATTCTCAGGGCCAAGTTATGCATCTCTCATTTGTCACAATTTGGCTCACACATTGTACATATTAAAATGTATTTCCTTCTTTTATTGTAGTTATTTTTTTTTATTTTCCTTTACCTATTTTCTAATTCACCAGCTTTGATTCATTTAATTTTTGCACTTTTAATACACTATGTTCTCAATATGGTGTTTGTTATTTTGTCATTTGTGCAAAATAAAGACTATTAAAAAAAATAATATTTCCTATAATTTGTCACATTATTATATTTGTGACATGACATCGTCTATGGCAACAATGCACAAAGTAAATGCATGTTAGCTTCTCACATAAAAAAAAGTAACAGTGAACAGACTTCATAAAATGCCAACTACGATGGTCAATGACGCAGTGCATGCATGAACAGCCTGCAAAACCAGAACGGTCTGGGGGAGGGGCTGGGCTTCTGCATAGAGGTGCCATGAACGCTCCATAAAGAGATGCATTTATTCAATGCATCTCTATGAGGAGATGCTGATTGGCGCAGCACAGCACTTTGCCGCACATGTGCAATAGCCTCCCAATGTCTTCCTAAGGGAAAGCATTTGATTGGCTGAGATCATCAAGACTGGTGATCTCAGTCATGGAAGACAGAGCCAGCTGTGGTGAGACTGGCGCAGTGTTGGTAAAAAGGTACGTAAACTTACCAGTAGGAGGGGAGCTTGGGACGTTTGTTTTCCTGATACTATAGTGTTCCATTAAACAGTTTATTCCATGATATTACTCTATAGATAGTGGAAATTAATTTGTTCCATTTTACACATGGGAAGGAGTCCATGAACTCTGTCCAGTATGTCAATATTAACAGGATCTCAGTATTGTATTTGGACCTCCCATTGGCCAAGTTTATCACTACTTGTACAACTAATCTTTCATAGTTAATGGTTCGTTGTCAGTTTCAATACTTGAGTGGTATACATCCCAGTCGCCAGCCAGAACATTCTTTGAGATTGACCGGGGAAGGTGATGGGGCGGAGGTACAGCAGTTCACAGTACAAACCTCATTAGTCAATTTGTCATATGCCGTATCCAAACTGCAATTACTAAATTATAAAAACGGATCTAAAAGCTCCTGCGGGAGACCCCCTCTCCTGCCCCTGGGCTATAGCATAAGCAGGCTAAACAAACAGGGCAAGGGGCAAAAGGAAAAGTCACAATCAGGAAGAAGAAAAAGAGAGGTGAAATAAATCAGGTGAGGAGGCAGAAGAGGAAAAGGGAGTTTTAGAAGTACTTAGATTGATAACTCATATGAATCAAAGGTGTCATACTGGTTTGTGTAGAGAGAGGAAAGAAAACTGAATTCACTAACAGTGAATTGACAATTACATTGAAAACATATACAAAACAGAAGCATTCATAGAATCATTCCTAAACATCTATTTTGGCCTAAATCATGCAATTTGGTTTTAAATCCAGAGCTTAGTGCTTAGCCAACTCAATAGTGGAGCATTATTGCAATACACGTGTCTTACATCATGATACAGTAGTAATAGAGATAGTGAGTGTGTGTGTGTATATATATATGTGTGTTATATATTTAAGAACCTTCAGCGCACTAAATGACAACTAATTCCAATGAACCCATTGCTATCTGACTACACAAATTCTTAATCAAAATTGATATATTGTACAGCACTGTGGAATTTGCTGGCGCTTTATAAATAATAAAATAATAATAATATATAAAATGGGGAGAAACTCAAGAGACTGGATATATGCAGTATAAATTCTGGATAGATAGAGCAGAACTGTGCCTTTTAAAAAGAAGGAGATGGAGTGGGGTTTCTGGAATCATGGAACGAAAAAGGAGATATTACACCGGGGGTGCCCATGATACACAACTCCCATGATGCATTTCATACCATTAGAACGAAAAAGCATGATGGAAACTTTAGTTTTAGAACATCTGGGGATCTACCTTTTGGGCAACCCTGTATTACATATATAATGTTATAGCAGTAATAGGATTTCCAGATAGATATAATGAATGCACCTCGTATTCTCATCATGCTACTTGGTTCAAATATCGTTGTAACATGACTTCTCTGAAAATATCCAGATAGTCAAACGTACAACTGGAACCAGTATGCGATCAGAGTAAATCCAGACAAAAAAAAGAGTCCAGAATAGGTTGAGTAATTCATGTTAGAAATAATTACAACATTACAAATTCCAATGGTATATACTGAATTCCTGCATATTTTGAGAAGGTGAACATTAATCACATTCTAGAGGTTTGAGTTACCTCCCGTGACATTTATATTCATATGTAGTTGTTACAGGTGACAATAAATGGCACTCATCAGAATGTCTGAAAAATATAATTATCTTCTCAGTATTGTACCAGGATGAACAAACTAAGATTTCTTTAGTTTTAAGGCTGTGTCTTAGTCTTAGTTTAAAATGCTTTTTTTGTTACACAAATCAATGGACCTTCTAGGGATCTACTTTTTATTCTTAAAGGGAATCTAAAAATGCGTTTGCATTCTTGGTTCATCCTTTTGGCTTTGTTTATACGATTAGACGTCCACATTAGTTTACTATGTTAATATGGTGTTAGTTATTATGACTTGCCAGTTGGACAAAATAGGTGAGTGTAGGGCTATCAAACACAAGCCCACCAGTTGTTTGACTATAGCTACTAGGTTTACTTGATAAAATACTGAATTCAATACTCTGAATAAGGCAAATAAAAATCTGTATACAGCATGCTCCAGTAATATTAAAGGTTTTTATTCAAATGGGAGAAAGCTCTCTCAAAATTGTAAGAATTAATAGAAGTACAAGGCATTGTTTGGATAAGAGAGTTCTTCTTCTCCCTGGGGCCCCTCACAATTTAGAGTTACCTGAGCTAAAGATATATGTTAATCTATGTTTCTCAAAGTTTAGGCAAAAGGTGGTCCCCATCACACAGTTTTTCTAATATCTGCAGCAAATTGCAAAAACTATAGCAGCTATAAGTTCCTACAAACATGTAACAGGAGGATGCCGTATTTTTCATGGCCTTTGTGATGTACAATATTGACAGGCAGCACTGCAAGGGTTTATAGGAGTGCTAGTTTAGTTGCCAGCATCCTACAAGAGAATGTTGACAATTCTCACAAGCAAACGAAGAATGGCCATAAAAAGTTAGGAAGGATCACGATTGCCTGTGTCACTTTTTTGGTCTGGGGTGCAACTCACTACAAGTGCTGAAAAGCCTGTGATTTTACAGCAAGTTCAGGAACTTTAAAAGCAAAAAAAATGTACTCTAATTTAACATTATTTTGCATATTCATCTGGTATGATCTATGCAATGCATTAAAAAAGAATGAGTTCATTCCAGCCTAGCAAGTCATTTTAAGCTCGAGAAAGGTGTAATATTTAGTATGAATGCATATATATATATATATATATATATATATATATATATATATCATAGGCAGTTGACACAACCTTGGTCATGGCATATTGGCAAATCCACAATAGATCCAAATCTGTTTCTAGAATCCAGTGAATTTAGCACATGGTAATAGTTAACACCGTGTAATAATTAAGGAAAGACTGTCTTCTCTTGCTATTGAGCGGACCACCTGAACTCGCTGGAAATCACAGACGAGTATTTAAAGGGAAACTATGCACATAGAGTCCATTCTACTGAATGTTTTCTAACCATTTGTCATCATACTCTTGGGTTTTGATGTGACGTGCAGGCCCTGTTTTTACCGATGTCTGCACTCATTGCAATACCTGGTATTTCAAAGCTGATTGAACTACCCCTTCCCTTATGCAGTCACATTATTAATAAACACTTGGCTAATTCGGACAAATCTGTCCTCAACCTCCCCCTCCCCTTGGGTAAACCACCACAGCGGTTCTCTCTTGTGTTAAGGGGGGTTTACTTTCTCTTGAAATTCAACTTCCTCTCAAAGCAGTTTAAAGTTAATTGTACAGTTTCCTATGCTGCTTAATCAAGGCCGCCAATTATCCCATTACTGGTCTCAACCATGTCTTATATTCTCCATCCTAACTTGGACCTTAATTAAATGGGTCCCAAACTTGATTTCTTCACGTATATATTCATTCTCGGCGATATCCATGTGCGAGGGGGAAGGAAAGCAAATTAACTGTTTACTGGCAAACAAATAAGGGGAGAGTGCTGTCAGGAGGTATGATTGATGGCAAGGGGATATAGTAGAAACTGCTCGCTGTTGGTTAGAAAGCCACAGAGAAAATGGCATTAGGAAAAGGAGGATTTGTTTTTTTACAAACTGCAATTAGCTGCAGGAATCTGCAAAGCAGGGGAAGTAGATGTAGGCATCAGAAATTCATTTGGGATATGAAACAAATTCAGATCCAGAGGGGAAAAACTCCATTGGAACATGCTGAAAATGTAACATACAATGTTTGTATCAATTGTGGTGTAAAGGGGCAAAAATAAAAAGGGAAACTCTCTTCTTCTTGTTGCATGGAGTGCGCTAATACATAAAAGCAGCACTGTTACCCCCCCCCCCATTTTATGAAAATTAGTATTTCATAAAGATTAAATGTAAATGAAATTCTCATACTGACTGTGTTGAATTTCACTGAAATTCCAATTCAGTTAATAGATATACTGAGATACATTGTCTCAGTTGTCAAAGTAGGGACTAGTATTTCCTACTATAAATAAACTATTTAATTGCAATGAGTTCTCAACTCCTAGAAAAGCATATCCCGTGTATTACTGGTAATATCTTCCATTATAATGCAATATAGTAATATAAATAAAATGTTCAAATCAGCCATCTGCAGTGTGACATCAGTCATCTCCCAGGATATCCCACAGAGGACCACTTTATATTCCTATGCCAAACACTAGTGACACAATGATGATGAAACTCCTAGCATGTAAGGTTGCCAACAGTTGCTGGGGGGATATGGTGTTGCCAAAAATTGAGCTTAAGTCAGCTTCTTCTGGGAAATATAAACTAACTGAAATTTATTATGTTCTAAATGAATTCTTCCAGGTCACCTCTGTGTATTTACAAGTATCCTTTAAAACAGCATGGTCAACATATGGGGACTTTGCATCATTTGCAAAGACCCCTGATGGTGTCTATCACTGCTGGGAATCCGGTGGCCGGGGAGGGGAAGGGAAAGGTCAGATTTACTTATTTGAACCTATCCCTTGTGGGCGCCGCCATGTTCTTCTGGCCGGTCCTCTTCTGCTGAATTGCCAGGAGCCAACGTCACTGCTGTACTCTAATGAATGTGCAAGAGTACAGGACTATGGTCTATGGAGGACCCTACGGGACTGCGGGATCCTCTATAGACATTGCTAGAAATACAGCTGGTAGACTGAAACTTCTAGATGGCAGTCGCTCAGGCATATGCTCAACAGGCTTGACAAAGGCTACGCTGACCGAAATGTTGGGTGTAATTGGTGTCTCCTTGTTACAATAGGAAGGTAATAGATGCTGAACAGCGGTTCTCTTTACTATTTCTCCTTTTTATGTTCTTTTTTTTTTAAATCAGTCTGTATACTGATACCATATCCTATATCAGGAATAGGCAACCTCCAGCACTCCCGATGTTTTGGACTACACCTCCCATGATGCTTTACCAGCATTATGGGTGTAAGAGCATTATGGTGGATGTAGTCCACAACATCTGGGGTGCCGGAGGTTGCCTATCCCTGTCCTATATTGTTTCATACATATGGATGAACTATATTGATGAAAGCAGAATGTGTTGCTATTTTTCTATTTGTATATCAAATGTTTTTATTATTTGCGGTTATGAAATAAAGTTTACTTTTTATTCAGAATTAGGTGTGCAGTTGGTTTGTATATACTTTCGATTTAAAGATTAGGCCATCTTTTTTGCACCCTGCCTTAATTAACACATGCTGTACTACACTGGATGCCCCTACTTGTACTAACTATTGTCTGTTAAGTTTCATATTAAAACCAAAAGTAGCACCTCACTCAAAAATGTGTGCAATCTCATTGAAATTTCGGAAAGGCAAGTAGTCCCCAAGGAGAACATTCAAGTTGAGTCACCAATGAGATTAAGTATATAAATAATATTTTCTACGGTCTTAAAAATAAACAAGCCTTGTGATCACCGGAAATACAAATAAATAACAAAACCTTTAGTGCAACAATTGTTCGTACAAAGCAAGGTTAGAAGGGAAGGGGGGGGGTGCAGAGGGGTGGGAGCTAGCACTACATGCCTTACAAATTTTAAACCAAAGGGTCATTCTTCCTAGTTTTTCAGCCGTGTTTAGCCTACAATTCCCATAGTTACACTGGTAGAGATTTATGAGAGCTGTGGCCAGGAATGGGGAATTCCTAATGCCAAACGGACAAGAAGTTTTTTTTTTTACATTTACACTCCCTCGAGCAGCCCAACAGTGGATGTAGGGTATAGGCTGAACACTCTAATAAAGAGTGTGAATTTGCACCATTTTCACATGAAACAAGACTTGAGCAAAACTTTGATTTGTCTAAAAACGAATCGACTAGTCTGAATCAAAATCCTTTGAATCCAAACCTAAATGAATTAATACCTGGAGGAATCGATAACAGTTATCGATTTTTTGGGATGAGCACTATGAGGATTTTGTTTCAAATAAATCGATTCCTTTATGGACGAACCAACTTTTGCACATTAAAACTAAAGAAAAAAGTTACTTGCTCACTATCCCAAATTCCTATGCACATTTAAATAACTGGAGGTTTTTTTTTTAGTATCACTCCAGTGGCCATTCAAGTGTTAGCTCACCTGCCATGTAAAGGCAATTCTCCTTGCTGTTTCAGATAGAAGGTAAAATATGTAATGAGACAGAGAGGGGTATTTCTCTAAACCCTTACACAATTATTAACCCTTAATAGGGAACAAATGGGGCTGGTGGCAGCACTGTAACATAGCTGTGTAACACAAAAGCAAATAAAAACATACAAAAATAAGTCCTACATTCAAACTCCCACTACCCCTGGGCAGCAGCAGGGTGAATTGTTAACAGGACTCACCTAAGAGTTTTGCCTTGATGTGGCATGCGATGTGGTGACCTTACACTTTGATGGCCATTGGAGTGATACTAAAAAAACTCCATTGAATTAAATGTGCATAGGGATTTGGGATATAGGATCTTAACATGCACAGCTTGAAGGAAAGACGAGACAGGGGGTATATGATATGAATATTTAAATATATTATTATTATGATTATTATTATTATAAAGGTAAAGGAGGAGACTATATTTAAAAGAAGAAAAACTACCCCTACAAGAGGACATTAGTCTTAAATTAGAAGGGCAAATGTTTAAAAATAATATCAGGAAGTATTACTTTACTGAGAGGGTAGTGGATGCATGAAAAAGCCTTCCAGCGGAAGTGGTAGAGGTTAACACAGTTTAAGCATGCGTGGGGTAGGCATAAGGCTATCCTAGATATAAGAGACTAATGAAAGTATTTAGAAAATAAGAAGACTAGATGGGCCGAATAGCTATTATCTGCCGTCACATTTTATGTTTCTAGTGCGCAAGTAACTTTTTTTCTTTGGCTTTTATTGCATGTAGTGGGGCTGATGTGTACTATGGTCATTGCTGCCGCCCAGGAGTAGTGGGAGTTTGAGGGCAGGGTTTCGTTTTGTATGTCAATGCTTTGCACATGTCTATATAAAACAACTGTTGGGTTTTCTGTAATTTTGTGGATACCAGATCCAAAAAATCAAAGATATGTGCAAGAGCGACTAAAGTACGTACTCCAAAGATATATCTACACCAAGGACCGAGAATATCCGATGTTCTAAATAAGTGTAGAACATTTTGTTTTCTGATGAAACAAAGTGGATTTTAGTCATCCCCACAATTATTTTCTGTATTTTGCAATCGGCTTGAAACGCTTTATGTTTAATCTTGGTTTCATATGCTGGGGTACAAACTACAACACAACACAGCTTTACAAAGTATAAACTACTTTTACAGCAGGAATAACAGGACATTGTGGTAGTAAATCAAGGCATATGAAATGTCAAGTACAATAAAAGAATGGACAAATAATATGTTAAAGTAGTTTTTAAAAAAAAATTTTTTAAACATTTCACACACAAAATTTTTTTTTAGATAGTAATTGAATTTTGTAGCAATTTACTAGTTTGACTTAAATGATAGAACTATATATAAACTAACTCTGAAAATATACACTGAGCGTAGTTAGAACAGGGACGTGTATCTGATGCTAACCTGAGATTGCTACAGTAAAGCTTCAATTAAAGGTCAGTTTACATAGCATTTAGCGTTCTGAGAGGTTCAGAGTTACATGTGGCTGTCATGAAACATTATTTGCAGCTGTATTGCCCCAGAGATGCTGCATTTTACATTATACTAGGGCTGTCATTAGATTATCCTCATGTGTGCGCGTTTTCGGGTCACAGACCATGGGTTTTCTTCTGGCAACATTACGATTGGCTAAACGCACCAAGCAGAACAGAACGGAGATGTCACTTGTGGAGACTGTTTGGTTTTCTGTTCAAAGAACACCAACTACTTCAATATAGATTTTAAACAATTAACAAAAAAACAAAAAAACACAATGGAAAAAAAAGCACAAAAATAACACTCAAACCACTATGCTGTTGAATTTTTGTGACTGTGTGCTTGTTCGTGTAGCCGTTGATAGTGAAATATTTTTGATCCCTGAAGCCTTCCATCACCAACCATTCAGCAGAGTGTGGCATACAACCAAACTTTTGTCCCCAACAAAATCAGATCAAGAGGGGGACGTGGCTGTGGCAGAGTGTGCGGCAGTGACGCATAACGAAATATATTACATGCGCTATGAAAGTTTCCAGCCAGTCTACGAAGCTCTGATAGATGCACAAGTGCAGAGAAAGCTTTTTCATGCACCGCAGGATGCAGTTTTGTGGACTTGCATTATGCTATTTGGAGATTTCCCATTGGTGTCCCGGGAAAGAAGAAACCCAGGGATTTAACACAAGACAGCCACAAATATTAAAGTCCAACAAGTTCTGGGATACATGAATAGAATAGTGTGAACTATATGTAGGATGCAAGAAGTCCTACGGCAGGCTCAGAGTTAGGGGAGTTGTGAAATAAAATCAAGCTAGGTAATAAAGTAGGTGTCCGTATCATAGCGGTGCTAGTCAAAATCAAGTTGTTACAACAATGTTCCTTTAACGTCAGTGTTTTTACAACAGTTTAAATGTATTAGTCTGCTTACAGGCACTGTTAAAATACAAGCACAGTCTGTGAATTAACTAAGGATCACACGTACCAAGTCATTCAGAGAACGTTACCTCATCACTACTGATTTGCGCGTCTTGTTAATCAAAGAGGTAGTTCATCAGTTCTAATTGCACAAGGGAAGATTGATTTTACAAATCTTCCATTTTTCTCCGATTCTCTCGCAGCTGCACTTCATGTAGGCGCCTCATCTACCAAACATCTGTAGTCGTCACCTTACTGATGTCAATACTGGTGTTTTGTTATGGTTGGAGAAATCCTTAGATTTGGGCATTCAAAATAATCTTAAATACCTTTTAATGTATCACAACTCATTTACCACTGGCTGACCCATTAGTGTAGATATAGATAGATAGATAGATAGATAGATAGATAGATAGATAGATTTACATTACCAGCTTTCTTGAATTTCTCTGGATTGTACCAAAAGCAAAGCAGGACTTTTTTTTGTGATAATTTTTGCCAAAAAAATGATAAAGCCCCGGTTTAAGGCAAAACACGTTTGTCGAATCTCAGCCTCATTTTAAAACATCCACAGGAGCCAATGGAAAGCTTCCAATACTGGAGAAGGTCACAATACATGGGAGAATAATGACGAAAACCTCCCAGTTAACGAATTTTGGAACTTACTAGTGAGACACTAGTGATATTTCTGAAAGTTTTCTATTTATGCAGAGAGTCCACTTTTGACTTATTTATAAGAAAATTGGTACGATTAATATACTACTCTATGAGAGGCTTGTATGTCTCTCCCTCTGCCCCTCAACTGTAACTGCTGAATTTGGATCTGAGTGAACGAGACAAGATTCTTTAAATTCATTCAATAAGACATATTTTGTTTATTTTATACGAAGTGTTATTGGTTAAGAAAAAAAAGTGGACACTTTCTAGCGCGGTTTTTAAGTCTGAGCTTTTCAATTGTTCTTCCTAAGGTCACACTGATATGTTAAGAGATTTTTCCTATCCTAAGACCGCTGCCTCTAGTGTTTTTTGTTTTGTTTTTAGTCACAGTTTTTATAGTATGAACTAGAATTTGTACCCTTACTCCCCCTAGTGGTTACACCAGGTGGTAGTATTAATTATCCAGTAGCACACTTAGGACCTGTATCCCATAGAGGAGGAATTAGGTAATACATCCCTGGTAGAAATAATATACCATTGAAGTATTTTTCATTTTTTTTTCTTCTTCTGCACTCCAAATATTATTCACCCGTATAGAGTGACAATATTACCTTCATTGTGTTTAATTTTCTATATGAGCACATTTAGATAAGTAAAAATATATACGTAAACAAGTAGAGAGCCACTAGTATGATAAATGATTAAGGCCTCACGGCCGAAACGTTGTATTCTTGTTTTGCCGTTTGGACCATAATAAATTAATTTTGGTTCTTCATCCTACACTGTGAGGCATGTGCCTCTACTTGTTTATGTATATTGGGGGCTAGCAGACCTCCTCCATGGAACTCTGGTGTACCATATACCTGCGTGCAGCACCCTACTGCCTTGCAAAATATATATGTAAGAGTTATAGATTTAGACCTACAGCCATATAACTCAGAAGTCTAACAGAGCATTCTGATTGGTGATATGTTTTTTAATCTTCTATTTTGATTTTCTGGAAACACCAATTAGAGAGCAGCTTTCCTTTCCGATGAGTCAGTTTGTATATGCCCTCTATCTGTATTTCTCCAAAAGCTGTTGTCCTATCTATTGTAGGGTGACCTGCTGCAGTATAATTTATAACAAAATACTGCATAACTTGTAAATACAGATTAGCATATGTAAGATTTTTGTAAATATAAAAACTACTTATAAAATTATATTTGTCCATTTACTATTTCTAGAAAAAAGGGGGGGGGGGGAGGAATAAACAAACAAAAATCAACTAAAATCAGTATATTATAAATTAAAAACATGTTTAAAAACTACAGATCACACGGTATCAGAATTTGCGGCGAACCTTCTTCATATAGTACTGACGAGAACCTAACCAGAAATACAGGCAAATATGCTTCCTGCCATCACAGCCATCCAAGGTTGGACGACTGGAAGTGAAACTTTGCATTGTATCTGTGGCAGGTGGTGGGAAATGGATATCAGTTAACCAATCTATGGACTGAACTCAAAGCAGATAACAACACTCTTTTACTGTAACTGCATCGCTTTCCTTATGCTCGCCAATAGAGAAAACACTTTGCAAGTTTGTCCAAGAAATGCCCTTATTTTTGTATGTACGGTAGATGTGAAGTACATATTGCCGCAGGTATTTTGTACGAGTGCCACGGGTTTAATTCATGTTAGATGGTGCAGTTGTTCTGTGTAGTGAGATCATAGTATACTTTTTTTTTTTTTTTTTTTCACTGTGTCTTAACCATTCAAAGCTTTTGGTTCTGAAGTACATGATATGAGTTAAGCGATCTCTCTCCTTGGCTTCATCATACACAAGTCTGTTGGTACCCCCGCTGCACACGTGTATGTTTGTGTGTGGGCAGTTCTGGATTTCTCATTAGTTCCTGATCTCATAACCACGAGGATGAGACACGCTCAACGACGGAGGTGGTCTGCAGGCCGCAATGAAGAGGGGGGTTACATCATCTGAGATTATCTTACTACGCTGATTGCTTCTCAACAGGTCTGGGGGGGGGGGGTGGAATGAGACTGTAACAACCAGCTATAGAATAGAATTAAGAAAGGAAGGGGGGCTCTTTTAGTTTGTTGCAGATGTTCATTGGAAAACATGTGTGTCCCTCCAACCCCCCCCCAAACATTCTGCAAAATAATGGGCCAATCCAAGTTGGGACTCTGATCACATTCCAAAGTACAAGAGAAGCCTTAGTAAGGATGAGGGGGGATTAGAATATCCTGCAAAACCGTTCTTTGATTGGCAAACTAATAGGAAAGGTTGTGATTTGTAATTGCACTGAGGACTCTACGAGCACAATTAGCTGGTATGTAATCACTATTACCCCCCAGATCGCTCAAAAAGACAATCAAAGACTATACCCATAGCTACATTTACAGAGCTCATCTATGAATACCGTCACCTAAATATTATGGTAACAGACTAAAGTCATACGGTTTCTTTTTTTTGCCCATTATCAATCTGAACTCTTATCCTTTCTAGGGAGACAAACAGACAATACAGGCCATTATATTATAAAATCTTGTCAGACAGAAATACTTTTAGGTACTTTCTACATACAAAGCATATATTTTCCAGCTTTAATTAAACAATGAATCCTATCATCCTCAGCCAGTCCTGAGTAGGCAATCCTGCATGCGGACTGCATGGAATATTATGCACAGTTTTTAGCCGTAACATCTCTAAAACAAAAAATAAGAATTCTCTTGTTGAGTTTAAATGGCGCAATCAGTAGTGCTGATATAGACACGTCTATGCAATATTAAATATGGCGGAATGGATATAAAAGAAAGAAAATTATAATAAAACAATCACAACTCTACAAACATTACGTGACAGTAGCTCTGACATCAAGGATTGCCCCCCCATCCGGTCTCCATATATCACCATATGACAGTTTAGAGAATAGAATTGACTATCCTGATCAAACGGAGACTGTTCATGGCTAATAATTTTACTTTGTCTAATGGATAACTTTGACCTGTGCATAGGTGTACTATAATCACTGAAGTGTTGATAAACTGCTCTATCCTTTCACTAGCCTTAACAGTGAGAAAAAAAACTAGACACCTTAAATATTAATGAACTAGATTTCCTAGGATATTTGAACTAAATGAAGTCATTTTTAGATTTTGAAAAGCCACAAATGAACAGTAAGTATAGTGTGCAAATAAAGATATTTTAATACGCATTGCTGAACTATTTAGTAAGAATACAGCTGAGTGAACTGACAGTAAGAAGCAGCCACTCAGAATGCACCTGTAATCGCTTCCTCTCTCCTGAGTACTTTCACAAAAATGCTGGGTTTTCTTGCCCAAACAAAATACATAAGAGCTAAGTTTTATAATTGTTACATATGCATCTGACATTGCCGTAATGTACTATTTCACATATAAGCCATTCATTCTCAAGCTTTAGTGACGACCTACTTATCTGCGTTCAATTAAGAAAAATCCACACACTGGCCTTTTTTCTAATAATGCAGACGCATTTTAAGTTGTGAGAAAAAGAATTTATACCAATGGTAAAATAATAATAATAATACTATATATATGTTTTTGGATTGTAATTTGAGCAAGCATTTGATTGTGTGTATATATATATTATACACAATTAAATGCTTGCCCAAATTACAATCCAATTTGTATTCCAAGTCAATTTTCGTTATTTCCAAAAATAACTCCAGTTTATAAACAATATAAAAGAGTAATGGGGTTTATTCACTAAAAATGACATTTCAACATTTAGGCAAAAGGTGTGAATGTGGAAGAATTATCCAATCCTGCGGTCGTCACAGCTTAGCTATAGGTTAGGTTAACTTTTTCCAATTCGTAACAAATCAGTGTTCAGTGAAACAAACACCCCTATTTCTTTTTACACTACAACAGAAAAGGGTTTATTTACTAAACTGAAATGTTGAGAATTCAAAAGAAACGTCTACTTTTTGGAGCAAAAAGAGATGAGCTGGAGAATCGTTCTTTTTTAGCTATTTTAAGCCAAGGCCTGTGATTTTCAGTTAAACGTCCACATTTTCAAGCTTATTGAATAACCCTTAACATTGCTTCATACAAGATCTTTAAAGTAATGCGTCTTTTCTGGAGACTATAACGTTCTTTAAGTCTTATAATTATAGTACCTCAGTTACAGATATGCCTGGAGCAAGTCCTCTGCCTGCCAGGATATCGGTCTTCTAATGCTCTTTCTCTCCTGCTCATGGGATAAGTATCTACCAACAGCTACACTAGTAACAGAGTATGTGACATCACCACTGAAAGTGTTTATGATGTCACTGTCACAATGAGTTAGCACAGCACCAAGATAAAAAAAAGCCTTTTGCAAAAAAATATAATATGCTCATCTCATAATGTATCAAGATAAAGAGTATATTTAAAATATATGACTGGCTGCTGGTTTCTTTTTAGAAATTAAAGGAATTTTCCATAAAAATGACCCATTTTAACTAATATACATTGTGTGAGTAAATATATATATATGTTAATTAACCCCTTAAGGACTGAGCCAATTGCACAAGTTGTGATCAAAACAAAACGTAAACAAAACCTTGAATTTGCACTGTATGTCTGTTCAGGCGTAATTCACCTCTTTTATATTATGTGCATCCACACTTATCATATATCATTTTGTTCAGGAGAAACAGGGCTTTCATTTCACATCGAATATTTGTATATTAAACATACTTTAATATGAATAAAATATTTTAAAAATGAGAAATTTTGTTATTTTTTCTAGTTCTGCATGGCATTTTAACTGTGAATGTCACAATACTGTTAGCTGTTACTGCAATCAAGTACAGATATTTGTATTCAGCGATGTCTCACAGGTTAAACAGTACCCCCCATGTACAGGTTTTATGGTGTTTTGGAAAATTACAGGGTCAAATATAGCACATTACATTTTTCAGTTTATACACATTGTAAATTGCCAGATTGGTTATGTTGCCTTTGAGACCTTACGGTAGCCCAGGAAAAAAATTTACCCTCATGATGGCATACCATTTGCAAAAGTAGACAACCCAAGATATTACAAATGGGGTATGTCTAGTCTTTTCTAGTAGCCACTTCGTCACAAACACTGGCCAAAGTTAATTTTGGCAGTGTTTGATATATATATATATATATATATAATCTAAGTACTTTTTTTTAAAATTTAAAAACTGTTTAATAACTTTTACTAACTTTTTTACAGGCATGAGGGGGACAGCCTGAAAGCTCAGGCAGTCCCCCTGCAGGCACTGCATAAGCCGGCTATTCCGGCCATGTGATTGCGAGGACCCTGCAATCACATGGCCGGATCAGACAGAGGTGGTCTGCTTGGGTTTCCATGCAGGCAACCAGGAAGTACAAAGGACGGTGGGGACGTTCTATGCCGCCCACCATCATTTAGGACCGCCTTAAAAAGGATGACATAGAACTCCCGCCATCCTTAAGGGGTTAAAGGTAAACTATCTTAAAATTGTTTAATATAATCTTTTGTCCCCAAAGGTTCTATAAAAAGCAATGGATTGGAAAAAAGTCATATGAATTAATATCTTCAGTCTAAGAGAAGTTGCTGTAGCGGATAGACATCTTTGAGTTGGATTATAGAAACGTCTTATGGGTTTTATTTGTAGGTGGGGGAGAGGAGTAATCTGAACTATAAAAAGGAACTCCAGCATTACGGATAAATATATTTAACATTTAATGTGTTCTTTAAGAAGTTTATAGGTTAGAGTGAATGTTAAAGGACTACTCCAACCAAATACCAGTGTTTTAGTTAGAGTAACTATTTTTGAGGTGGCCTATCACCCCCAAAAAAGAAAATAAATGCAAAAACGTATCTCAACGCTGGACATACAGACTCTAGGTACTATGACTACTTCAAATCAGTGGGGCTTGCAGTAACACTTTATTGGAGATTTGAATTATTAAAGGGATGTGGTTAGCAAATTGGGAGATGCAGAATAAAAGCAGAACAGTCACATAATGAGGATTGTGGTCTTTGGTTTTAACATAAAATTGCAATAGCTTTATTTTTCTAATTTACTTGGCTCGCCTGGCTACCTGTCACAAGTAGAACGTGCCATAGAAATTAGATTTATATCTGTGGTGCCATGCACCAGTATGGCTCTTTGAAAGGAAAGCCATCAGTGTGCCAAGAAGGGGCAATAAGAGGAACATGGAGGAGGTAAATACAGTAGACTTTTGCAGTGTGCAGTAAAGAGGAACTGATTGCTTGAATATGTGTATTCAAATTAGGGATAAATGGTTTTGTAGTCCTTGGATTAATTTAGCAGCAAGGTTCTATGACGAGACAGGGGGATATGATAGAAATATTTAAATACATAAAGGGAATCAACACAGTAAAGGAGGAGACTATATTTAAAAGAAGAAAAAACTACCACAACAAGAGGACATAGTCTTAAATTAGAGGGACAAAGGTTTAAAAATAATATCAGGAAGTATTACTTTACTGAGAGGGTAGTGGATGTATGGAATAGCTTTTCAGCTGAAATGGTAGAGGTTAACACAGTGAAGGAGTTTAAGCATGCGTGGGATAGGCATAAGGCTACCCTAACTATAAGATAAGGCTAGGGACTAATGAAAGTATTTAGAAAATTGGGCAGACTAGGTGGGCCAAATGGTTCTATGATTTGTGGTTTTAAAAGGAGGGCAGGAGATTAGTAGATACCACGAAGAAGTGTGTTACAGTAGATAACAAGAAAAGATAGTAAGGTCTAATTACAATGTGTGTGCCATTTATTCTCCTACATATTGGAGTAAGAGGCTGATATTCTAACATGTGTTCTGGAAAAGTGGAAAAAACATATATCAAAACATAATCACTGTTATTCCAAAGGTAGAAAAACTGGTTAATTACAAACTTACCATGGTGCTCAAGGCAATTTAGTTGCATCCTGTTACAAAATTACGAAGACTATCAAAACACATGTTGTGCTTTTCTTACAGGTATACTAAAAAAATGCTATCTCATGCATGAGAAGGACTGGTGGAAGAAGACCATACAACGCTCTATAAAGGTAATCAAGTCCTGTTTATTTTGGGGTATATCATTTACGTTTAAGATCTGAATATGATGAATGAGACCAGGAGAATGTCATAAATGATCTTGTAAGCAACATGATTGGTAAGTTGATGCTACTGGAAGCAGACATAAATTAAGATTCGATTGTAAATCAGGTAGTGCATTGATTTAAATCTGCCCCCAGCTTTGCACT
The DNA here is from genome assembly GCA_933207985.1 of Pelobates cultripes. NCBI lineage: Eukaryota > Metazoa > Chordata > Amphibia > Anura > Pelobatidae > Pelobates > Pelobates cultripes. The sequence goes on from OW240924.1 coordinate 74,475,409, forward strand.
TAATTCATGGTATGGAGCTATATACTGGTTTAAGAGGCCCCCCACACTGATCATCAGGATCTTCATCCCCACACCAACAGAGTTTCTATGCAGTATTCATGATTGCTGTCCTCCGGGTATGACAGTGTAAAGACCATATACCCAGCGTTAAGAGATGGGAGAGACTTGGACTGGTACCACCAGAAAGATTGGCACAGATGAGAAATTTGCATTTTACTGCATCTTTATATGTTAAATTGATGGCAAAATAAAGTTATGGGGGAATAGACTTTAGGAGATGACTCAAAAACACCCTAAAAAAAAAAAAAATCAGAAAAAGACGGTAAACAAGGACATTGTGTGGATGTTGTAGACTCTCCAGAAGGTTTGCGGTCAGTGATTAGAAACTGTATCTTGAACATTTTAGGTAATAGATCTTTAAGGTGCATTTGCAGGCTGGGGTGAATGGATTGAGTGCAGTTTAAATGATTCTTTTAATACAAAAGACAAGGTAGATTTATGCAGGGCAATCATTATACTGAAAAAATAAAGTGAGTGGAATAACTATTATATTTTGATTTATCAAAATGGGTTGCATTAATGTATTTAGAGGCTCTGCGGCAAGTAATAATTGAAGAATCTTGGGGGGTGGGAGGGTTACACGATGATCAGCTTAAGATGTTTTCCAGTAAATCGAGAAAAATAAATGCATCGTTACCCTGCTAATCTGCACAAAGTATATATTTATATAGCAGCAACAATATGGAAACTGATTAGAGGTCAATAGCATTTGAAATCTACACCAAAGTGGATTCATTTCATTAACATAATTGTGTCCAAGTTCACTGATCAAAAACATATTACATTTGAGTAAATAGATGTGAAGCACAAGACCATTCAGTTGCGTAAGTAACCTATACAACCAAATATGTTCTATGTTTCATTGTGAAAATATAAGTAAAGTAAACACTAATCTGATGTTGAAATAGGAAGGCATGTATGAATAAGATATAAGCAGACTTCAGACCACCCATTCTCTAGATTTGGAGTTGGGGGAAATTTATGAGAATATATATTTTATACAGCAACAAGGTTATGCACTAAAGTAAGAATTGTTGAGGAATTAAAGGACCACTCTAGGCACCCAGACCACTTCAGCTTAATGAAGTGGTCTGGGTGCCAGGTCCTTCCAGGGTTAACCCATTTTTTCTCATTGACAGCCACTAGAGGCGCTTGCGTGCTTCTCGCTGTGATTTTCACAGTGAGAGCACGCCAGCGTCCATAGGAAAGCATTGAGAATGCTTTCCTATGCGACGGGCTGAATGCGCGCGCAGCTCTTGCCGCGCGTGCGCATTCAGCCCAGGAGGAGGAACGGAGGAGGAGAGAAGAAGGAGACCTCTCCGCCCAGCGCTGGAAAAAGGTAAGTTTTTAACCCTTTCCCCCTTCCAGAGCTGGGCAGGAGGGGGTCCCTGAGGGTGGGGGCACCCTCAGGGCACTATAGTGCCAGGAAAACGAGTATGTTTTCCTGGCACTATAGTGGTCCTTTAAGTGAATTCAAAGTGTATAAAATCTCCAAGTCAGCTATGCTTCTAGTTCAGCTATCCGGTCGTTACATTTTAAATTCACTTTGAATTCTTTACAATTCTAACTTTTATGAATACCCCTGAATGTAAGGAACCATTACCAACTTTGTGAAGTTTGCTTGTGTCAGTAATGATGATGATGATAATAACAACCATATACTAGTGCATTTTAAAGGAGAACTCTTGGCAACGCTGGACAACTCTGTGGTTTCTGCTCCCCCTTGTTTACATCAATCCAGTTTTGAAAACCCTTTGGCATACTTCCTCATCCTCTGCTGCCTCTTGGATGGACTGATGCAGAGAAGTTAACTTCTACATCTGTCCATCCAACCATGGGCTATAATGATAAGCTTAGAACACTGGGGAACAAGTTTGCACAGCAATCTCCGGCTATGACTGCCACCAAAAGTTTGTCAGGGTATTGCGCTAAGCATCTTAGTATCACCCCTAAAATAAACCAGGAAGTGGTTAGGCAAAGATAACTGAGCTGGAAAAATAGTGGAGTGATTTTCTTTTCCCCTAAACCAGGGGTATGCAACCTTTTAGGAGCACTGTGCCGAGATAAGATTGTGATGTCCCGTAGCGTGCTGGTCCTATGTTTTTAAATTGAGGTGTGTATGTTGCCATATTCTGCTTGTGTTATTTATACTGCAATTGCTTTGTATCGTTGTATTTGTGCGTATATGAGCTATTATATTGTATATGTTCATGAGTAGTTTGTGGTATCGCGTATGATACCTATGAATGTGGGCTGTGCATGGGGGCTGCTTGTGGAATAGTGTGTGTGTGGATGGATATGTCACATTGTGTATTTGGTAGTGTATGTATGTGTGTATGGGCTGTTTGGGGTATTGCATGTGAGAGGCTGCATGTGGGGTTGTGTGCATGTATGTGGATTGTTAGTGGTGTTGAGTTTGTGTGTATGTTTGTGTGTGGGCTGTTTATATTCTTTGTATGAGGGGAGGCTTATTCTGCAGCTCGGTATATATCTAGCAGTGTGGGTGGCTTCCCTGGGTTCCAGTGGGGACCAGGCTGGCCAGGTACTGGTCAAGGACAGGAGCTACAACAGCAGCTGCGGGCTGCTCTACTACAATGTAGATTCCTATTCACAAGTGCTGGAATTAAGTGATCTGAGATCACTTCCTCTATATGCTACAATGCATAAATTGAGGATTGTCCTTCACCATCTTTTGGTATAAGCAGATATCCGAAATTTCACTGGGACTCCTGATGGGGATTTTTTATCAAGATTTTATACCTGGGCCATATTGCAAAACTGTGTGTATATGCAATATTAGACATATCTACTTCTGATCTCTTCACATTTCAATGCAAATGTTCATGAGTTTTTATGAAAGAATAACAAGAAGGACGTCACTAGGTACTGGGGAATCCTCATCTCTGCCTCCCATCAAGATGTACTTATAGTTTGACGTCATTGATTATTACTGTTTAAGATGCACTCTTTTCTTTTACGAGCTATTCATTGTCACTTTTTTCTTTTCTGTAAGATTCTTCCATTCTTCTATTTTTATTAAGCGAGTGTCACAGGGTATGTGTCATTTTCTGAGAGTATTATGCTATATGCTGTTACACTTATTTGCAGTTTCTAAGTTTTAAATATTCTTGAAGTGACTCTCTTCATCTTAGTGGGTGTTACATTTCAGACCAGTCCTCCCTCGCTCCTCCCACAGTCTTCTTTGATTTGACTTGCTAGGGGGTGCTTTCGCAAGCAGGACAAACCTCCTCTATGATGCCTACATGGTGGGTTTGTTCCCATCATGCTGGTAACTAAACAGAGTGACCTTAGTTAGCACAAGCTGCATAGACTATAAGGTTTCACCCTGCAGAATGCTCCTTCTGCTCTCCCTTCTCAGGCAATGCATTGATATAAACCCTATGCCCGAAGAATTAACTTATAAGGTAGAGCAGAGGAGTCTATGACGAGGTTGACTGATGGGAGAAAGATCTATTTTTAAACATGCGTTTCTCCCAATCTATACATTTCTTAAAAGGCTTCTTATGCTATTTCAAAAAAGCATAAGTTGCTGGTAACATGACATATCCTTAAACGGTCAGTTTTATCTTTCTTTGAAACATGTGATGCTCTAAAAATGTAAAAAAAAAAAATTAAGCTCCGGGTTGGCTAAAGTCAATCCTGTGCATATTTCGATGCACCCAAAGAATGCCTTGAAGGATCTGCATCTGGTTTTTGCAGCTCTGCCAAAGCTGGATGCATATTTCCGGCTATAGGTGACCTTCGGCGCCCAGCACAGACCCAGACAAGATGGTAAACCATTGTAAAACAATTTGCCACATTACCAGGAAACCGGGCAATGGTACTCCTTGCATTATGACTACTACAGCAGGCTGCACACTAAACGTCCTCTAGTTTTCAAGTATGCCCTGGGGTCGAGATATTATTAATGTTACCCGATGACTTGTTCTCAATTACTAAAAGCTAAAGTTACTGAAAGAAAAGAACATAATGTTAAAAGCAATGCACCTTTAACATGACACACAACACATTTATTTTCACCAGCCACGACAGAAGGCTCAGGGAGGGAGAAATCAAACGGATCTTGGGTAGAAAAGTAGAAACAGACGTCCTGGCAGCAACGCCTGATTCAGTTTGCTAATTATTGCTCTGCATTTACTGAAACCAGAGAGCATACAAATATCATCCAACTTCTTAATTTACTGTAACATCAAACATTCCACTCCTCACAGATAGGAAAAGGGGGGAGGGTACAGGAAATGTAATATCTCAGAAATGCACCTACAGAGCATCGTCTGAATCTAGTACACCCGTTGCTTGGAGAAAGCTAATTGCGTTACCCTCCAATCATTCAAAATCAACACAATGCGGAAATGCATGTTTAGCCCACCACACGCTTGCCAAGCATTGGTGGAGGGGAGAAAAACAAATCTGCCAAACAAATAAGCAAAATGAGAACTACCAGGAATTGCATGGGAAGTTAATAATACTCATGCAAACCCACAAGATGAGATCCCAGATTTTCTTCCAGAGGAATCAGTAAACTAAAATGGTTTAATCCTCCAAAACAGCATAAATATCAATACATTAGGTTCTAGAATACATAGCTGATATAAGAATCCCAATAGAACGTACACTTCCACTTACTGTCATGGAGGGAAGATAACAGATTCCATTACTTTTTTCTGATCTTCACGGTATGCTGGAGTACAATAGCAAATTCTATCATTCTTCTACTTTCATAAAATTTTACATTTCAGACAAAGATTTCCTACCGTGAAACATGCCCTTGTGGGATCCAGTATTTGCATCTCTTTCTAGCTCACAAGACTACAGTTAGATAGGTCAGTATCAACATGCCAATGTTTGGAACTAGACACTTCATGGAACCAGTTGAAAGGGCACATAACAAGGATTTAATCTTAAAAACAGCTACACACAGAATTTTAGAACTACAGTCTGCAAAAATTACAATAGATTTCAAGGGTTACTTCAACCATACTAACCACTACTGAGAGCTGCAGTGGTTGTGATGGTAGAAGTACCATGGCACCATTGCCCAGTAATGCAGAACCCTCTCACCAGGTCCTGCTGGATCTTCCCAGTAGGCAGGTTTATGACATTCGTCTTATGCAGAGCTACAAAAGTTGGATGTCAATCATGCCACTCCGTTAATTGGATGAAAGTGTCACATGTCCACTCTCAATCAATAAATGAGTGTCTCTTCATCGAAATTTGCACAAAAAGGACTTTAGCCAGCCTGGTACCCATGTTCTGGGCTGGATGCTGATGCTCTATTAGGCTGCAGGAAGTGGAGTTACTGAAGTGGTCATGGTAGTTGGAGTAATACTTTAGTGGCCACACCGAAAATACCTGCATACTTTGACGTGTAACGGATACGTGGATGCCTACAGATGCTATTTGGAGAAAGTGGATATTAGAGACATCGAAACTAAACAAATCTGTTTAGTGGTTAGAAACAATTGTCTCTCTCCTCTTACAATCTACAGTTTCCCATAGTTTACTTCCACTTTTATGACATTTCCAAAGAAACAAAGCCCACACTTTTACATCTGGGTATAAAGATCCCCTGAACACCAAATTGTTTCTAAAAGTTGAGAATTTAAGTTCTCAAGCGTTTAAAGAAACAAACAAATCATCCTCTGCTTCGCTTTTATTTCACATTCGGTACCTGCAAAGACATTGCCTCAAGGCCCACAGCTGCTTTCCTCCTCGAACTTGTAACTACCAGTTAGACAAATATACCTCTAATTAGTGCCAGGGTTTTCTGGAGAGGGAAGTTTTCATTAAACTGTAGCGAGAGCTAAAGTTAAGCAAAGTTTATATTGTTGTATACATACGAAGAAACGATTGCGTAGCTCTGACATAATAGCACAGTAAAGTATTATAGACGCAATAGGCAAGGTTGTCATGTTGGTTCTGCAGACAATCAGTGCATTGTCCACGGACTTTATTGCACATTTTATAACCGAAATATCTCAGAAAGTGGGTAATGAGAAGAAGACAAGACACTTGGGCAAACCAATATACCACCGACATTTTTTATTCTAGATATGTCTCAGTTGGCTATGTAAACTCATAAATTATCTATCTGAGATCCAGAGTGACATCGGTACTCTTCTTAATAAAACATTGTATAGTTAGGTTTGAATATTTTTCATGTTTTCCAGTGTATCAGGTTTTACATATTTGATGATACATTCACTTCTAATGTTCTAAATCCACCTGGGACCAACTTCTGTGAAAAATTCAGGAGAACGTCCACCAAGGAAAATAGCCCTGCACATATTGTTTCTGGATGGGAATTTTGTATAAACTCCTTCTATTGACCTTGTAAGATACTTTATTCTGACCTTGCATATTTTGGTCGACTCTCACTGAATATCATGTTATAGTGGTAAAATAATAAATTAGTAAAATCAGTGTAGTTGTAGCCAGCTAGCGTTTCTGATCTGTACAATGTTGCTTTAGTCCTTCATATTTTCCCCACCACAAAGTTAATTGTATTTTAAAACAGTTTCCTACACACTAAAAGTACAGGAGATGTTTATTTTTTATTTTTAAAAACTAGCTCAGTTTTGACAGAATGTGAATATAGAGAGCCAAGTACCATTTAGGTGCACAGGTCAAGAAACCGAACCATAGAGAACCCATGATCTTTACCTGACAGAGAGGCAAACAAAGTCATAACCAGGGGGCGGGGAGTGAATAAACAGAAAAAGAAAACTGAGCAAGGTAACTACATGGGCATGGTTTATGCACCATCGCCACATTATTAAGTTAAAAGTTGTTATGGTGCTTAGAGTGTCCCTTTAAATACTAAAACATATCATTTGAAAAACTACACCATCACAATTTGGTAGAGGGGGGCTTAATATTGTCTTCTAGATTATCTGGGAGGCATTCATCCCTCCCCCCTACACATATGGTCACGGGTTATAAGTACTGTATGCAATACGGGTACAGAGTTATTTATACATAACTATTTAGCATCTAGTTTTTTAGCAATCTTTGTTTCATTAGACATGATTTGAGGTGGACTCGATAGATTTTTCAATGCTAACTTCAAACCTGTTTTTAGTGGTTTTGCAGCATATCTAGTTTTTGTGACGAGATGCATTATGGTTTAGCATTATTTGTGATCTTGTTAAAACTGAAACAATATTTCTTCTCATTTCAGATTTGATTTTGTTCAATGTAAATTTACTTATCAGCATGCCTAGAAAATGCAAAACCCACCCCGACACATTTTGCTATATATGCGGCTTATTTACAGCTTCAGGAAAGTGATGTAAAATTACCAAAGATCTCATGAAAATCTTCCAATTATTTATCCAAATTTGGATTCGGCCATCAGACCAGTTCCTCAAAGAAGTGAATATGAGCCAGGAAGGAACAGTGGCCAAAACATTCCTTTGGTTGATCCACAAACAAATTTCTTGCCACATCTCCATGTTAAGCTTGGCCTAACCCCTTAAGGACACATGACATGTGTGACATGTCATGATTCCCTTTTATTCCAGAAGTTTGGTCCTTAAGGGGTTAAAGGGACACTATAGTCACCCAGACCACTTCAGCTCAATTAAGTAGTCTGGGTGCCAGGTCCCTCAAGTTTTAATCCTGCTATGTAAACAAAACAGTTTCAGAGAAACTGCTATATTTACATAGCAGGGTTAATCCAACCTCTAGTGGCTGTCTTCCTGACAGCCCCTAGAGGCGCTTCTGTGACGCTGGATGTGAAATTCGCATCCAGCGTGCAGAACGTCCATAGGAAAGCATTGCCGCGCATGCACATTCTGCTCCACTCGGGAGCCGACGTCGGCGAGGGAGGAGAGGACACCGACGCCCGGCGCGGGATAAAGGTAAGTGGCTGAACAGGTTTTAATACCCTTAGCGCCAAGAGGGGGGGAACCTAAGGGTGGGGGGGTCCTAAGGATGCTATAGTGTCAGGAAAACGAGTCTGTTTTTCTGACACTATAGTGATCCTTTAATGAAGAACTTTGTGAAAGCGATGGGGAAAGATAATTCTGCAGGATTTCAGTACTTGGTAAAAAAAATTCCAAAGATCTGTGCAGTAAAATTGAATGAAGGAATCTTTGTTGGGCCCCAAATCCGGGACGTTTTGCAAGACACAAACTTCAAAGTTTCTCTCAATGTTCAAGAAAAAGAAGCTTGGCAGGATTTCACGTCGGTTTGTGAAAACTTTTTGGGCAACCTTAAGTCTTCCATGTATGAAGCTGGCATTCAAAAGTCGCTCGATGCATTTCAAAAAATGGGACGTCGAATGTCTTTGAAATTGCATTTTTCACATTCGCACCTCAATTTTTTTCCTGAAAATCTCGGAGCAGTGAGTGATGAGCAAGGCAAACGATTTCATCAAGACATTCCACTGATGGAAAATCGCTACCAAGGTTTCTGGAATGAAAGCATGTTGGCAGATTACTGTAGGATGCCGTATCGTGATGAACCAGATAAAGTGTAAAAAAGAAAATCATATTCACAACGATTTTGATGTTTAATTGTAAAAGTGATGTAATATTGATTAAATTGATAAATCTATATGATATATGTAAGTTACAACAATAATGGATGCACTTTGGTACGACTCTACTCCCAACAACCTTTCACCCACACAAGCAAGTCTACAAGCAACCTCCACCAATAAACGCAACCCCACAAGCAGTAACACCAGAAACAAGCAACACCAAAAGTATCCTACACTCACACACACCACATGAAGCCACTACACACACACACTTAATACCATAAGCAGCATCCTCACAAAATATACTACTCCACAGGCAGTCTCTCACACACACACAATACCACAAGCAGCCTCCACACACACCCTCTCCCAGCCTCATTCACCATACAATCAAATACCCCAAAATCTCATATCACAAACTAGTTGCATTCACACATCCAATAACATATAACAAACTTTTTGCATATATGTATAGATGAAGAGAAGGGGATGCAATGAGGAAACTGGCCTTAACCCCTTAAGGACACATAACATGTGTGACATGTCAAGATTCCCTTTTATTCCAGAAGTTTGGTCCTTAAGGGGTTAAGGCAGCAAGGGGGGTAAAAAAAACAGCCCCGTCTGTATCACATTTCACCTAGAACTGCAGTTAAAATAAAATAATCTACAAATAATATTGAATTTAAGAAAATGAAAGTTCACTATTAAACTGTGTACTTGTAGCAACCACCCAAGAACAAAAATGACATAATAAATGCCTTTTGCGCATAAAGATGATTCATTCTTTAATGCATTACCCATCTAATCTTAACAAATTATGTTATGCTTACTTATAATTCATATCTACCTGTAAATTAATATATATATATATATATATATATATATATATATATATATAAATAATACATACATATAAAATAGAACATAGGTCTATACATCTGAATGTATCTGTACGTTATCAATTTACTGAATGTATTGTGTGGCTTTTTCTGCACCACCATTTTTTACGGCGCTTCGCCTGCCACTAATGTCAGTGCTGTACTTCCAGACAGCCACTAGAGGTGCTTCCACAGCAATGAGTGAGTAAAGTTCAGTCATGTGACCAATGCAGCTCACAGGAAAGCTTTGAATTCAATGCTCTCATATAAGAAGCTTTTAGATGCGGACACAGCACTTGCCATGCATGCACATCAGTTCTCATTGCTCCTCTATTAGAAACACTGAGTTGGGCATTGGCGAGAGAGAGCCATTGTCAAGGGAGAAAGCGCGGGCAGCAGCATAGAAGGAGCCGCGGCGCTAAAGAAAAGGTAAGCTAAAAGCGTTTTTTAAAATTGCATTTTACTGAAAACATTGGGGGGAAGGGGAGCTAAGAGTAATCTGGCAGTAGAACACTATAGCGTTAAGAATACAGGTTTGTATTCCACGTGCTATAGGGTTCCTTTAAATCTTCCCTGTTTTTTTTTCTCAGTTTGTACTTTAATAAGTTTTGCAGATAATGTACAACATGAGATATTACAACAAATAGCTTTTCCAATTTTCACATCTTCCCAGTTTTATATGTATGTTTTCAGAAATTACTTAATGAATAGAGTGTGGAGCTTAATGTAGGCTAATGTCCCCAGGTAACTGGAGGGGAGCCTAAGATGCATACATTTTAGAAAGACAGACACAAACCAAGTACAAACTAATTAAGTAGAAGCACCTCTAATACAACTACAGTTTGCATGCCGAGAGTAAAAAAATAACAATAAGAAAAGTGAGTAAAAACCAAATCAGATGGAAAATACGATTTCAAATTTATTAAAATGAAATTGAAACTAAGGGGACAGAATTATTAAGGTGGAGGGTACAGTATAAAGCAAATAGAAGCCTAACAGTTTGGCTTTTAAAAGGTTAATCCCAGGCAGCATTGCTTTGCTATGGTTTAAGTGTTACAGTTAAATGGCGAATAAATGCTACTAGCTACGTAGGTAATGCAGTGCAGGCAATGCGTGACAGAGTACGAGAGACCTATTGAATTTCTTAACAATGTTACAGTCGATGATGAATCCATAGAGTTAGATCCATCTGCTTGTCTGGAAGCTAAACGCTGGTAGATAATAATGTCTCAATGAAGATACCATCAGGGAAATGGACATGGGCCTGTGGAGGAGAGGGAAGAGGGGGGTCAGTGGCTGGGAAACTTCAAAGTACACTTATAATGTGTTTAGAAAAATCCAACACAAACAGGAAAATAAGGTCCTGATTTTCTAAACTGTGCCACATCTGCTTCTCTTTATGCCGAGTACAGCTAGGACCGACGGTCCCAGTGAGAGTTTAACGGCTATTATTTTGGGTTGTTTCAATAAATAGCGTTACTTTGGGCAGTGTAAACCCGCAAAGATAAATATACTGCCAGAGAGGCTTGCGTGTAAGCATAGAGAACGGAATAATTGGGGAGAGTGCCTCAATAGCAGGATGATTCTCAAAACAATGTACGTGTGTGTCTCTGTAGTTCTGAAGCACAAAAGTTAAAATCAGAACTTCCGAGCTTGAGGTCCCCCTGTTCCTGTAAGATATAGGGGGCTACAAGTTCAATGGTCTGGGCTGTTTAAAGTTATTCCACAACAAAAATAACCACAGGGCTAAAAGAAGTTAGAACTTCAAAATATGACTTTGCACATGTCAACCAACTCAAAATACAAGTACAAAAAGGTTTATAGACCTTAGACAGAATTGTTAGGTCCAGAACATACAGAAAGTCCATAGAAATATCAAATCAAACTTAATTAGTCCATTTTGAGTAACACTCATACCTCTCTGTCCATTGTATGAATAGTAATGACCTTTTATTTAGTCTGCAAGGGGGGTGAAAGCAAAAAAATATATATGGGTAAATACTTAAATTTCACTGAGAAACCTAGATTGGGGTAGGCAACTTTTTAACGGCAATGTGCCAAAATAAGACTCTGAAGTCCCTTGTTGTGCTGGTCCTATTTATTTTTTTATTTTTTTATTAACGTGTGTGTATGGATGCCTGTAGTGTTGTATTGCATACGTGGGCTGTGGTATATTGTGCATGAACAGCTTGTGAGATTCTGTGTGTTATGTATGTACTTGGCCTGTGCATCATATTATGTGTTTAAATGTGGTCTGTGTACGGGGGGCTGCTTGTGGGATTGTGTGTGTGAGCTTTATGTAGCATTGTGTCACTGATAGTGTATGAATTTGTGGGGGGCTGCTTGTGGGTTGTGTACGTGTGGTTTGTCAGTGGTGTTATGTTTTTTTGTGGACTTATTGTAAAGCTATGTGTGTGTTTCACCAGGAATGGCACATTTTCAGCCAAGGGAACTTGAAAAATGTCAGCTATGTTTTCAGCTAATTTGTTTTGGACTTGTGAATTCCTAACAATTTGTGGTTTAGTGAATAAACCTGAAAGTGTGTTTTATAAGGGCGAATAATGGAAGCAAGAAGCAAGTCTTGCAGTATTTCCTATACAATATACATTGCTAATTACTAAAATGGACAGCAATTAAAATAATGTATTAAATGAACAAATATTTATAATATTATAATACAAATATTTTTCTCAGAACTTGCGCATAACTCATAAGCAACTTTAGACAGACTCTGCTGCATATCCATCGCTTTATCATGGAAGAGGAAGGGAAGTGAAATGCATAAGGGAAGAGAAAGCAGAAAAATGTAGAATATAGTAGATGACAAAATTGTGCAGGGAGAGAAATGTAGTCATTTTTCAAATTGTAAGAATTACAATTAGATAAGGGCTAGTAGCATGTAGTAAAGACATTTGCAAGTGGAAGGACAAGAAAGGAAGTCCAATACATGCATCGAGAGGAACAGCAACACTGATGAAATACGGACCAATAAATATCACATACTAGACTCATACAATCAGAACCATGCTGCATGCGAGACCCCTAATATAGAGACTTTACGTTTATAGGAAAGATATAGCCTGAATTAAGATTCTTTTCACAAAGCAATGATTCCCTTAGGATCCCAGCTTAAATTGTTGCTATAAAACCCTTTCAACTATACTATAGTCATTAATTCAAGTACGTCTAGTTCATGACTACATAGTTAACTCCATCCCAGAGGCTGCTTAAAACTCAGATGATCATAAATCGTATTATATTTGCTGCAGAATCGTTAAGGTAACAACTGGCAAATGTTTACAAAGGGCTGCAATTTGGCAATGTCAGTAGACAGGCCGAGGGAAGTTTTGGGGAATGCTTTGCATAGCACATGGAGAAATTCTTAGATTTATTTTTATTATTGGTACAACATCAACATACATTCATGCTACACAATAGTTACTCATAACTGAGAATAGCTCAAATATAAGGCCAGGGGAGAGTAGACATGCTTACAAAACCTTGTGGCTATCTGACAGAATCATAAAATAGACTCATAGACTGGATAACTAGATCGCTTACGTTTCTGCCACTTATTTAGAGGTGACAGAGTCCAGGTTCTTGACACGTTATTCACATGACGTGGCAGCTGAGGTCTCTTACACTACTGGATTTCAATGCCTTCCCAACAAATAAGGATGACATTCGGTATAGTCAGTTGGTCTTCGTTGTATCTGGAAGGAGAACCTATGGGAAGTCCAACGGAATGTTGGCAAACTGCTGGTCCATGGGATTCTACTAAAAGGAAACCTGATATTAAGGCTAGACTTAGTTGGCAGTATGTGTCCACTGTAAAACAGCGAGCATTGTATCTTACTCACTTTCAATGTTAAATACTAAACATAGAAGATGGAATTTTTGGATGCCATTAATTAATAGACTGGATCTCTCTCTAGTCCCAGTTGCTGCTAAGGCTGACTGATAAAAGATTCCAGGAATCAGGGCCGGACTGGGAAAAAAATCTGGCCCGGCATTTTTAAATCACAGCGGCCCACTGAGAAGGTGGCGGGCCAGAGAAGGGGGTGTTTTGTCATCACCAATGACAAGCGCACCTCCTCTCAAACTGAGCATGTTGGTTCAATGCACAGAGCCCTGCTGAAGAGCTATGGCCTGGAAAAAAAGGCCTGTATTTTTTCTATGCAGCGCAAGCAAATTTATTAACATGCTTGGTGGTCCGGTAGGAAATCCCTGGTGGTCCAGTGAGGAGTGAACTCTACCCTTCAGTTCCTGTGGTAGAGATCTCACGCGAGATTGGAGCGTTGCCAAAGTAACCGCTGCAACGTTCCGACCTCGCGAGAGGAACCCGGTGGAGCTGCAGGATAGAGCTCCACCGGGTCCTCTCTTCTTTCCTCCCCCAGCCGCATCTCAGTGCCTGTGGGGAGATAGTTTATCTCTCCACCAGCCCATGAAGGCACACAGCAGGGCCAGCACTTGCATAGCACTGGCCCTGTATGGGCCGGCAGGGGAGATATATTGTTTCCCCCTGTCGGCCTCGGCCCATGGCCATTGCAGCCCACCGTGCATTTGCCTTGTATGACCGCTGGCCAGTCCGGGTCTGCCAGGAATCCATGTTTGCAAGACCGGAACTGCTCGGGCTGAATGTAAGGACATAATTGCTGTCGGCAGATACGTTACGGTTATAGGTACAATCTTGGCAAAACCAAGTTAACCACAATCCCTAACCTAGCCTGCTACCTTGCTACCTATTTGGATTTTATTGCACTATTAGATTTTCTTTTCTCTTTCATATGGATCCCACGAACCCCTCGATCCCACTACTCTATAGACATCTCTACCTCAGATAGAACTGTGATTGTTCTCTCATCCCAAGGTTTCACTGGACTCTTTTTGGACTGTTCTTTATAGATATAATTATATATAAATATTTTTTTCATTTTATTTTATATATACCTATTATTTCTATTGTTCTCTCTCTGTATTATATGTCATTGTTTATTTCTATATTGCTACTTGCTTATATTTAATTTTATATATTATCTCGGTGGCGCCACCTTTCTTTCCTTCCTTATACCTATACACTTATAGGGCCTGTGAGGGAGCCCTATCCTTTAGGTGTGCTGCCTTTATTTACGTTTTTAAGCGCTGATCCTTCTGTACACTTTTCGTTGCCAGCATGCTGGTGTAAGAATGGAATGATGTCATGTTCTTATACTGCACTGGCTTGGGAGTTTCTATTGCAACCACAGCACATGCACTGTGGTTGCTATGGGAGGAGAGCTGAGAAACCTGTGGGAGGTCTTTTCTGCGCTTCCTTGTTGTCAATCAATGCCCTGACACACAGAGGCATTAACTAACAGCGGAATAGAAAAACAATTTTTACGTGTTTTTTTCGCCTAATCTATACATTTGCTAGCAAAACTGCTACCAAAATGTATAGATAAAATAAGTTATTTGGGGCGTGACAGGTTCCATTGAAGACCAGGTGGAGGATGCTCTATCTAAAAACAATATATACACCCATAGAAGCATGTTTAAGCTACTTATTGTTTACATATACGTTTTCCCTTCAATGCATTGCTTCAGATTTAAACTAAGTAGTTAAATAGCTCTCTCTGCCTCCTTCCTCCTAAACCTCCTTGTGCCCCGGTGCCTATTTAAACATGGAGGGGTTAAGTGAGGGAGAGATCAATTAGGCCAACATTACATATTTCCGATAGAGGAGAGCATTTAACTTTGCAAAGGAAACTAATTTGATGAGGAAGTAATTAGCACTATCATTTGGTTCTACTCCTTCTTAAGGGATCTAAGCCACACGTGCTTGAGTTTCCCCTGCTCAACCTTCCTGCGCATACGTGAAATGCTGCAGAATGGAAATCAACAACAGTTTTTGTTTTTTGTAGTTAACATTTTATCGAGGTTTTATGTCAATACAAAAAAAGACAATAAACCAGAATCAAACAGAAGATGCAGAAAATTTATAAAGCAGTTTTAAAAGTGCGAATTCTTCGCTGCACTTGTACAACACGTAGCTCTTTAAGTATTTAGTTATATTTTGAAAACGGCATCACCAATTAAAGCTATAATTTAATTTAATAGAGCTTGCTTAACTGTGTAAACTGCTACACCTATAACACGGTAAATCTAGCCTGACATTATTCGTCTGTGGGTTCTCAAAAGATCTCCCAAAACTCCAGGTTTTAAGGGTTGGCTTACAGCAACACAGTTAGCTCTCTCAGTGACACAGCTGGATTTGTCAAAATATCTGGAGCTCGGATTGATCCCTCGGAGCTCACATCAGAAGATCCTTCAAACTTGCTCTGTTGGAGTGAACATGCCCTTACTATATTTAAATGATTTAGTTACACCTCTCTAAATTTAAGACATCCGCGTTGTATTTTTAGCAATGCCCTCATGTATTAAAAAATATATATATATATATATATTTAATTAGTAAACTATTGTCTTCATCACCAAATAATGCATTCATATCATTGGGGGTTAACCTGTTCTGTTTCATTTATGGAGATATTTTTTATTTTTAATAAGTGCTATTTAGATTTTAAAAAAATGTTTAAAAAAATTAAACCAAGCATGTTCAAAACCCTCTATACTTCATGTTGATATTTTTTTAACCTGTTCAACAATTTTTATTATATTAAAAAATGAAAAGCACTTCTAGTTAAACTTGAGCATTGTTAGATTAGAGAGTACAAAGAACAATTTAGTTTGTATACATTTACATTTATGTATGTCCTTTTTTGGGGGTTATGTTTTTGTTTTACATTGATAAAATTCTAATCGGATAACTACATTAAATGCAAAACAAGGATACATTTCCCAGGATTCCACTCTCATATTGGGAAATAATAAACTCACTAAATTTGACTCAACCAAAGTCACCGAGGACTCATCTCGGCAAACTCTCAAAAGTTCACAAATTTTAAGAATTAGTTCCAAGTGATTTAAATGTGTTGCCTTTCACCTGACATTCAATATGCCCACACTATAACTAACAATAAGTTCTACATTCATTATAATGTTACTGTACCTTATGTCTTGACCATGGGCCCTACTGCACAGGTATTGACCAGAGTAAAGATGGATTAGAATGCAGAGGCCTGAATATTACAAGCACTGGATAATGCTGCAATCTAAGTTCTCATATCTCTGCATTTTCAATATCGAAACGCCAAGAGCGATTTTTTGCCCGTTCCTTAGCTGATCAAAGTACTTTTCACATGACATCTTCCATTTTATTTTTTTTATCATCTTTTGCACATTATTGCCTACTGAGTAATGTGTGATGTTTATACCTTATGATTAGTCCTTACATATTGTACTTCATACGCCTGAAAACGTAACAAATATTACAAAAGTTTAAAAAAGTCAAAAAAAAAAAAAATTAAGCTAAGCCATTACCGTTTACATCCTTTCTAAGCATTGAAGAATATTAAGGAAATATTCCGACCCTCTTACATTTTTTTTCTTAGTTTCGTCCCGTGGGAATGATTTACATACTTACTCAGTGTTTGATAAATAATGAGAATTTCATTGCAAGACTTACAATAATTGACACCAACTTTCTACAAAGAAAGCAGAACCCCTCAGTCGTGAGACAGTATATATTTGGTTTAAAAGCCCTTGATCAAAGACACATGCTTATTTAGCTCTGTGAAAGCTATTTATTATATGGATTGTTGCTAATGGGAAAAAGGAGTAAAAATGTCAAACCATGTTACATGGCTATTTCGTATAGGAGTACTTCACAGACGTTCACAGACGGTCGCTCCAGATGACAAAGTCAATATCACAGAGTGAGTGGTATCCCTCTTTACAGATAGTCTGATTCCAAGAGAAGAGGGAAGGAATTGTATTGTACTCTTTCTAAATTCCACAAATTATAGCAAAGTCTAACATAACCATTTTAAAAGCCGTGATATCCGCATAATGTACACACAGTTCTAACATCCGCGGCCCCCGGCATCTTCCCTAACTTAATCAGGCTCTTGTTTCAACCTTTTTTCAGAAAAACACACACACACACACACCAAAACAATGAATGAAATCCTGACCGAACAACCATCACACACCAGACTTGTTTTCCTAAAGTGCTTGAATGAATGATGGCACGGTGGCAAACCAGGACACAACTCTTTGGCCAGTTTTGCAGCTTTCAATGTATCCCTGCGCACCTGTTGTCGCAATTATATAATCAACAAAACATTAAAAAGTATCCATATTCTACGTACCACAATCAATTGCTGAGCCTGCTTCTTTGCCTTCCAGTAATTAGTTAAATTAGTTTCAGATTTATACTAGGCTATTTCTTTCTGCTAAAATTAGCCAACCTTCACTCATATATATATTTATTTATTTTGATCTTGAAAAAGATTCCCAGTGGTTGAAACGTTGATCCACTTGTTGTTACACAGTGTTTTGTTAAACTAATACATTTTAATCTATTTGCAAGACCTGTGAGCACACCAATTCATCCTTTCTTTTCCATATATGAATATATTTGAAATTTCTACTCGCCAAGGCTACATTTTCAATGTCTGTCTGACTTGCTCCATAATGACAAACCACATCGATGGGATAGCAGATGTTTGTAACATTTTGTCTCCTCCTTCCTCTCCTCTTTGTTTACATTTTGACACAAATATTTGTTCATCTCTCCATCACTAGGGAAACATTCTGTCAGGAACGTCACAGAGATTCAATACGCAGTGTGTAAACAATAAAACGTATACTGGACGGTAGAGCGTCAGGGCTAACGTTAACAAGGACAGAAAATAGTCAGGGACAAGTCGAGGTCAAGGAAGCCAGAAAACACTATAAGCGATAAAGTACAAACCGAGTCACAGGAAGGAGAATACAGAACAGATAAAACAGAGCCAAAGTCAAAATACCAAATACATCAAACTAGAAAACGTACTATAGGAAACAAAGAAGCTTTGAACCACAACAGGGCAATGATCCAAACCTATGATCCCTTTTTATAGCGTGGCTCTTTAAATTGATAGCCACCCCACCAAAACATTCAGAATCGATTTTCATTGTTTCATCGGGTTGTGACATCATTTACATCAGCGAATATGTGCCATGTCATAAAAATGGCATCGGAACCGCTGTGAAGAAAGGAAGGAGCCTGAGGACAGTCCCTCTTCTTCTGGAGAAGTCCCAGCCTGACAACTCACCACAAGTACCCTGACACATTCTGAATGTTCATTTTAAGTGTGTCAAGTGTTCCATGGATTTCATATGGGCTCCCTGGAACTCCTGTGCCTTGCCAAATTCACAATCAATCAGTTTCAGGCTCATACTCTTACCAGATACCTTTAGCCAAACACGAACATTCTTCCGTCATAGCTGGTCTTATAAAAATCTATGCTGTTGAGGTGACCGGTATACAATTATTCTTTGTCAATGAGGTCCGTTCTGTATTGCCTGTAGAAATCTGCAACTATGCAATCTATATTTATACTGTTTAAATACATTCCTATATCTGTGTTCTCTGGTTGTTTTCGTTTGTTATATTTCGGCTTATTGGTTTACTTTGAATGCTATTTTCCATCCAGACATTACAAACGAACTTTCTAACTCCAATCAAGCTCCTTGTCTAATAAGTAAAAGACAATAAGAAATAGAGATAAGTAGGAATGTGAAAATTAACGTGAAAATTCAAAAAAGGAATATTAAAGAGAGAGGATTGAAAACACAAGTAAAATCACACAATGTATGCTAGAATGAAGAGGTAGATAAATAAATAATGCGAAAACAAAATAAAATAAGGGAGAAATAAAAATAATGAAAGGGAAGAATTAGAAGAGGAACGAATAAAACATGCAGACAGGAGATTGAGAAAGCCAGAAGAGCTTGAAAAAAATGAATAACTGTGAATAAAGTGGGATGCAAATAAATTGCTATTTTCAAAAAGATTCTATATTTATTGGTGCAGCCATATTTAACACAATATCACAAGCTACTGATTGATGCTTCCGTACCCACATCTCATGACTGAACATTCCACTCTTCTGTTAACCATAGAGGATCCTGCACTGATCATTTTTACCATGATCACCTGCATTCACTGAAGATATCAGTCACAGAGCCATGCACATAATCCTGTTTTTGGGGTACTGATCAAACAAAAATGGGCCCCAAGTCCCTGTCCATCATTCTTCCATCTAAGCAGCAGGTCAATATTTTTACCTCCCACCCTTCCCCCCCTCTTTTTCAATTCTTTCTTTCTTTTATTTTTTTATAAAATTTTATTGGATAAATTGCAACATACAGGAATGTGTAAGACAAAAAGTAGACAATCACCATAATTGCCCATATAAGAGGGAAGGTCAACGTCATAGCAACATATAACAACATATAAGGAAACAGGTAACCAAGACATTATCATATCACAAATGGTCATACAATATACATTTTACCATAGGATTCACCTGGTTGCCAGCCACCTAGCAAAATAACCCCTAGCCAGGACACGGTCAGAGGTGAGGGGTTATGCATGGTTTGCATAGTAGGATACCCAGGTGTTTCATCTCTCCATATGGACGTGCAGCTTGTTTAACCCCTTAAGGACACATGACAAGTGTGACATCTCATGATTCCCTTTTATTCCAGAAGTTTGGTCCTTACGGGGTTAAGGAAAAGCCAGTGAGTTCCTCCATACGTCTGCTATCCTCCACTTTGTCCCTCCATCCCCTCAAGGTAGGTGTATGTGGTGACCTCCAGTGTAGGGATATGAGTGATTTGGCTGCGGTCAGCATAAATGGGTATTAGTACGTAGTAATAGGACAGCTGGAGGCTCCACCAGGAGAGGGAGTCAACTAATTTGCCTTATGAGAGGGAGTACCATGTTTCAAAAAACCCTGATTGGTAAGCAGTGCCACCAGATGTGAAGCATGGTTCCCCTGCCAGTGCTGCATCGCTAGCACACTTCTGAGGTTAGGGGGTTCCACTTATCTGGTGTATGATACCACTTAGCTTATCTGGTGTATGATACCATCTAGTCTGCAGCTTCAAGTTGGTTTCCAACTGTTTGGAACTGGTGGTCAGTGTATATGTGATTTGGAAAAATTTTTTGCCATTGGTGGGTTGTCATAGAGATGTTTAGCTCTTATTTCCATAATTTAGTGAAGGTGGATAGTGAGTCCGTTTGCGTATCACCCAGTATTTTATAAGATACCAAGAATGAATGTTGTAGAATTCGTGGGGCGGAACACAAGGTTTCGAAGGGGGTGAGAGGGCATATAGCGTTGGTCGGATGAGAGAGAGTTTTAAGATAGTGAATGAGTTGGTGGTGTTTAAACTCATCATGAAAAGTTGTGGGACAGGAGGTAAGGTACGAGTCCAAGCGTATTGTAGAGTATGACTTAGTGATATCAATAAGTCGTATTTCTTGTTTGTTCGGCATGCATTGAAGCAGCCATGTTGTTAGATCTTTCTGAAGGGAGGGATTATGAGACATGGAGAGAAGTGGTGAGCACGAAGGTGACAGGGTTGCCCTTTTTCGATTCTTATTTCTCCTGTTTGGCCTTTGTTTTCTTTTTGCCCCAGTTAGACTCTTATTATTATATCTTGGGAAATAATTTGTACGTGTTTGCATAATTTGTAATGGCCTTTGGCGCTTTGATCCTGTATACATGTACATATATTGCTTTTAGATATGCAGAGCATTAGATTTATTTATAAAATATTTTACCAGGAAGGATACATTAAGATTTCTCTTGTTTTCAAGTATGTTCTGGGGAATCTAGATAGGATGTGCAAATTGGATACTACATCTGCACTGACAAATGTATAGCGCTATTCTAATAAATCCTGCAGGTGTCAAAAACTAGAAACTGTTATATGTATAATAACTATTGGAATACCTTGACAGTAGAAAACTTTTGAAATGTCAAGTGATTTCACTAAAAAAGGTCAGCGTAATCTAAAAACAATGAGTTCTACCAGAACACACACAAAATTACAGATATACACGTGAATAAAATAAAATACATAAAGTGCTGTATTTTTAGCTCTTAAGCTTTAACCATTTAAACACAGGTATAAAGACAATGACAGGTACTCATGGTTGATTAAAAATTATCTATGCTTACACAAGTCAGGTGGTTAGGTATATCTTATGCTACACAAAACTTGTATAGATATGGCCTAAATCTACATGCGTAGTCAGATGGGGATTAGATATGGTCTAATTGTACACATTAAGTGGTTAAAGAAGACCTAATCCTACAAAAATAAGGTGGTTAGATAAGGTTTAACACACAGTCGAAGCCAGGATTCCCCAACAGGTTTTCAACTGGGATTTAAGTACAATCCCAAAAATGTAATTGTGGGAAATTTGGTTTCTCGAAAGCTGGAGGCAAATTTCTAATCAATAGCCATAGAACAACACTTCAGATATTTTATATTCTACAATCTGCACCAAACAGCAACATACAAATGTCTACTTGTAAGGAATGCATTTATAACTCTACTCTGTAGGTCGCTGGCTGGTAGAGCAAAAAAATCAATATATTAAATCCGTAAACTATGCGGTAAATGGATTTACTTTGCCCTTCATGCCACACAAATTTCCGAGGTTCTTCTTTCCATTAAGTCAAGTGAATATAAAGCAGGAAGGAAGTTAACCATTGCACCAAATATTGCATAATGTAATTATCATCTGACTTCCTCTCTCTGTGCGGTTACAGGATTCAAGGACCTAAAGAGTGACAGATGTAATTAACCCTTTGGATAATAAAAGATGCTTTGGTGCGAACATATGAAAGTGATCAGCGATTAAAATCTGTGAGCCCTTTTACCTATTACATATCTGTTCATCTGTTTACAAAGAGGCTATACGCAAAATGTTGTGTAATTATGTTGGTAGTACAAAATACACAAAAACAGGACATATTTGCAATACAGGTTCATAAGAGTGAGACGTTGTATTTGAAAGGCAAGCAGGGGATGATTTTTAACAATCACACACAGAATGTTCCTTAAGAAATCTAGTGTACGGTTTAATGTACTCAAATTCTGAATGCATATTTTGACCGAGATGAAAGTGACCAATCCGTTAGACCTCCTTTAATCTTTGGAATCCTAACTCAGTATTGAGAAGTTTAATGCTCATCTCTTTATAAAGTCACCAAAATACCAGAAAAATTTACTATAGGTAATATTCCAATGGCAACTTGGAAAATGTACATCTAAACCCTACCTGGAACATTATAGGAACTGAGCAATTAGGTTACGGATTCGAAATGTAGAATTATCATTTGATAATGACATGTGATGACTCAACTATCTATTTATGGGACTTAATTAATTCACATAGCAGAGTTCATTTAACTGTATTAAAAAAAAAAAAAAACGTTTATTCACTGGAGAAAAAAAATAAAAATAAATAGGAAAATCCAGGGAATTACCTGTGGCCCCTCGTAACTATATTACAGTAAAATTAAACTAACAGCTTCCTTCTGGTTGCTGGACTCTTGAGATTATCTTTCCTGCCGAGTTCTTAATGGAGACTATGAGGGCTCAATTGGGACTAGCTCTGGAAATATTGTAAAGGCTAGTTGAATAATTGTCTGGACAAACTTAATTTCCTTGTCTTTAAGTTTGCCCAAGATTCTCCAACATAGCAACAAATCAAGTCATAATAGCAGGGACAGGAAAAATAATAAGTGCTAAAAACAGAGACCCAGCTTCATAATACGGAATTCTCCAAAATAGGAATTTCGGACAGCTAGGAAGCAAATAACTTTTATGGCAAAAATAGCTTTACAAAAAGGAAACATTGTCAATGGAGTAATTTTTTTATGTTCGGTTTTTTGGTCTATAATGTGCAACTTCCTTACCAGTTCTATAAAGTTCCAAGGTTAGTAAACAATCCAATAATATTAAAGTATATATATTCTGCTATGTATGAGCTCCTCTCTGCTTCTACTTCCTATGGTGCAATTAATCTTGGTATTCCTTCAGTCACCTAAATGTCTCTGCCTCCCAGCCAAACGTTCTCTGAAATGTGACACTTGGTAATAGGATGTGATTAATGAGACTCATCCATGCAATACCCCTAGCACATGGTGCAAGATTGATGGCTGTGTTCGCAAACTGCTTCATCTAAATTCCGTGTCTGGGCATTTGGAACGATGAAGCAAGATGAATGTTTATGGTTACCCTAAGTACACGTGTGCTCTATCCAAAATGTTTGCCTTTCTATACACAAAACTGGCATCAGCTGTCAAAGTCTGTGCCTTAGCATGCTGCTAGTAGGGTTATGTCACCAATTTGAAGTTTTCTGTTGAACTCTATTGGGATCAACTCTAAAAGGCTACTTCACGTACTTAAAGTTGAAAGGGATACTCCAGTTACAGATGCCATACCAACCAGTACTAATATCATTTATACTAACTGCAATATAAAGTGCCCATCAATATATATTGAATATGGAAAGTGTTGCAATGTAGTATATAGAAGTCAAGTGATAACATCAATGCGGAGTCCTGTAATATATACATTTTTCATGAGCAGCCAATCAACATGATAAAATTATACTGTCATGAAAACCATGGCTTCTACAGAAACTGTGATTCTTGGGCTAAAATGAGAACTCTTGATAATGCATTAAAGCAGCTGTCATTTTAAGCATTCTGTGTTTTTAACAAACGCATAATTTTAGGAAGATTTCATAAATATTGAGTTAAAATATCATGGAAATTCCAACGCAATCAAAAGATTTTTGGTAAAACATGGCAAATGTAGGCATTTCAGATTCCGCCTGTCACATCTTGTCATTTCCAACCAGTTCGTCATTTGCGATGCATTACATAAAATCTAAACAGGGGCGAGTCAAAAACGAGAATGTATTCAACTTGTTAACACAGCCATAGATATCTTCCATCTTGTGTTAGCTATATGCATGTCACTATTTCCCAAATGCATAATGTTCTATTCCACAGTGCTGATGGAACTAAAAAAGTACATACTCACACACACACACACAACAACTTCACTCAATAACGCCACTGAGTTTTAGTGGAATCTCAGGCACATACTCATTCTGTCCAACACATCCCAAAGGTGCTCTATTAGATTGAGATCTGGGCACTGTCCAGGCTAATGGATAATATTACATTTTATTGTTTGTGGAACCGGTTTCAACAGATAAATGCCAGGGGTTTTGTATGAAAAAATCTTGTGGTTCAAGGATGTACATGGGGAGAAGTCCATAATGGAATGTACCTGCTAGTTTCACTGGTTTCCATGGAAACTGCACCACTTTTAGTACTTCAGAGCACTTTTTAGAATGAGACAATTGTTGGCAACACTTAAAAGAGATACTATTTGGAATAGGAGTTGCCCAAATGTAGAAATGATGCTTGGTGTTATAGGACTATTCCAGACTAAATAAATAAACTATATAGGCTGATATAATGCTAGATAAAAACTGGTGGCTAAATTATTTTAGGCAATAAGGCAAGGTTAACACTGGGGTTGCATAAAGTAAGACAGTCTAGACATGTGCAATTCGTTTCGTTCCGAATGCAAATTCGGACGAAATTTGGAAATTCGGATGCTTCCGAATGTCCAAAGTGTCGAAGTCCCTAATTTTGTAATGCTGAACCGAATTGCCGAAGTTCTGAAGTGCCAAATTGCTGAATTTCGGAATGCCGAACCGAAGTGCCAAAGTGACGAATTTCGGAAGTGCCGAAGTTCCGAATTTCGGAAGTGCCGAAGTGCCGAATTTCGGAAGTGCCGAAGTGCCGAATTTCGGAAGTGCCGAAGTTCCGAATTTCGGAAGTGCCGAATTTCGGAAGTGCCGAAGTGCCGAATTTCGGAAGTGCCGAAGTGCCGAATTTCGGAAGTGCCGAAGTGCCGAATTTCGGAAGTGCCGAAGTGTCGAATTTCGGAAGTGCCGAAGTGTCGAATTTCGGAAGTGCCGAAGTGTCGAATTTTGGAAGTGATGAAGTGCTTCAGATTTCTGAAAAGTGGCAAAAGAGGAGAGGGTTGGGGTTAGGGGTTGGGGTAGGGTTAGGCGTTTGGGTAGAGATAGGGTTAGGTTTAGGGTTAGTGGTTGCAGTAGGGTTGGGGGTAGGGTTAAGGGTTAGAGGTTAGGGTAGGGTTAGTGGTTGTGGTAGAGTTAGGGGTAGGGTTAGGTTTAGGGGCAGGGTTAGGGTTTGGGGTAGCGTTAAGGTAGGGGTAAGGTAACCGTAACCCTATTCCTAACCCTACCCCTACCTCTAACCCTAACCTATCCCTAAACCTAACCCTACCCCTAACCCTAACACTAAACTTACCTGAAGTTCCAAACCGAAGTGCTGAAGTCCCGGATTTTCGGAATGCCGAACCAAACCGAATATTTTTCCCATGCACATCCCTAGCAGAGTCCCAAAAAGTAAGTTAAGTAAAAGAAAGCACGTAAATTGAAATTATGTTCTCTAGGTAAAAAAAAAAAAAAAAAAAGGGGGGGGGGGGGAAGGGCCATAACCATGAGATTATACCTCACACTAATACACTACCACCAGCTTGTACAATAGATACAAAGCTGCACATCATGTTTGGGAATTTTTACATTTAAATTGTGTTCAACTCCTCAATTTTTAGAGCATTTATAAGTTTGCTCTAAACTATGCAGGCAGAATGCATCAATCAGATGTGCATATATCTGAGCTTGGTCCCCCCAGGAGGTGTTTGCAGTCCTCAGTCAGGAAGATCAGGAACCAGGTAGCCAGATGTAGCTATAATGAATATAATTTATTGATACACAATAGAAAACAATAAAAATTGAGGAGTTGAAGTTTCTTTTTCCTGGGGGACCATCACCATTGCAGCTATTTACTGTTCTGGAATTACTTACCTGCTATTACAGTAGAGAGCCAACTTATATGGCGCTCCAAATTGTGAGTTTTTCCAGTTATACGTATATTTGAATATTTTCCTATATATGTTGCCCTATGAAGGTTCTGCTATATTTATTACAGATTGCTGCATAACTATCCATTGTGTGCGCCAACCTCTCTCTTTTTTACCTTTTTGGTTTCTAATATATGCAACACTATATTAGTTTTATCCGTTTTCTCAGTGAATCTTGCAAAGCAGGGTGAAATGGGGCATATGTACAAGAATAGAACAGTAGGGTAGAGAGGTATTGTGAGTATCATAAAGTGGTGACAAAGGGATGAATGGTTGTATATACCCTAGGGCACCTGCAATTGTGAATGCCACATGGCAGTAAATAGGAATATGTATTTATCGTCCACATGTCGCTAAAACAATTAAGAAACTGAAAAGAGTCGAACACACACACCAATTCATTTTGAAAGGTTGACAAACTTGCCCTGTGAGCCATTACTTGCTCAAGCTGTAGTCTTTTCTCTAATTAATAGGCAATTAACTTTGATGCATTTATCACAAAGCAAATTGTTTCGGTATGTCGGCCTGAAAACATGGCCTGTCACTTGCATTCAGAGATGGTAATTTGACAACCTTGATCTGCTGTGTCAGAAAGTTAAATAGTATGTATCTGCTAACTAGTTAATTTTATAGATGTTTTAACGTTAATATCTCTTTATGAACAGACACCTACACACAGGCAGAAGGACAACACAATGTAGGTTATCGGTGAAAGAAAAATTATAATAATAACCTACTTTGGGCCATACAGAATAACCTACTTTGGCTCATACAGAATAACCTACTTTGGGCCATACAGAATAACCTACTTTGGGCCATACAGAATAACCTACTTTGGCTCATACAGAATAACCTACTTTGGGCCATACAGAATAACCTACTTTGGGTCATACAGAATAACCTACTTTGGGTCATACAGAATAACCTACTTTGGGCCATACAGAATAACCTACTTTGGGCCATACAGAATAACCTACTTTGGGCCATACAGAATAACCTACTTTGGCTCATACAGAATAACCTACTTTGGGCATACAGAATAACCTACTTTGGGCCATACAGAATAACCTACTTTGGGCCATACAGAATAACCTACTTTGGGCCATACAGAATAACCTACTTTGGCTCATACAGAATAACCTACTTTGGGCCATACAGAATAACCTACTTTGGCTCATACAGAATAACCTACTTTGGGCCATACAGAATAACCTACTTTGGGCCATACAGAATAACCTACTTTGGGCCATACAGAATAACCTACTTTGGGCCATACAGAATAACCTACTTTGGGCCATACAGAATAACCTACTTTGGGCCATACAGAATAACCTACTTTGGGCCATACAGAATAACCTACTTTGGGCCATACAGAATAACCTACTTTGGCTCATACAGAATAACCTACTTTGGCTCATACAGAATAACCTACTTTGGCTCATACAGAATAACCTACTTTGGGCCATACAGAATAACCTACTTTGGCTCATACAGAATAACCTACTTTGGGCCATACAGAATAACCTACTTTGGCTCATACAGAATAACCTACTTTGGGCCATACAGAATAACCTACTTTGGCTCATACAGAATAACCTACTTTGGGCTTTTTCACTTATCCCACAGGCTACGAAATAAATATCCCTGCCTCCTCGACATTAAAATGTATTAAATTGATTTGCAGGATAGATATTAAAGATCCAGTTAGTATATTTCTATTAGTATAAGTAAGTAAAAAATGGTGAGAGACATAATGTTTCTATGACAAACATGTCTTATTTTATTCAGCAGCGACCATCTTATGAAATACTTGTTATAGGAAAGAGATCTGGGTAGCTATACGAGTACCTGGGAGCTCTCCCCATCGGCCCTGAAAACACACTTTGTTGCTCTGGATTCAAATCTGAATGGCAAATTTGAGACTAAAATTGCCAATCTATAGATGCAGAATGTTTCCAAATCCACTAATTCAGCCTTAGTTTTACCAGTAATTTTATATAATTATTTGTCAGGCCTCTGGTAATTGTATTAATTATCTGCCACAGTGAAGCTACGTTTGTTTACTCAATTCTGCCTTTTCTAATTATAAATTTCATCCATAAACTCATGTCTCACCGCGTTTGCAGTTACGATGTAACATGTTTGATATTTTTCCCTCAAAACATCAATGATTATCGTTGTCTCAAACTCCGGACAACTTCAGAAAACGCATTTAGTGGATGTCTTGTAGGCACCCATCAGAGGCAATCTTAATACTACCAGGTAAATATTGCAGTTTCTCAAAAACTACAATATTTAACATTCCTGGCTTAAGGGAGCAGGGACAATGAGATGAAGTGGTCTGGGTGTCTATAGTGTCCATTTTAAGGCTGGATGGATGTAGTTCACAAGTATTTACAGACCAAAAGTTACAACTGCTCTCCAATTTTTCAACAACTACTTTTAAAATTGATATTTATTAATGGGTAATGATGTTAACAAAAAAGTATAATTAAGTAACAAGACAATTTTTTATATCATGATTTAATTGAATTATATGATGATGTATTTTTGTGCCCTTGGGTTTCTACATGCCAGGTTACACACACACACACACACACACAATATATATATATAACCATGAGTGGTTCACTGGTTTTGCATCTTATCCTAAGTTGTGTTCCAAGCAGTTGTATACTGCAAACACAAATTAAAAGGAATCCATGTTTAAAATGGAATGAGGCAAAAATGTGATTCTTTGTTAAACTAATTTGCATATGCCCACCCAGAATACTTTGCGGTTGTAACATCACTGCTGATTTGGGATTTCTGTGGGAAAAGCAAGTCTTATGGCTTGACTGGTGTGCAGATTTTTGTTTAGCAGTGTATTAACTATATATATATATACACACACACACAGTATCTCACAAAAGTGAGTACACCCCTCACATTTTTGTAAATATTTTATTATATTTTTTCATGTGACAGCACTGAAGAAATGACACTCTGCTACAATATAAAGTAGTAAGTATACAGCCTGTATAGCCGTGTAAATTTGCTGTCCCCTCAAAACAACTCAACAATTAATGTCTGAACCATTGGCAACAAAAGTGAGTACACCCCTTAGTGGAAATGTCCAAATTTGGCCCAATTAGCTATTTTCCCTCCCCAGTGTCATGTGACTCGTTAGTGTTACAAGGTTTCAGGTGTGAATGGGGAGCAGGTGTGTTAAATTTGGTGTTATCGCTCTCACACTCTCTCATACTGGTCATTAGAGATGTCGCGAACCGTTTGCGAACTTCCCGCAAACGGCTCGCTGCAGTTCGCGGCGAGCTCTGGTCAGCTGACACATCCCGGCCAATCTCCAGCAGACCCTCCCTCCCAGACCCTCCCACCTCCTGGACAGCATGTCAGTTTGCGACATCTCTACTGGTCATTGGAAGTTCAACATGGCACCTCATGGAAAAGAACTCTCTGAGGATCTGAAAAAAAGAATTGTTGCTCTACATAAAGATGGCCTAGGCTATAAGAAGATTGCCAAGACCCTGAAACTTTAGCACATGGACATGTTTACAGGATATGTTCCACTCGGAACAGGCCTCACCATGGTCGACTAAAGAAGTTAAGTGCACGTGCTTAGCGTCATATCCAGAGGTTGTCTTTGGGAAATAGACGTATGAGTGCTGCCAGCATTGCTGCAGAGGTTGAAGGGGTGGAGAGCCAGCCTGTCAGTATTCAGACCCTACGCCGCACACTGCATCAAATTGGTCTGCATGGCAGTCAACCCAGAAGGAAGCCTCTTCTAGAGATGATGCACAAGAAGGCCGACAAACAGTTTGCTGAAGACAAGCAGGCTAAGGACATGGATTACTGGAACTATGTCCTGTGGTGCGATGAGACCAAGATAAACTTACTTGGTTTAGATGGTGTCAAGCATGTGTGGCGGCAACCAGGTGAGGAGTACAAAGGACAAGTGTGTCTTGCCTTCAGTCAAGCATGGTGGAAGGAGTGTCATGGTCTGGGCCTGCATGAATCCTGCCGGCACTGGGGAGCTACAGTTTATTGAGGGAACCATAAATGCCAACATGTACTGTGACATACTGAAGCAGAACATAATCCCCTCCCTTTGGAAACTGGGCTGTAGGGCAGTATTCAAACATGATAACAACCCCAAACACACCTCCAAGACGACCACTACATGGCTAAAGAAGCTGAAGGTAAAGGTGATGGACTGGCCAAGCATGTTTCCAGACCTAAACCCTATTGAGCATCTGTGTGGCATCCTCAAACGGAATGTGGGGGAGCGCAAGGTTTCTAACATCCACCAGCTCCGTGATGTCATCATGGAAGAGTGAAAGAAGACTCCAGTGGCAACCTGTGAAGCTCTGGTGAACTCCATGCCCATGGGGGTTAAGGCAGTGCTGGAAAATAATGGTGGCCACACAAAATATTGACACTTTTGAGCCCAATTTGGACATTTCCGCTTAGGGGTGTGTTCACTTTTGTTGCCAACGGTTTAGACATCAATGGCTGTGTGTTGAGTGATTTTGAGGGGACAGCTAATTTACACGGTTATACAGGCTGTACACTTACTACTTTACATTGTAGCAGAGTGTCATTTCTTCAGTGTTGTCACATGAAAAAATATAATAAAACTTTTGTGAGATACTGTGTGTATGTGTATATATATTCAGCCCTGGTGAATATGCTATTAAATCTCTCCAGACCTGTAGTGGCAAGTACATTTCAGACCTGGCTGGTAGCGTATTTAATTTTCCTTTATTGACTTTTGTGTGTTTGAGGTAACACTTTCTTTAACCCCTTAAGGACCAAACTTCTGGAATAAAAGGGAATCATGACCTGCCACACATGTCATTTGTCCTTAAGGGGTTAAAGGGACACTCCAGGCACCCAGACCACTTCTGCCCATTGGAGGGGTCTGGGTGCCAACTCCCACTACCCTTAACCCTGCAAGTGTAATTATTGCAGTTTCCATAAACTGCAATAATTACATTGCAGGGTTAACTCCTCCTTTTTCAATGCCTTCCTATGGAGAGGTCTAATGACGTCGGCGAGGGAGGAATGTGGGCGGACCCGCCAAGGGACATCGGCGGGGGTCTCAGGTAAGTTACTGAAGGGGTTTTCACCCCTTAAGCAACATGGGATGGGTGGTGGGAGGGAGAAGGTACCTGCAGTGCCAGGAAACCCGTTTGTTTTCTTGGCACTGAAGTGTCCCTTTAAATACGTTCTTTCTTGAGCATATAGTGTGTTTTTTGTTTTTGCACTGGCTGGTAGAGTAAGACTTGAAATTTTTAAGGCATACATTTTTATTTATATATATATACACACACACACACACACTACGGATGGAGGGAGGCCTGTAGTACATTATCAGATCTGATAGACCGTGGGCCTGCTATTTATTCGAAATCCTTCAATGAAGCAAAAGGTTTAAAGGGAAAGCTCAAAAGAAGAGTAAGGCTAACGCTGGCCTGGTGTTCTCAGGGAAACAATTTAGGCCAATTAGCATCAACCGGTCCCCCATTCATCATACCACTGTAAGAATATAAACAAACTGTCAGCTCTAACCTAACAAACATCACCCTGCTACTAACTCGCATTATCCCGGCCTCGCAGGCAATATTCTGCTTTAGGGCATCTGTGGAGCCGAGCCGCTGAAATTAAAGACACATGTTCCAGCCTAGGTTAACGAGCAAATTTGTAATCAGCAGACTTCTGACAGGTTTCCTTCAGCGCTGTCAGCTCCCCTCCGTCTCTCACCCACTCCGCTGTACCCTTAACTGTAGCGATGAAGAGAAGAAAAAATAATGGGGGTGGATTTAGTAAGTGGGGGTTGACTAGAGAGGGTGGGTTCAACCTGCTAACTAATGCGGCCAGGTGTGCCCAATTAAGCAGCTTGGCTGGGCTTATTAACCCACTCTTTGCTGCAGGGCAGTCTGGATAGGATACAGCGAAAGCATTTTTGCACTAATAGGGCTTATTCACTAAACACAGGTTTTTCTTTTGGAAATTTGAATAATTTGGCTAAATTTTCCAGTTCCTCTATGGTTTACGGTATTCACTAACAACCAAATGCTAACCGAATAGAGACATACAGTTCCCTGCAATTTTTAAATCAATCTCATTGTGGCAGGGAGATTCAGTTCAAAATAACTCCGAATTGTAGAGAATTTCAACTGTACTGTGGCCAAGTTGTAATTGAATTACCCTGTAGCTAATGAAAAAAAAGTCAAGCTTAGGGGGAAAGATTTGGGGTTGGGGTGTCTTTTAAGTCGTTAGGATGACTGAGGATTAGCCTTAGAGCTTTGGGTGAAATTCTCCTGGTGTGTTTCATAGGAATTGGATGAACTGAATTAAAGCAATTCAGGCGTAATATGGCGGTTTGTGAATACCTGAATTGCTCCCATTATATGGAGAGACGGCGGATTTTAACAGACAGCTAAATGGAAAGGCAAACCCGATTGACAAAAGTGAATACGCCTTTTGAGACAAGCTGAATGGGTTAAAATAGCCAAATTGTAGCAAATGGACACCACAAGCTGCTGGTCACTAGTTTAATGAATAGACTACAGATCATTTTAAAAAAAATGTATATATATTTTTTTAATACATAATACTGTTTGCAATAGATGTTGGTTTGTTTTCACTTTAACAGGTTAGTTTGTGTGACCAATGAGAAACCAGCAGGATGAGTTACTGGCCCACTTTTGGGGCAACATGCTTATTGTGATACAATCAGCAAAAACAATATCTACTAATTCCCATTGGGTTTGCTTCATATTTATCATTTTAACCAAGAATTGTTCTTGAACTGGACCCTTCACAGAGAAAAGCACATACTATTAGGGCAATAAATGTTTGCTACTAGATGTGATTTTATTTCTTTATTGTTTTGACAGCATGACAGACCTATGTAGATTGCATGCAACATTGCTAGTACAACTGTGTGTGTGAATAGATATAGAATGCGTAACTGGCTTGATGGGACATAGAAATCTCTGGGACCCTTTGGAATATGATAAATGAAAAAAAAAAAATCTTAATTAAAAAATATGAGGTACATCCGGGCTCAAAATTTCCATATTGCCAACTATCTAGTGGCAAGTGAAAATTCTGCCCTCACTAGTAGAAATTCACCACGGTTTACAGTGTCATGGACCCTCCAGGCTTAAAATAGTGAGTAACTTTTAGTTTGTCTAGTAGTGCAGGACTTGACATTTTGAGCCCATATCATTTGTACACAAGCTGACCTAGAGTCCCAAGACTCATGCCAACAATCCCTACTGTTGGGTACAAAGCAGTACTCAATACCTCTAGGAACGGTAAGATCAAGGAGTAGATGGGTGTTTCAGCAGGTTCATTGGTTTAGAAAGTCCACAGATCCAGGTTCTGGTAGAAACAGAGGTATATTAAAGCAGTCACACAAGGGCAAGGAGCAATACAATTATACAATCGGGATAACATACAGCCATCCTGACTGAGGGAATTTGGGGAGTGCAGGGCTGGTAGCCAACTTACAGGTGGAGTACGGTTTTTGACCAACCTCATGAAATGAAACACCAGTTTGTGTCCTCTTAAATGGGGGTGGTGATGTCAAAGAGGTAAGTCTAGGGTGAGTCTTTAGCATATATTTTTTGGATAAAATTTGCAAATAGCTGATCTAGAGCCTTCATAGGTGTTGCTTCCATCTAAGCATAGGTGGCCAGGCAGAATGTCCACGATATGCTGTGTGAATGTTTAGAGCCCCTGCAACTAATGGCAGTTTCTCAGGGCAACATTACCCCTACATACATGGGAGTGGAGACGTACGCTATAGAACAATGTAGGAAGTTTCTGAAATCCTCTCACCAGGTAACATTCACTTATTCTATTTGGTACAGTAGCATCACTACTACGGTTACAGGGGTCGCAGCTGTGACTGGACCCCTCAATTCAAGGGGCCTGGCCGCAGCCGTGAAACCTGCAACCATGGGCCGTCTGGATCACTTATGGGCTGGTGCAAAGCCACACTGGCCCGGGTCCGCGGTTCCCGATGCTGGCAGGAGGGGAGAGCTGTGCTGTGCTGCTCACCTCCTGCCTGTGTGTAGCGTGGCCAAGCGGTCTGACAGGAAATGCTCACTGTTAGAGCACTTCCTATAAGACCGGGAACCACGGCAGAGAAATGCTGGTCCTGGAATGGAGAGAGAGAGGTAGGAATTGGACTGGGGGGAGGGGGAGAGGGGGAGAAAGAGAACAATGGGACACATGGAGGGGAGGGGGAAAGAGGAAACAATGGGACACATGGGGGAAGGGGGATAAAGGAAACAACGGGACACAGAGGGGTGGGGGAGAGAGGATACAATGGGACACAGAGGTGAGGGGGAGAGAGGTAACAATGGGACACATGGAGGGGAGGGGGGTGAGAGAGGTAGGAATGGGACACAGCGAGGGGAGGGGAGAGAGAGGTAGGAATGGGACACAGGGAGTGGAGGGGAGAGAGTGAGAAATGGGACACCTGGAGGGGAGGGAGACAGGGAACAATGGGTTACATGAGGGGAGAGGGAGAGAGGGAGGTTATGGGACACAGGGAGGGGAGGGAGAGCGGTAGGAATGGGATACAAGGCGGGGAGGGGGAGAGATGGAGGATATGGGATACAGGAAGGGGAGGAGGGAGAGAGGGAGACATGGGACACCTGGAGGGGAGGGGGAAGAGAGGTAGGAATGGGACACAGAAAGTGGGAGAGGGAGAAATGGGATGGAGGGGGGCATGGGACACATGGAGGGGCTAGGTGGGGAGGAGGGTATAGGACACATGGAGGGGCTGAGGGGGGAGAGGGAATGGGACACATGGAGGGTCAGAGGGAATGAGACACATGGAGGGGCTTTGGGATCGAGGGATTGAGACACATGGGGGGGTGAGTGAATAAGGCATCAAGGAGGAGGGGCCCAAGGGAAATTTTCGCCCCAGGGCCCAGTGGATTCTAGTTACGCCTCTGATTTGGTACATCCAACCAGACCTTAAAACATTTACGTCTTTAAAGAGGCCATCAAAAAAAACAAAAAACTAAACAAACAATATAAACAAACAGTTAATCTTCCAGAATATTGCATTTTAGAAGAATCAACAGTGAGCCAAGCTGGAGGTGCACAGTTCCAGTATGGTGGTGTGAATTTCTGAATTTAATCTCACAAAATATATTTTTTAAAGGAGCACTAAAGGGTCAGGAACACAAACATATATTTCTCACCCTGTAGTGTTAAAGCCACAATCTAGCCCCCATGGCCCTCTCATGCTTCCCTGCAAGCTGTCTGCTGACATCATCAGAAGTGTTGTCCTGAGCCAATCACAGTGCTTCCCCATAGGATTGGCTGAGACTGTCAAAGAGGCAGATCAGGGGCAGAGCCAGCACAATTCAAACACAGCCCTGGCCAATCAGCATCTCCTCATAGAGATGAATTGAATCAATGAATCTCTATGAGGAAAGTTCAGTGTCTGTATGCAGAAGGTGGAGATATTGAATGTTGTGATGCACACTAGGCAAGACTGAGATAGGAAGCAGCTCTAGCAGCCATCTGAGGAGTGGCCAGTGAAGTTATCACTTGGCTGTAATGTAAACACTGCATTTTATCTGAAAAGACAGTGTTTACAGCAAAAAGGCTGAAGGTAATGATTCTACTCACCAGAACAAATACAATAAGTTGTAGTTGTTCTGGTGACTATAGTGTCCCTTTAAACACATCTACTGGTAAATGAAAAATGATAAAGTAAAAATACAAATTATAAAAATCAACAAAATTCACATCATCACAATATTATTGTTGGGATAGTCCGAAAAACTGGGCAGTATATTGCGAGAATCAGTGACACTCTCAGCCTATCACTATCATCAAAATATGGATGAAATTAATATTGTAATCGATATTGATATTGTATTGCAGAGGTGTAAAATCTGCACTAGCAATTAAAAGGGAGTTTGTCACCAAATGTAGGCAAGGCACACATAGCCTATGAGCACCATTGAGTCCTGTTGTCAATAAATGGGTGTAGAACCAATTTTAATACTGCATTTTTAAATACTTAATTGTTTGGATAATATTATTTATTTATTATTCTTGAATGAGTTAATGGATTATTTAAATAATGGATTTAAAAAAAGAATGGGTTAAGTCTGGAATTTCCATTTAAAAATGTTAATAGTGCAAATAATAGGGGAAAATGCACCCCCACCCCCCTGCACGGCTATTG
Source organism: Pelobates cultripes (assembly GCA_933207985.1). NCBI lineage: Eukaryota > Metazoa > Chordata > Amphibia > Anura > Pelobatidae > Pelobates > Pelobates cultripes. The sequence continues at coordinate 74,512,001 of OW240924.1, forward strand.
TGCTGTTAGCTATTAAATTGAGCAATTATCGCAAAGGTGACAGTTCCTCTTTAATTTTCAGAATATATTTCCTACATACAGCCTCTCAGATTTAATCCTCTACAAGGATAACAAATACAATATTTAAGAGCCAGCACGGCATGAATCTTGTCGTTAACAGTCAAACTCTAATAATTTCCTTTTCAATTAACTTTTCACCTTGGACCCAGCATCACTAATTTGTTTCTTCACCAAAAAAAGCTCTCTCCTAATCATTGCAAGGCTAGCAAGAACGTTACTTGGCGAAAATACAATTTTTGTTTGATCATTCCCATTTTATCAATGCGAATAAACTTCCTGTAATTGTAATCAACATGTGGATGTCACAATATGTATAACAAGTTATATGTCCGTATTAATCCTTTTAACGTGTAACAAACATGACGGTAAAGTTGCAAGATGAATATGTTTTTGTAGGACATGCAAAAAGTATGGAAGTACGTAGCTAGCATTCAGATGCTGCATTAGTGAAATCAATAAATTAATCATGGGGAACGTTTCAGATGTCATACTCTCTGAGCAATCAAGATGGTAATAGGGGCTGTGAGGATGTTGTTGAGAAGACTGGGTCTTGTGGTTACTCTGCGGGAAGCCATCGCTAAACCCTGAAACGTGTTTTCAATTTACTAAGTGCTTGAAGCTGAACAGCATCCGATCGCAGCTCGCTGCTGCCTGGCTTTCAGTCTCACATTCAACATCTTAGTGGGGGAACTGCTCAGAAAGAGAAATTTGTAGCGAATTTCATGGATAGGAATGGGAAATTTGTGGTGGGCCACAGGTCAGCGCTTTGAGGGCAGACAAAATATTGGACCGTGTATTGTGTAACATGAATGTATATCAAAAGAAGAGAGCGCACAAGTCATACAGGACTTTTATCAAGATTTTTGAACCTTGAATCATCTTCTAAATGGCACAATGTAGTTTTAAATCTTTCATAATCTATTCCATCCAATTCAATTGAGACTAGTCCTTGACATTCTATAGTGGATAACATAAATACTTGGGACCAATGTGAGTTTTATAATTTTCATATCTACAGACATTTAGTCCTTTGTTCTGTATTGCCACTTGTTTTTGTTTTCAACATTTTTTAGTTTCATTTACAATATCCTAATCTTCTCCTATTTAATTGACTTTCTCTATGAAAAGCATAGGTCACTTGGGCTTATCCTAAGTGCTTTTCATAGGACATAGGAGTGTAGCTGGTTTGGTTTAAACAGGACAATCTGCATCTTCTAGACCAGGGTTCTTCAAACTTGGACACTCCAGATGCTGCTGAACTACAATTCCCCCACTTCTTAGTGTATTTCATTGAAAGAATCATGGGAGTTGTAGTTTAGCAACATCTGGAGAGCCAGAGTTTAGAGAACCCTGCTCTAGACTTACCACAGGATGAGAAAAAGCATGTTCCTAGGTCTGTAGCTGCAAGGATTTCCACTTATTTCAACTCAGTAGCCATAAGTGATCCCTAATCAATAACAATAGGCTTGTTGGCTTTAGGGTTACGCTCTAATCATTCTAAGTCCTGAGATACTTTGTGTGTCTGTGTATTCTAGATCTTCCCATTTTCTAAAAGGCCTGATATCTGATTTATATACATCTTTAGAATCTAGAACTTTAGCATTTTGAGATACAGCGAGTTACACGTTCGTTTTTCACTGCGCCCCTCATATAAACATGCGGTTTAGTATGATCTTGGACTTCAGATTCCTCCTTTGGGGGCTTGTCTGTTACCTTTGCAGACACCTCCAGCTTTCCTGTTGCAACAGCTTGCACAATGCATTCATACCTATCCCAGCTCCATCTGTTCAGCACACCCCAAAAATAGCCTCATGAGAAAATAGATCATTTTCCAGAAAGAACTCAGAGATCCACTAGATGATAAAAAACTAGAGGAAATACCATCTTAGTATCCTGAAATAGAATCCATTTCTTCAGCTGTAATGGATAATACGGACATTAAATGCTGTCTCACAGCATTAGCCACGAATTTCCTATGGGAGAAAGTCTTGTTATGGATAACCGGGTTACTAACCCAATTTAGATGCTTAGAATCCCCAAACGATTCCTATTAAAGAAATTAATTAACCCTGTAAGTAAACGATGGGACTTTCAATACTCAATGAAACATGCAGTCTTGCTATATAAAGGATAAGTAAACAGACAGGGGTTTGTGAAAACTGTGGACTTTGTAGACGGGGGATCATTATTGCTTATTCACATTGTCTGTCCGTCTCCACATTAAACTCTGTATTGCTTGAGATAAGTCATATGTCTCAGGTCACATTGCAACAAGAAGCACATGATTGAAAAGGAGCTTATAAAAATAAGGTGGGAGAAATATATTGTTAGCTAGAATTTTAAAAAATAATGCTGCATGTAGCAGATTGGTAGCAAGCACAACGGACACGATCTTGGGGTGAGTTCCAAGTTTGTTTTTTCTGTTGTATGGTAGTAATCACAGGAAAATAGTGAAACACACAGTTAGTATAACATACGTCAACATCCCCAGCACCACTCAAACAAATGAATAATTAATTTTCATTGATGCCAATTTTGATAAGAATGGAAGAATTTTTTCTTTCTTCAGAAATGCATATTTTTAAAGCATTATGCAAAAATAAATATTAAAAAATAAGTGGTAAAAAAAAAATCAATCCAAGAAAGTTTCTTAAATAACTGCTTTGTTCTCTGATTATCACTAAAGGTTGGGACGTGCCAAAGAGCTTCCATGCTTCTTGCATCTATTTCTATAGATTGATCCTTAAAACAAGAGTCTTACACTGCTGTAAGATTGGGGAAAAAAGGTTATACATCTAATTGTTGGAGTTCAATAAAGCAAAATGATCACTGAAGATCCATTAAAAATATTTTCAAAAGGGCCTTTCAAGGTGCATTTATGGTTTGGGGTGTCTAAGTAACATTTTCAGGTTGGGGTAGAGTTAGGGGGGATTTAGGATTAAAATGATTATCTGGGCTTAGGTTAAGGTGCTCTGGACTGTAACACTCATAATTCTCAGCCAGGTAGCCGTGTACTCAGAGTGGTAATGATACCGGTTATTATGAATGGCAAAATAATGGCAGTGGGTTCTTATTAAATGTAATTGTTTAAGTCCACGTGATGAATGAAATGACTGCCAAGTGCTTAACTGCATATCACATAAATGTACTTTTTTAAGTCTATGTGATGAATGGATTGCAGCCAAGTACTTTACAACATATCGCATAAGCTCCTGCTGGGCAGGAGTTTGTGGCATGAAGCCAGACTCCACTGGAAAGAATCAGAATCTTCCGATTGGCTGACTCACTTCTTTCACAGAAGCTTGAAAATCCAGCAAAAACAGGAACATTAAAAGACAAATATTTTTATGTTTTGTTTTTATATCCACACTTTAATTAAGTATCCATATAATGCATAAAAAAGGGGCCATTTCACTTTGGAATGTCTTTTTAAAGAGTATCCCGGTACCTACAATATATGCCCTTTTGAAAGAACATAAAATTTCATCTATACATTGCGCTAGCAGATGTATTAATTGGGAGAAAAAGCTAATTAAAAATAGAGCTTTCTCCTAGCGGTCAGTCAATTCTAGACTCTGTGCTGAAGAATTAACTGACAAGGGAGGGTAGAAGAGAATTCTCACAATCGTTTCTTCTGTTTGCTACATATAGCAACCACAGTACAGGCGCTGTGGTTGCTATGGTAACTCTGTAGCCAACACTGCTTGTCCTGGCTGGTGAGCATATGAACAGAGTGACTTACATCAACCTGTTCAGACGTCGGCACGATGGCAATGAAGCCAGTATGTTGCTGTCACAGAGGATGTTTGCCCTTCTTGAGGAAGAGTGCCAATGCAGGATAAAAGAATGAAGAATGCGGAAGGTGCGAGTGCGGAGCGGAGGTGGGTGTTACAGAAGAGACCCAAACAAAGCTGAGGACATCGCCAAAAAAGTGCAAGTGCTTAGTGAATTCTCCACTGATATAGATGATCAGTGATGTCCATCAAACATGTACATACTGTCAGGTTGTAGATTAAAATCTTAACTTCAGTGCAACTTAAATGCGAGTGTAACGAACCCTGAAGTGGTAGCTATGGGTTCGTATGATTTCGGTTCTTCTGGTTGGTAGTTAATGTCCAAAGAAACGAAATCCTCTAGTACAGCTTTCTCCAAATAGTGATTAGGTACCCAAACACCAGCCGAAACATGATAAATGGTGTAACAAGACTGATGTTTATTGAGACCACACAGGCTTTTATGGAGGTCCCCTTGCAGGAGGACCTCCCACAGTACACAAACCAAATAGCCAACACTCCCTGTTTCCACCTGTGAGATAATGAGATAAGTTAAGGAATAACCCAATTATCTCCAGGTGAAGTGCACACATTTTCCCCAAAACCAAGAACACCCCTTTATGCTTAAGGTATCCCCACAAATGTCACATCCCCTGATAGCCCCGATCTGGGGGAACAACATATTCAAATTTCACCCAGATCGGTTCAGGGGTTTTTAAAAAGTGTGGAAGTCTTAAGTTACCAACCGCACATGAAGCTCTTGCCCAAAATAGTTCCATGAATTCAGCGTGTGCGGTCGGTCAATTATGAAAATGTCAAATAACTCCATAATCCACGAACGGAGCCTCCTGGCTCATAGGAGCGATTGTTCCCCTCATACGAATACATCAAAGTACCGAAAAGCGCTCTCCTAGCTGTTCGGGAAATACAGTTCCAGCGTTCATATGTTTGAGACTGTTGTTCGGGAAGTCGAGTGTCCGATTTTAGTTCCAGACACTCGACGACCAAGTCCCGTTGCCTTTGTCCCGAACAAACAAGATAGCCGCCGTTTTCTCCGCAACGTGGCATTCGTATATACGAATGGCGGCCACCCTGAGAGAGCGCTTAATTGACGGGCTCCTTTGAAGTCAATGAGTCAGGAGGGTGGTCTGTGTTCGGTAGTTTCAGTCTACCAAACCAATGTGGCATAAACTAACTGAATAAACTAAACAGATGAATGCTCAGAGAAAACCCCGAACTCCCGGTGGGTTTTCTCACAGCGAGTCCCAGGGTCTTATGAAAAAAGGTATTCGGTAATATTCTACAGTCCAAGTCCAATGCCACTGTGTATCTTTTGGTTCAAATAGGTGTATTGATATCCCAATGCCTTCAAAAATACAAAGAGATCTACAATAGTGTAACACTGTTTATTTAACAAACAAAAAAAACTTTCCCCTCTTGGAATCCTTACATTAAAACAATGTGGTGCTCGTCTCTAAGTACCACTAAAAAGCACATGTGTAAGCTGATAGGCAGGCAGTTGTTACCACTCTGTTCCTGAATCATCCAGGACGTCTGCGGTGCAGAAGCCGAAGAATGTTGCTCCCTGCCCGAAAGAACGCCAATGTGGAATGCAGCTATTCAGTCCTTACGGTGCCAAAACAAGCCGCTCGCATTTTGCCGGCTCCTTTCGGGTTTTCTTAACAAACCTGAGGACATGGCGAGGGATCAAACTGATTTAAGGTGAGCTTATATCTCAAAACTACTTTGAATACGTCATGTACCTGTCTCACTTTTGCTCAGCTCTATCAGAAGCGGATATGGATTAAGCAATTCTTAAACAATAAAGGAACGTTTACAGAGATTTCTTTACTGGCAATATGTAGCAGCGGTGGAAGAATCATGGGCCCATGAGACCCACGTACACAGAAAAGGTTTGAAGCAGGTAAGTACACACATATGTCAGATAAACACCTTTTTGGTTTAACCTATTCGTGACCTTTTAAAGGCAATGCTGGGAAATATGAAATTATCCTCTAACCTGTGTTTGGAGGGATTCAAAAGTAAACTAAAAAAGTGAGATTGGCTAAGCCCAGTAGTAGCAGAGAAAAGATATAGCCTGTAGTGGTAATCCTCGCAGGAATCTTGAGATGTGGCTGCAATATAGCCTGTGTTCAGGCAATTTATAGGTGGTTTGGGGTATATTCCCTAAACTAGGTTTTGAGTGATAAGTAGGGCAGCTACTGTTGGATTAATTTAGAACCAATTTCAGAACCAAAGAGGGGACTATATCCTGAGAAAACTACAGTATCGGCAGTCAGGCCGATAATCTTTAAAGGGCCAGTCCAGGGGTAATCCATGTCCAGAGCCAGAGTCAAAGCCAGAGATCAGTCCGATACCTTTGAGAGGCAATCTGAGATGGAAACCGCGTCCAGAGTAAGTGTTTTGGCATGGGCCATCCGATATAAGTAGGCAGAGGTTAGATAATCCAAAACAGGAGAAGCAAGGGTGTATGCCAAGGAATTCATCAGGGAGCAGAGAGGGAGAGAAGCCAAGCCAGTGTGAGACGAATACCAGAGTGCTTGTCCAAAAACAGGCTCTGAGGACATGGAGGTTGCAAGCTAGGCCGAAACTAGTTGCAGAACGTGGTCACATCGCGAAGGGGCGCTAACCGTAACCCAGGGCAGGAACAACTACAGGAACACAGGCGAGGTTAATCATATAGACCCAATAAGTGGGCCCAGAGCATTCTACCATGGTAGGCTAAACATGAAGCAATTAAAGAGACATTGTCAAATTGTAACTGATTATACCATTAAAACAGGACAGCATCTCTGTCGTATATTATATATTTAATGCATTTAGAGGGGATTTATATTAAATAGAACTTGTCATGACATAATTTGGGCACAGCTGCCAAGTTGTTGGTCCCACCTCCTTGGGAGGCTAGTGCACATTCCGACAAATCGCCGTGCTGTGCCAATCAGTATCTGCTCATGCACTGAATCAATGGATATCTATGAGGGGCGTTCAGCATGCTCCAGTAAATAAATATATTAGATACAAAACATGTAAAGGAATAAACAAGCATTATACTTTCAACCATTAGAACCTACTACTTTCAACCATTCAAGGGACACTATCTTGGAATCTATGGCTATATTCTTCTCATTCACTGCTTCGTGATATGACCTTATTGATGAATGTACCACTTAGCTGGGAACTTGCCCGTTTCAATATGGAGTATGTATTACTGAATCTAACTTTTTTTTGTCCTGATTCATCTCCATTTCCTGTATCTTCCATATAATGCAAAATAATGATTGTCAAAAAAAGACAGCATCATGAAAAATGTTATGAATATTTAGCTTTGCTCATTTTCTAAATTATTGGAAAAAAATGTTTTGGAACATATCAGATTTTGTTTACTTCTGAACATTGTTTACTACCCAGCTGCTCATATATACACACCTCATTATCGCTTTGATTGTGCTAATAAAGGCTATAAGAGCTCATCTATCTTTGCTATAAACACTATTTATTATTATTATTGCCATTTATATAGCGCCAACAGATTCCGTAGCGCTTTACAATATTATGAGAGGGGGATTTAACTATAAATAGGACAATTACAAAAAACTTACGGGAACAATAGGTTGAAGAGGACCCTGCTCAATCAAGCTTACATTCTATAGGAGGTGGGGTGTAAAACACATTAAGACAGGAATTTGCAGTCAAATAAGGTGGGCCGCCCTTTAGGAGAGAGCAAGAGACAGGTATGTGAGGTAGAGGTTAGTCTTGGAGGCCATAAGCTTTCCTAAAGAGATGGGTTTTAAGGCTCTTCTTAAAAGATGCAAGACTAGGGGAGAGTCTGATGGGGGTAGGCAGGCTATTCCATAGGAAGGGAGCTGCCCGCGAGAAGTCCTGCAAGTGTGAGTTGGCTGTACGGGTGCGGACAACGGACAGGAGGTGGTCACGGGCAGAGCGGAGAGACCGAGAAGGGACATACCTATGGATCTATGAGGAGATATAAGAGGGGCTAGAGTTGTTCAGTGCTTTATAGGTGTGAATTAGTACCTTGAATTGACTCATATAGCATCCAGGTAAGGACTAAATCAATGATTTAATCAATGTCTCTTTTGTGAGACAATGTGGCTAAGGTTAGGTCCACCCTACTTCCAAACTCATTGACATCTGTGAAAATCTACTGCAGAAAGAAAGCACTAGAGCAAGATTTAAAGAGACTGTCTTGCTCACAACGTGAGTTTAAACAAGAGATATTCACGAAACGTCTGTCTTTACATTTTACACAGATACCTGTGCATTGTAAATGTGCATGCATTTAAAGTGAAACTCTCATGACATGTTTATTTGTGGTAACATCTCCTTATGAACTAATTATATAATTTGTTATAACAATCAATAATTTATCTAATTGTTTTAGGAGATGTTAATGAAAGTGGCACTGCCAACCTTTTCTTCTTTCAAGAAGAGTAATGCTGTGGCAAAGTACATTTAATCATTTTTGCGTGGCAAAAAATAATAGCAATACAGAAGAATTAGGAAATGGACTTGAATTTAAAGGACTGGCGGTGCTAATTAAAAGGCCAGCTAAAACAGTATAAGCAAAGTGTGAAGAATGCAGAATATGAAACGCTTGTGTGTAAAATGTAAGAATTATAAATAGTCAGAGGGAGAATTATTAGGAGAGGTTTCAAAAAGTAAAATAAGCTTCAGTCCAAGATTCTAAGTGATTCCCTCACTAACATGTCTTTCCTTATAATTCTCACTTTGCTGCTAACAAACATTATTTTAATTAGTTATAGACCTTTGATGGTTTGATAGAGTATAATTAAGTTTCGAACATGATTAAATAACTAAAAATAATCTTCCATGCTTACTTCTCCCATTGCAATATGCAAGGGTCAAAAATTCACACAAGCTTTTTATTTTCTGTAGTCAGCTTCGAAGCGGGGATAAAACCCCCCCCCCAAAAAAAAACATCTGACAAGAGAACAAGAAACCTACTGTATATTTTCTGTTATTTCATTACTGTATTTGTTGCAGATTGCACCTGTAATCTTATTTTTCTAGTAACCCATCTATTCTGCTCACTACGATCCCTTTCCATGATCTTTGGAATACAAACACATGTAATATAGTGCAGAAACCCACAAGCAATGTATGAACTTCCAGATGACAAATCTGATCTAAACTCTGCAAGTCAGAAAGAATGCCAGAACAAAATATATATATATATCAGACGATATGGTGAATTAATTCGTTCTTGGTACAAGATTCATATTTCGCCCTCTGGCAAAAACCAATATTTTCCTTAGAAAACTGTAGCTAGGCCTTAGCCTCGCAGAAGGGGGATCAAAAAATTGACACAGTTAAAACCGGGGTCAATCAGGTTGCAAAGCAGGTGTTGTCAAAAGTAATGAGGCCGCCATGTTTCTGTGATGTCATTTATGATACTGAGAGACCGTGATATGTTAAAACACTTTTCAAATAAGTCCCACTGGCACAATGCTAAGGTGCAAAACCCTAAAAAGGATATGCAGGCCAACAGAAAGAACCTTTTATTCCCGAATCCCGTTAGCAAAGTGAAGCACTGAATTTATTATTTTTACATACACTTGAAAAACATACAATAAATCTTTATTTGACATAGAACCAAGGATCAGCTCTCTGGCTAGTTGAAAGTCATTTTCAAGAACAGCATTTCAATTGGTAGGTATTTAAAAGATTAGTTGTATAGCCAAGGTTACACAGTTATAGATCTGTCAAAATAGTCTATAAATTATTTGTCGGAGGACGGCAAATATACATACAGTCACATAAGCACTTGTATAAGGGAAAGCATTTGTGTAGGAGTAGGTAAGCCTCGCTTATTCACAACTGTACATTTTTAGGACCATGTGTACAGGTGTGATAAAGGCTGCTAGCCACAATTAAACATGTGGGTTGCAGCTATCAATCATTGAGACAGATACTAGCAGATAGGAGAGAGGGGGGACATAGACCCATATAAATCGCATGGATATCAGTTGCTCCAACATCTATTTTCACAAAGGCCCTCCAATAAGCTCTCTTATCAGGTATGGATAGTATGGGTGGTGCCCCCAAGAGCCAGGTTAAGACAATGGCCTAGTGGACCAAGAGTTCTGCTCTGCCTGTGATGGTGCCCGTCTTGAACCAGCAGATAGATCAAAAAGATCTCCCTGCTGGCCCAGTGCCCCATCACCTTCTGGGTCATTAATAAAATACAACTAAAAAAAAAAGGATGGTGTTGTTGAACTTTTAAAGATTGGACCAAATTTGGGGCTTCATAATTTTTTTTTAATTTTTTTTTAAAAATTTAAAAATTCTTTATTTTTGTAGTGCTTAGGTAAGTTTGTAACGACGTTTAGTAAGAAAAGCAAAATACAGTGAGGTTAATAGCAGGATTATCAACAAAAGTCAGAGATACAGCACCTTTTTTGTTTATATTATAGAGACATTGGGAAAACTGTAAATTGCATAGGAGTGCTAGTGAGCGAAGTCATTGTAAAGTATTTACATATCCTAGGCACTGGTCTTGTTGGTCAACTATGTTGACGAGCTAAGGCAAGGTAAGTGACCAGAATATGATAGACAAGCTATCTGTCACAAGGGAAGGGACAATCAGCGGAGCTGACTTATAATAGCTCTGCAAATAAGCCATACCGAGGCATGGAGGGTTGTGCTAAGTGGCAGGTGGGTGGTAATGGAGATTGGAGTCTAGGGTCCCTGTTGCGGAGTGTTATAGTCCATAGCGATTATCAACCGGCTTTGTTGGGCTGTGTTGAGTTTGTTTTCAGCGGGAGTGTAGATGAGCCCAAGGGATAATTGGAGCTTCATCATTTTTAAATCATTATGCAGAGAAGAAAATAATAGGCATGTGCATGGAGAAAATTTTCGGTTCAGTTCGGCATTCCGAAATTCGGGACTTCCGCACTTCGGTTCGGCACTTCAGAACTTCTCTTGCAGCCACTTAGTAGATAACTCCCTAATTCCCACGGTATTAGGGAGTTATCTACCAAAAGGCTTAAAGACCTAAATTGTCCTTTCAGCCAAATTTACTAATACTAAGTAAAAATTACTTAGTATTAGTAAATTTTGCCCCTACTCGCGATACCGTGAGTAGGGGCATGTCTATTAAACAGTGAGCAGCCTGTGGCTGTTCACTGTTTAAAAAAAAATAAAAAAAGTCCCTGCTCCCAAGCTCCCACCCACGACACGCGAGTGGGGGCTCTTAAACTAAAGGGGGGATCTATTGCCCCCCCGGCCCCCACCCCTGAGCGGCGGGTGGGGGCCCTAAAGTAAAATAATGGGGGGGACCTATTGTCCTCCCCCCTGGCCCCACCCCTGAGCGGTGGATGGGGGCCCTAAATTATAATAAGGGTGGGGACCTAATGTCCTCCCACCTGGCCCCCACCCCTGAGTGGTGGGTGGGGGCCCTAAATTATAATAAAGGGGGGGACCTAATGTCCTCCCCCCTGGCCCCCACCCCTGAGCGGTGGGTGGGGGCCTTAAATTAGAATAAGGGGGGGACCTAATGTCCTCCCCCCGGCCCCCACCCCTGAGCGGTGGGTGGGGGTCCTAAATACTAATAAGAGGGGGGACCTAATGTTCTCCCCCATGGCCCCCACCCCTGAACGGTGGGTGGGGGCCCTAAATTAGAATGGGGGGACCTAATGTCCTCCCCCCTGGCACCCACCCCTGAGCGGTGGGTGGGGGCCCTAAATACTAATAAGGAGGGGACCTAATGTCCTCCCCCCTGGCCCCCAGCCCTGAACGGTGGGTGGGGGCCCTAAATTAGAATAAGGGGGGGGACCTAATGTCCTCCTCCCTGGCCCCCACCCCTGAGCGGTGGGTGGAGGCCCTAAATTAGAATAAGGAGGGACCTAATGTCCTCCCCCCTGGCCCCCACCCCTGAGCGGTGGGTGGGGGCCCTAAATAAAAATTAACTCCCCCTCCCCCAGGTGACTAGGGGTCCCCAAACCCCTAGTCACCCCCCTCCCCCAAAAAACTAACCCCTACCTACCCCCCCTCATCCTAAAAATAATGAGGGGGGACCGTTAACTAAGTACCTGTAAAAAAAAACAAAAAAAACTTACCATTTGATGTTTTCTTTCTTCTAAAATCTTCTTTTTTTCAGCCCCACAAAAGGCCAAATAAAAAATCCATAATAACCGACGCACTTAAGCGTAGTTTAAAAGCCCCCACTCACGCCATGCGGGTGGGGCTCGGGAGAGGGGACCTTTTTCTTTTTTTTTTTTAAACAGTGAGCAGCCATATGCTGCTCACTGTTTAACAGACATGCCCCTACTCGCGGTATAGCGAGTAGGGGCATAATTTACTAATATTAAGTAATCTTTAATTAGTATTAGTAAATTTGTCTGAAAGACCAATTTAGGTCTTTCAGTATTTTACTAGATAACTCCCTGATACTGTGGGAATTATCTACTTATTCATTCCTGTCATTACTTTGACTGGCCAAGTAACTTACATTTTATATGAATGTATGTTACTTGATTGTTGTAAGTGTTGCAAATGCTTACAGCTGAATCCTGGCTGTGTTTGTATACTTTTTATTTAAAATTGTATACAGTGTAACATTCTTCATTCTTCCAGTGGGTAAGTGTTTTAGTTCTTAGGCAATACTGTGCTTCGGAACTTCGACACTTCGGAAATTCGGTAATTTCGGAACTACGGGACTTCGACAATTCATCTATTCGGACATTCGGAAGTACCAGAATGTCCGAATTGCCCGAAATTCGTCCGAATTAACATTCGGACCGAAACGCATTGCACATGTCTAGTCTGTGTGTCTGTCAGTGAGTGTGTCTGTCTGTGAATGTCTCTGTGAGTGTTTGTCATAGAAAAAAAGGGTAGGGTCGCACAACAATTCAACACAGGGTGCTACTGAGCATGGGTCAGCAAAAAACCCCAAGGAATATGTACAAATAGAAAAATCCCAGGCACTCACTGCAATTGTTTCCAGGCAGATTTATTTCAAGCAAGCTTGATAAAGACCTTAACAGGTCGAAACATTGCAATAAATCTGCCTGGAAACAATCGCAGTGATTGCCTGGGGTTTTTCTATTTGTGAGTGTTTGTCAGTGAATATGTGTCAGTGAGTATGTGTGTGTGTCTGTCAGTGAGTGTGTGTCTGTCAGTGAGTGAGTGTGTGTGTGTGTCTGTCAGTGAGTGTGTCAGTGAGTATGTGTGTGTGTCTTTCAGTGAGTGTGTGTGTGTCTGTCAGAGAGTGTGTGTGTGTGTGTCTGTCAGAGAGTGTGTCTGTCTGTGTGTCTGTCAGTGAGTGTGTGTGTCTCTGTCAGTGTTTGTGTGTGTTTGTCAGTGTTGCATTGGCTACGACTGGACAGTTGAGTACCTGGAGGTGCATGGAGGCACGTAAAGCCACGTCACATTCCGACGTGACATGGACATGCTCCACCTTCACAGGGTTTACAGAAGTAGTGGGAGGATCAGATTTGGCACAGGGTGTGGACGGCGCCATCTGGGGTATACCAGAGGCCGTACTCCTGAGTCGCATACTGGCAGCGGCAATGTGAGTGGAGTCTGCTTGTTGGCTAGAGGGGGGTGCTGAGATTTAGTAGAGGGGGAGGACTGGGATTTAGTAGAGGGGGTGCTGTTTTTTTTTATATACTGTACTTTTGAAAATAAACCTACGTTTCTATGAAAATGTAAGTTGGTTTTTTTTGCAGGCCATATAAACTTAAACCTTGTTTATGTGTCCCGTTCTAGACTTTGAGTTTGACCAGCTTGTTGTACAAAATCGCCACTCTGTGAGCATATTCAAATTGGCCACTCATTATGCAGAATAAATGAAGCCTTATCCTTGTCAGAAAGTTGTTCTTTAAATTATCTACTTTGCTTCCCACTCCAGTATCATAAAAAATTTGATGATCTCAACAAATGCAATGCTTTCCCACAGGAAAACATTGGGAGGCTAATGCACATTTACTGCAAAACGCTGCACTGCGCAAATCAGCATCCTCTCATAGAGATGCACTGAACTAATGCATCTCTATGAGGCTAGTTCAGCACCTCCATGCATAGGAATGTGCAGCACTGACCCAGGAAGCACCTCTAGTGGCCGTCTGAGTGACTGGAGGTTTCTCTAGGCTGTAAGGTAAATATGTTTTTTTCACTAAAAAGGTAGTATTTACATTAAAAAGCCTGCAGGGACTAACTATTTTCATTAGAACAACTACATTAGGCAGTAGTTGTTCTGGTGACTACAGTGTCCCTTTAAGTTTACTGATCAGTACCATTATTGTGAGTTGTGTTAAAAGGGAGAGCTGTTTGGACTGCATCTCAAACAAATACTGCACAACAGACGTACACATAGAATCATCGTGGGACACGCACAAAGATGGCAGCAGAAAAAGTGCAGCAACATTTATTTAATATTTTGTAATGTGTGATTATAGTGAAAAAAATAAATAAACAAACAAACAAACAAAAAAAAACCTCATATTTCATGTCATCTTTTAGTTATTTAAAAGTGAATTAAATGTAAATCTAGACTGCTGGCAACTCCGTTTAAATCCACAGGCAAACACCAAGTAATAGCAGCAATAATACAATTTGGCGAAAGAAGTTAATACAATTTTACAGAATAGATATTTACATTTCGGATAAATTGTATATTATCGTTAAAAAAAAACTATTAAAGAAATATTAATGATGTAGGACACGGTAATCTATTTTTTAATATATGCTTTTTTTAAATAAAGAATTTTAAAACAGATTTTTTATTTTTGTAAAAAAATGTTTAATGTTTACAAAAAATAAATAAATTATTTTTTATTTTCAATTGCCTTCAGGTCTCCTCTGCGAAAAAAAAGAGATCTATAAAATGAATTTGCAGTGCCGTCAAAAAAGGGACTTGAACTATATCTGAATCCGGCTGTGAAACAGTGCTTTATAAACCACAAAATTGATCCATAGAAACATAGATCCAGAGCACCATCTAGTGATACCGAACAATAAATACATATATCAATACTCCTTTGTTTTTTGGAGAGTTCAACAGTGCTTGGTAGATGAAAATGGAAAGTTGAGTGCAAGTGTAAAGTATGTTTCTCTTAACAAAATCCCTGTGCAAGGTCTTCTGTTCTTGTGCAGCCTTGTGAAGGCAGTTTAAAGGGACAGTGTAGGCACCCAGACCACTTCAGCTAATTGAAGTGGTCTGGGTGCAGTGTCCCTTTTTCACTTAGTGCTGCAATGTAAAATATTGCAGTTCCATAGAAACTGTAATGTTTACATTGCAGCACTAAGCCTGCCCTCAGTGGCTGCCAATCAGAGCCACTGGAGGGCTTCCTGAATTGAAATGTACCTCTGGTCCGATAACTGACGCTGGACGTCCTCATCAGCATCAGCTCTGCATGAGGACCTCCAGCATCAGATTTTTCCCCATAGGAAAGCATTGAATCAATTCTTTCCTATGGGGTGGTCTAAAGCACACTTGGCACTTGCCGCGCATTAGACCCAACTTGTCGCAGGACACAGGAGGGGGTGGAGCATCGGCGCAGGGAAAAGGTAAGGAAATAAAAGGTCTTTAACCCTTTATTTACCAGGGAGGGGGGAGCGGTAGTGCCAGGAATACAGCTTTTTATTCCTAGCACTACAGTATCCCTTTAAAGAAGAACTGACACTTCTCTTTTATTTACACGATTGAATAAAACATTCAAGATAACCTAGAACATGTGTTAACTTTCCCCCCCATAAGATGCTCCCTTTTCTTTCAAATTTATATTTAAGATTTAGCAAATGACACCACAATCCAGTTGAGACAAGGCAAAGCCAGAACAAACATTTCAAATGAAAGACTGCCAGGTGCAAAGGACGGAGCATATAACAATGATTGACAGGGAACTAAGATGGAGGCACCCAATTGCAGGATAAAGAGGTGTGGATCCCTTTATTTCAGTTTATTTTTCACACCTCAAAAATATATTTTTTGCTAAATATAGGGAATAAGTAAACAAAATATTAGAAATCCTGTCAAGTGTCTGTTTACTTTTAAAGGGAAACTTTAAGGTTAAATCTCTGCACCAGGGTGATAGAGGTATCAATACTTGAGACACAGTTAGTGGTCCCAGACTGACTGATGAACCGTGCGCAGTTTAATCTGAAGTTTCATTACATTGTAAAGGAACATTATAGTCTTAGGAATACATGATTTATAATTTTACCTGGAATGCTGTTTAGTTCACTGCCCCCCTCAGATTGCAGTGAAAAGGTATTTAAACTTACCTTTTCTCCCCCACCGTGGCTGGCCCCCCTCCATGGCTGAGATCATAAATCTTGATGATCTCAGCCAATCCAATGCATTCCCATAGGAAAGCATTGGAAGGCTATTGCCCATGTGAGGCAAAATGCTGTGCTGCGCTAATCAGCATCTTCTCATAGAGATGCATTAAATCAATGCACCTCTATGTGAAGCGTTTGGTGTCTCCATGCAGAGTGTGCCCTGCAAAGGCAGGGTTTACACTGAAAAGCCTGCCGGGAAAGGCTGTAGACATGAGAACCACTACATTAATCTGTAGTGGTTTTGGTGCACAGATCCAGTCCATTTTCTCTAGTAATGTAAAACATTTTGGTTACTGAGAAACTGCAATATTCACATTTGGCCACAAACACATCTATTGTGACTTTCAGACAGACAGCCTCTAGAAGAACTTTTCAATGGTCTTCATTTTTGGCGTTAACATGCACAGCACAATGATACAGAATACTTTAAAATGCTGAATCCTTCTCTGTAAAAAGCATTGAATTGGTGGAGAATTTGGATTGCTGTGCATGCGCCAAAGGTCTACAGTGTTTCTCTATGAAATGAATTTGATTGGACCAAAAACCATCAAGCCTGACGATCTCGCAGTGGGAGGATCGAAAAATGTCCTGGTGCAAAGAGGGTCTTAATCTAAAATTAATATGGAACATCTCATATATATATATTTTAATTAAAAAGGATCTCTTCAAAAACTTGCCCAATAACTTTATTGACTGACACATAAGATGTTAATTAGCAGAGCTCTCAACACAATAGTTAACATATTAACGAATAACAATATAACTAATTCTGCGAAAAATTAATATACAACTGACTTCTAAATCCCAAAGTCCAGTTTCTTACACATATCAACACAAAATCAAGAATTATCAATCTGAGTGTGAGACGGTTGTTATAGTAATTAATTTGCTATGTGAAAGGTGCTAATGAAATATAAATTAGAATAACAAAAAAAATACATGTTGGGCGTAAGGATACATTAAAGGGGTTATTCACCAAACAGTGAGGTGGCCTAATTTGACAAAAAGAACAAAAAAAAAAACCCCTTCACCCCCCCCCCTAAGAAACAACTTGTAAAATATCAGTGTTATGGCTTCCATTAGCATGTAAAGTAGTTTAAGTCATGCTTTTTAGGATAGAATGTTGATAAAGCATCTCAGGGTGCTTTCCCTGAAATTCTTGAGGGGCTAACCAATATCACCTTCACCCCAGATTGTCGCCTCCATGCCAGGAAAAATTGGGTCAGCTCAGGATATGTATAAAGTAAGTGCAGCAGCCCTATGCGTTTCGCCCTAATATTGGACTTCCCCAGGGACCAATACAGTGTAAACAAATCTCATAAAAGCTGTCTTTCTTTGAGAATTGTTTTTTTGCTATTTTATGTGTTGATGTACAAGCGTACACAGAGCATCATGAGGAAAGAAGGTTGCCCCAGATCCAGAAGTGTTACCGAGACATATTTTTTTTGTTTACTTTACTTCAGTAGCATGTACTGGGAAAAGGGAATGCAAAAATATCACTGGATGACTGCTAAAAATACACCTGCTTACTTGAATATCATTAATGTGTTCATTTCCATATGACAAAATAAGCATAGAAATATATATTTTTTCTTACCTGCTGATCCACCTGCTATCACTTGTTGGGATGCTTCAGTCCAAAAGCTTACTGGAGAGGCCGTCGGCATATTGTGCAAGATATCGGGGACACAGTAGAGATCCTGTGAGACAACTACCACTGGAACCTGTTTAAAAGTATATTTCATGTGATCAGTTTACCAAGAAAGTTTGTCAAAACATTATCCAAACCGTCAGAGCTTCAGAGCACTGGTTAATTGTTAAAAGCATTTTCCAAAGGTCCCTTTAAATTGAACTGCAAATATTGAACATGTCATACGCAAGGTTAGTCAGGATGCGGACATCCAGGGATTAGACTTCAACTCCTATCGTGGGTATTGAGCAATTGGCTGATGGGAATGACAGCATTCATCTAAATGCAGAATAGCTACAGTTTATCCAAATACATAGCAACAACAGCTGAGCTTGGTGTTAAATCGATGAATATATCTGTGTGAAAAAAGGAAATTGCTATCCAAAGTTTGATCATGCATTCCTATGACAGATGTCCTCCACCATTACTCTTCTAAAACTAGGTAAACATCATGTGAATTGTAGTCTAAAAGAGCTATAGTCCAGAATGTTTAATAATTTGCACTAACAGGGATACAGAGTAACCAGACCAACCTATTTGTTTTTCTCCCTTCTTTCTTGCATAGCTTTGCCACCGGTCCTCCCAGTGGTGTCAGTGTGAAGCCACATAAATGAGAGACAAATCTGTGCCACTAAAGTCATGAATCCCTCTGAGGAATGATGTAAAGCAGGGGTGCCCAAATGGTAGATCCCCAGATATTTTAAAACTTCAGCTTCCAGGCGTGCAAAGCATCATGGGATGTAAAGGGTGCAAGACTGAGAGCCTACTTGAAAATCTAAGTCCTAGGACCTGACCTACTGTCATTGTACATTATTATTTAAGTGATTTGCCAAAAGAATACATGGACATGAAAATTGAAACAAATCAGAAACTTCCTTTCCAATAGAATTATTATTACCCTACCACAATCTGCTATTGAAATGTAGCTTTAATTAAAAGAAATTTGATAAAAGTGGTAAGAAATGGTTTAAGCACCATAACCACTACACACTGTTGAGGTGCATATGGTGCTTTTAGGCTATTAAAGATGTAGACTAATTTATTTTATGCCATTTCCAAACCTTCTCAACAGCTGACAGAATAACAACAGATTTCACTTCCTCATCACCTATCCAAATATTTAAAGAGACCCACGAAACACAGGTTTTATAAAGCTACAAAAAGTTTTAGTGTAGTTTCCGGACACCTCTAATATAAAGATTAAATTGAACTATTTAAAGGACCACTATATGCACCCAGACCACTTCAGCTCAATGAAGTGGTCTGGGTGCCAGGTCCCCCTAGTTTTAACTCTGCAGCTGAAAACATAGCAGTTTCAGAGAAACTGCTAGGTTTACATTGCAGGGTTAACCCCTTAAGGACCAAACTTCTGGAATAAAAGGGAATCATGACATGTCACACATGTCATGTGTCCTTAAGGGGTTAATCCAGCCTCTAGCGGCTGTCTCCCTGACAGCCACTAGAGGCGCTTCTGCGATTCTCAGTGTGAAAATTGCATTGAACTTACGTAGCGTGAGTTCACATCCCCATAGGAAAGCATTGAGTAATGCTTTCATATGGGCGGTTTGAATGCGCGCGGCTCTGGCCTCGCATGTGCATTTGGCTCCACTCGGGAGCTGATGTCGGCAGGGGAGGAGAGGTCCTCCCCGCTGGATTAAGTTAAGTGGCTGAAGGGGTTTTAACCCATTCAGCCCAGTGGGAGGAGTGCCACGAGGGAGGGGAGGACCTAATACAAAACTGTTTTGTTTTCCTGAAACTATAGTGCTCCTTTAACCCCTTAACCCTTTAAGGACACAACTTCTGGAATAAAAGGGAATCATGATGGAATATTTCCGTCATGTGTCCTTAAGGTCACATGACATGTGTGACATGTCATGATTCCCTTTTATTCCAGAAGTTTGGTCCTTAAGGGGTTAAACGTGTCGACGTGTGTATCATGAAATAGAGTATACACTTAAGACATACATATAGAAATCAGTTCATATGGATTATTATTATAATTTTTTTTTTTATAGGTGAGGGACAATTAAACAACAAAATAGTTCCCACTAACCTTGGACATGTAGGGCATAGCTGTAGATCATCATGAGAAAGTTTAAAAAAAAAAAAAAAAAAAAAAGTGATTTCCTTTTTCCTTCAAAGTTTAATTGGTTCCCTTTAACACATGTTCTCTTTTTTTACTTTACAGAAAATGGTAGCTATCACTTACAGGGATTTATACGCTAAACACTGAATTGTAGTTTACTGAAATGGAACATTTCAAAATGTAAGCTAAATCACAGTGAAGAATTTCTCCAAACTGACAACCATCAATGTCCCAAGTCCAGAAAATTAGCAATTCAGCTAGTTTGACCTCCAATTTGAAATTCACTTTTGATAATAGCCCAATGAGAGTTTGAAAATTGTGATGCAATTGTAAGAGAGAGCGCTCAGCATTTTCAGGTGGTAATGTTAGCTAAACTTATATTCATTTATTTGTATTTTTATTTTAAATTGATTCATGGAAAGACATTTTCAGATGATAGGGTCTAAATATTCAGACACATGTTTAAACAGGTGCTCTAATCATTCCCTTCGCACCCTCCCCCCTTTGAAAGGTTATTTTCAGCAAACATGCAGAGACTGAATTTGCCATGAGAGATGAATATTGGCACCAATGTAAGATCATTTAAAATGTTCAGTTTCTCATAGGAGGATGGGAATAATCTAATTACATATTTACCTTTTAAATTTGACTTACTGGGCAGTGTGTAAACAATACTGTGTGTGCACACAGTCATTGGCAGACTGTAAAACCTAGCCATGTTGACTTGGGAAATTGATTTTAGTGAAATAATAACAACTGTTACTTTAAACTTACTAATGTAGTTATATTGTTACCTTACTTATAATGTATCTCACACACACTAACAAATATGACTAAAGCCAATGATTCAGTCTGGGCTGGATTTAACTTGTGAAAATAAAACCATAATATCTCTCTCTCTTTATATGTATACATCTCTGGCAGATCTTCCTAAAATGTAAAAAGCTGCAGCTTTATTATTACACACACACTCACAAAACAAACTAACCAAAAACACAGGAGAATGTAGTTATTGAATCCATAGACTATAACACTCCAGTTATTGTGGTTAAAATAAAATAGTCATTAAAATGTGTTATATGGAAATTAAAATATTATTACAAAATTACTTTAAAAAAACAAAAAATGAGGGGAAAACAATTACTTTTGAAAGGGTCACATATAATAAAAAATAAATGAATATTATATATTTTACTGAGATACAATACTAACACAATTTTGCTTATTTATGTCCTTAGAGGTAGGTGTCCTGCCTAGAAATGATGCTTTTAAAGTCCTCTTCTCTTCTCTATTAAAGAAACAAAACAACCACAAAACAGGAACTTCCAAAGACCAAAATATCAGGAACTCAAAAATTGACGTGTAACAAAAAAATAATTAAAAAAAAAATAGTTCCCAATTGCTGCTGTCTCAGAACGAGGCGTGAATCGCATATTACTGTCGTGTTTTGACCAGAACGAGACGTGAAATGCACAAGACCATAGACATAGAATAAAACAGTTCCGCTTCACATTGCGTTTCACGTCTCGTTCTGGGGGGTGAAAACCTCGCAGCCAATGAAATTTCTCAGAACGTTCCCTCCACTTAGTTCGACGAATCGCTCGCCTGACAGGTGATGCCGCTATTGCCGACGTCATGCTGCACCACGTGGCGCGGCACCGGGGAAGCGATTGGCTAGCAAGGACGTCGCTAGGCAACATTAATCTGCGCATGCGTATAACAAGCCAGGCGAGTTTGGTGATTGGTATGTATCATTGTGAGTTGGAGAAACCCGTTAGTAGTCACTGTTGGCTTACTATGGCCTCTGTGTGCCCTGCATGCTGTGCTAGCAAGTGAGAGAGAGGGAAAGGGCATATTAAATCAGCAATTCCTCCAACTCCATATTTCACACCTACCAAGTGGCCCTTTGTAGGAGGGACAGTCCCTATGCCTACACAGAAACCAGCCTGTGTAAACAAGATACATTGTCCCTGGCCTAAAGCACATTTTGGTTGCGTAAACCGTCATTAGTAAGCCACTGAATGTTTCTCAGAGCAGCCACACCTGCGCTTTCACCGCCTAAAATTAAAAAGTGCCCCTCTTCGTCCATTTGGAGTATTGGAAGGTATGCTATCTAAAAATATAACTTTGCTCATAAACAAATGGCCACTAAACCACTTACAAAGAGTGAGTTTGTGGTAAAGTATCACAAACTCACTCGCTTTAGTTATGTGCCCTTTAAACGCACCCCTATTCCTACATTCATGCCTAATAACTCCTCATAGCCTTATGCCGTGAACCCTTTTTTAGGTTTTATAGTAACATGTCGGCTTACCTCATACAACAGTGTGCCCTGTGCTCTTTAACCTGTCCCTGGTGTCCGTTGTAGAACCGACATTTAGTGCTTCTGTGCAGCTGGTATGCACCCAATTACATTCTCATACCCAACCTGTGTATTCCACATCTTAATCCTTCAAGTTACAAAAAAAAATAATTAAATAACATTAAAATTATTGAATAAATAAATTGCTTGGTTAGCAAGCATCTACTGTTACCTCACAAAATGTATCTAGCAAGCATTCATTGTGACGTCACAGGATGTATCAGGCAATGTACTGTGATCTCACATAATGTATCAGGCAAACATTCATTATGACCTCATGCAACGTGGCAGGTAAGCATTTACTGTGACCTCACACAATGTATCAGGCAAACATTCCTTATGACTTCACATGATGTTCCTTATGACCTCACATCAGGCAAACATTCATTATGACCTCATGCAACGTGGCAGGCAAGCATTTACTGTGACCTCACAGGATGTATCAGGCAATGTACTGTGACCTCACACAATGTATAAGGCAAACATTCATTGTGACCTCACAGGATGTGTCAGGCAATGTACTGTGACCTCACATAATGTATCCAGCAAGCATTCATTGTGACCTCACAGGATGTGTCAGGCAATGTACTGTGACCTCACACAATGTATAAGGCAAACATTCATTGTGACCTCACAGGATGTATCAGGCAATGTACTGTGACCTCACACAATGTATAAGGCAAACATTCATTATGACCTCATAGGATGTGTCAGGTAATATACTGTGACCTCACACAATGTATCAGGCAAATATTCATTGTGACCTCACAGGATGTATCAGGCAATGTACTGTGACCTCACATAATGTATCAGGCAAACATTCATTGTGACCTCACAGGATGTGGAAGGCAAGCATTTACTGTTATGTTTGTTCATGTGGCAGCCAGTCATTGTAACGCTCACATGTGAGACACGAATGGATTTTGATGTCACAAGTTACTTTGATTGTTGCTTTACTTCTTGCAGTTACCCTTGGTTCTCAGTGTCTGATATTTCCATCTTCTTTTTTGTAGAAGAAATGCTACGCTTGTATGGAATTCCTAAACTCTTAGTATAGGCAACCTAGATCATTGTCTGAACTGTTCCCATTCCGGACCGTCCGCTGTGTTTCTCAAGGTAAGATCAACTTTTAATATGTAAAAATACTACATAATGCTGAGGGGGGAGCATCTAAAACTCCTAATAGTTATGAACAGCCCACATTTCTGGACTTTTAAACAAACCTTCATGGGGAAAAAAGTGAGAGGATCCACTCTTCATTATAAAGTTGCTTGCAAAATGGATTGCTTTCTGTTTAAATTAGTTTAAAAAAAAAAAAAAGAGAGAGAAAATTTCCCGAAAAATGATATTTAATTATTTGCAGCAATCTCAGTTTAAAGAGTTTCACAATATCTGTGAGAGTGAAACAACAATCTTGTGTAAACATTTTTTTTTTTTTTATGCTGGCTAATCATACTTTTGTCATTTTTGAAACCTTAAACACCCCCACGAGCCGTTCACACCTGTTTTGCGCCATTCAAGTGTCTTTTGAGACACTCGCTCGATCCATGCATCTATGTGTGATGCAGAGATGTCCCGTGTCATTTCCTTTGTGACTACCCCTGTGTAACTTCTGCAACATTTTTACGCACCTTTTGGCATTCTGGAAATTCCGCAGGTTATTCACAACAGGTTTAGGGCTATTGACTTGCTTTCTGACCTTTGCCTGGTCGTGGTTTGCCTTACGGTGATACACGAGCATGTTCATTTGCTTATCTGATTTTTGGTTTATTGATATTTTGCTTGTCTCAGATGTTCTCCTTTCTTTATCCCTGGCCTTGGCTAGTCTATCATCGTTGTGTACCTCTGTAATCCCAGACCTCTGCTTGTTTATTGACTTCACTATTTCTCTGATTATCTATATATTAAGCCCAGCTACTTCTAAGGACTAGTGATATGCATCTACCCATTTTCTATTTTACCTTGTAAGGTGTGACTTAATTCCACCTTTTGGGTTATGTCCTATCCTGACAAAGAAGGCCAGTCACTTGTTGGGTCGTTACATTTTTGCAAAGACTCTTTCATGTTACAATGTTTGTTTCCACTCTGGCACCTGGGAGGTGGGGGTTAAAAGAGAAAAATGGTTCTACTTTCCTGGACCTCACCCTCTTCAATGACAAAATGTTAATTTTTCTCCATGCACGAAGACGGCCACTAGAGGTGCTTCTTGTAACATTCCCTGGCAGTGCAGCACTGACAAAGTGACTCCACGCTCTGCATGGAGGCACTGAACGTTCCCCATAGAGATGTATTGTTTCAGTGCATCTCTATGAGACAATGCTTATTGGCATCCTAATGATTCCCTGTGGGAAAGTTTTGGATTGGCTGATGGTTTTTGCTATGGAGGCAGGACTAGGTTTGGCAAGCCGCTGCAAGACTGTTGTGGCATGGAGGAAAGGGTCATTTTAATTTTGTAATCTTAAATCTCCACGTGGGGGGAAGAAACTATAGTGTTGGGAATACAAAACTGTAATCTTAACACTTTATAGTGTCCCACTGTCTAGTGAAGTTTTAAAAATAAAATATATATATATATTTTTTTTTACCCTTTTATCGTTTATCTCTTTCCAGCACCAAGGTTTTTTGGCACTGGTTCTGTCTCTTCTTCCTCTGACGTCACACCGAGTGGGAAACCTAATGCGCATGCACTGCATGTGCCGCCATATCATTAGAACTTCCTGATCGGAAAGCATTAAATCGATGCTTTCCTATGGGGATGTAGAAGATGCTGGATGTCCTGCAAAAGGTGAGGAGACTCGTTGTTCCACTACGTTAACATTAAACTACGTTAGAATGCAGAAAGTGCATCTAATGGTTGTCTAAATTCTGTAATGTAGACATTGCAGTTTCATTTGAATTATTTATTTTCTCCCTTTCTTCTTCATCTGGTTTTCTCACGTTGATATTGATTATCCCAGTTGTGTTTTTTTTTATTTATTTTTTTATTCTTTATTTTTGTTGTGCTTGAAAAAAAACAAGCATTGCACCTTAAACACAGAGAAGGCTGAGAAAACCTGTCTGGGTAAAATAAATGTGTGTGTGTGTGTGTGTGTGTGTGTGTATATGTATATGTGTGTCTTTGTGTGTATGTGTATTGCTCTATAGATATAGAGATATATATATATATATATATATATATCTCTATATCTCTCTATCAGCACATTTCTAGAGAAAAGAAAAGTGAGCAGAACCTAGTGTGGACTAAGTTACTCGTTAAGACGGGTAGTGTACAGGCTGTGCGCTCAGAGAATGGTCTTCCTAAGTAAGCATTAATTAAATAAAAGGTATATAGCATGCTTGACTTGTCAGACTGATTCCCCTTGGAGGCCCTAGTGGAAGAATGGGAGAAGTAAGTAATAAGGGATACTAAAGACAAGAGTATATGGATCGTTCAAGGTATGCAGACTTAACCATAATCTATATAGGCTGAAGTAGTTCAGGCAAAAGGTGAGGTGAGATGTCGCCAAGTACATAGCGCGTCGTTCAGCCTTTGCCCTTCATGGGCAGGACACAACCCCCCAATTTGTTATGTGGTTCTTCTTTCATCAGAGGTGTAAGCCATAGGCCTTGTGTCAGCAGTTGGTGTCCATGTCTCATCCCGTCCCGCTTTGAATGACCTTCACTGGTCCCAGAATTGTGCAGCTTTAGTTTGCATGCTTTTGTCTTCAGGGCCGGCCGCTGCGGCCTCCGCTGCAGGCTGTTTGATGCACCTTGTGCTCCAGCTTCTTTCAGAATGCCCTGAAGAGACTTCCCATCTTCTCCAGGACATTGCATGTAGCGTGCTCTTTTTATAAATGACACTAGCAAACCTAGTATTTGCAAGGAGATAATACGGTTCAAGTAGCGTAATGTGTATATCAGTGAGAAAAATGATCATTGCTAGATTCCCATTACGCAAAAGCACTGCAAACTGCAACTAGTATATGAAATTAGAAGAGATAAAGCAGGTCATAGATAATAGTAATTATATAAAAATATATAAAAGAAGAAGTCCTCATGTGAGGACTTGTTAATTTTATTTACCCACAGAACTGTTTTTATAATACATTTTACGTTTTTTTACTTTTTATGGTTCCTACATATATCCTTGGGTGGGTATTGTTCCACCTCACGCTCTTCACACCAGAGCAGGATATTGCTCTGGGTTACGTATGTAGATTATTTCCTCCATTTATACCACTGTAGTTTATGTACCATACCATTTGGGATTTTTTCCTGTGTTTTCTTACATGATGTCTCCATAGTTTTGGAATCAAACTTGGAATACATTCCACATATATCCATAGACGGGGATTATTCCATCCAGGCCTGCTAAATAGAGCTGGTACAGCTCTAAAAAGTGTGAGTTTGCACTTGACTTATTCATATTACTCTTAACTTATTTATTGTACTGCACCATAATTTGTATTTTATGTTTCATAGATTTATATACTAGGAATTGCCCTTATATCGTATGTATATTCTATTATTTTCTTTGTGATGATCACCTTCTATTTTTTATCTTGCTACATATTTCACAAGGGTGAGAGAACCCCTTGTTGGTGATTTGCTGCCATTGTCTGTCTGATATTGAGCACCTATATACATCCTGTTGTTTTACTTCATATTCTTTAGAAGTACATGAAATACCTATGACACCTTCCTATAGAAAATCCTGCAGACACTGTGAGATCTTCCATGGACCCCATTTTGTACTCTTGCAAAAAAAATTGTGGTGGTAAGGAGATGGTGGCACCCATCATTCATAGCTTAAGCCTTAAGAGATATGTATTTAATTTCCTGTAAGCATGCCTTTTTAAAACATAATTACAATCTAACCACTAGATGTAGCTATTTCACTACAAATCTGTGCCATGTTAGTCATTGAATTCATGCAGAGTGCTGTAAGTAAGCCTGTTTTGTGTGCTTGTTTTTATTTAGTTTGTGTTTTTTTTTTTTACGTGGCGCACCATCTCTTCTCCCCCTCTTTATTCCCCCCAGTTTCCATTGTAATCAGACAAACTATTTTTAGAGTGGTTTAAGGTCTTATTTGGGGTTCAACAGCCACCCATACTTGCCTCCATTACATAAACCAGAGAGCTTGAAGCTCTGTCTAACCAAAGTCTGGCAGTGAGTGTAGGGCTTGGCTCATTGGCTGAGAGCGATAAGCCGACACTCCCAGCCAATGAGCTAGCTACATGGTGCAAGGCTTAGCTCAGGAGAGCTACCAAAGCATCTAAGCAGCTGTGTCCAACATTCCAAGGTTGGAAGTCAAGTCATTCTAAAATGGTTTGACTACTTATAATGGAGGGTGCCTGATCACTTCTGGTACCCTAACTCATACAGTGCTTGGAGTATTCCTCTTTAAATATGCATATTTAAATAAATAAAAAATAAAACCTTCTAAATGCTGAATCCTCTTGGAGACACCTGTGGCAATGCATAGACATTTTTTATTTATTTATTTAAGTACAGGCCTATATAAAGACAGTGACATATTTTGTTGTTACATTGTTACATAGCTGAAAAGAGACTTGCATCCATCAAGTTCAGCCTTGCTCACATTTGTTTTTTGCTGTTGATCCAAAAGAAGGCAAAAAACCCAGTCTGAACCACAATTTTGCAACAAGCTAGGACAAAAATTCCTTCTTGACCCCAGAATGGCAGTCAGATTTATCCTTGGATCAAGCAGTTATTACCCCTACATTGAAAGATTATATCCTTGAATATTCGGTTTTTGCAAGTATGCATCTAGTAGCTGTTTGAACATCTGTATGGACTCTGATAAAACCACTTCTTCAGGCAGAGAATTCTACATCCTTATTGTTATTACAGTAAAAAAAACCTTTCCTTTGCCTTAGACAAAATCTTATTTCTTCCAGTCTAAACGCATGGCCTCGTGTCCTATGTAAAGTCCGGTTTGTGAATAGATTTCCACGCAATGGTTTGTAATGGCCCCGAATATAATGTTATCATATCCCCTCTCAGGCGACGTTTTTCTAAACTAAATAGGTTTAAATTTGTTAACCTTTCTTCATAACCGATATGTTCCATTCCTTTTATTAATTTTTCTTCATAGCTGATATGTTCCATTCCTTTTATTAATTTTGTAGCCCGCCTCTGCACTTTTTCTAGTGCCATAATATCCTTCTTTAGAACAGGTGCCCAAAATTGCACAGCATATTCAATATGTGGTCTTACCAGTGATTTATAAAGAGGCAAAATGATATTCTCGCCCCGAGAATGAATGCCCTTTTTCATGCATGACAATACCTTACTGGTCTTGGCCACTGCTGATTGACATTGCACATTGTTGCATAGTTTGTTGTCTATAACAATTCCCAAGTCCTTTTCGTGTGTTGTTATCCCTAATTCGTTTCCATTAAGGGTATACGTTGCTTGTGTATTCTTTACGCCGAAGTGCATAACTTTGTGCATATGCATTTTTCAACATTAAATTTCATCTGCCATTTGAGTGCCCAGTAAATACAATTGCCTGCAAGGTTTACAATATGTATAGTAACCAACAATAAAGCTATAACATACAGCTGATCATCTCTAGCAATGTATACCCTAAATTCTTCTGGTAGGTTCCATTTGAAGTGAGTGGGTGTCCATGTCTAGTCATATCCTAGACACTTACTGTAGTTGTGATTATAACATTGTTGCTATTGCTCTCATTCTCTTTTAATCTAATATCATTTTTTTTTTTTTTTACTCATCACAGTGTTAACATTTAACTGTTTCTACATCCTATGTTGAGGCCTTTTGAGGGTGAATGTATTCCATGCATCAGTATGCAACAACAGTAAACCATATTATAAACATAAAAAAAAAAAAAAAAAACTCTTGGTGCCAGGGAGGGGTGGGTCAGGATCTTGCACACTGTCCAGTATTGCACTTTACTGACTACTTTATTGTTCCATGGCCCCAGATCTTGTGGAAGATAGACAGTGTTATGGACTTAAGGGGGTTAGGAGATGTATAGGGTGTAAAAGGAGGGGGGGGTTAGGGGACATAATAAGGGATAAAGGCTGTACATGAGGATAGCGGCTGCAGTTGTTGAGATGTGTGGTGGGGGAGATGGGCTGTGGTGGAAGGGACAGTGGCTGTGGTAGGGGAGCCTGGGGCTGTGGTAGGGGGAGGGGCTTTAGTGGGAAGGGAGGATGTGGGACTGTAGTTGGGTAAGTATTGTAGGGAATAGGGGCTGTAGTGGAGGTATGGGGTGTAAAAGATGAGTTAAGGGCTGCATATGGGGGGATAGAGGCTGCAGTTGGAGCGATGTGTAGTGGTGGGGATTGAGGCCGTGGAGGAGGAAGTGGACAGGACCTGAGGGGAGGTACTGTAGGGGAAGGATATGGGACTGTTATTGGGGTAAGGACTGTAGTAATGGAAAATGGGGCAGTAAGGGGGGTTAGGGGCTGTGGTGGAAGGAGACAGAGGCGGCTCTAGACTTTATGAGGCCTTAGGCGAAACTCAAACATGAGGCCCCACTAATAAAAAAGTGAAAAAATAGAGTTTCAATACATGCACACTGTCACATATACACATTGATGCACAGTTTACCTGTGTATGTGCTTGAGGGTGTGTCTGACAGTGTGTGTGTGTGTGAATGTATGTCTCTGTGAGCGGGGGGGATGAGAGGGAGGGGGGGGGGATGAGAGGGGGTTGATGAAAGGGAGATGGTGAGAGGGGGGTGATGCTGATGAAGGGGTTGGGATGATGGTGAGGGTGATGTTTGAGGGACAGCCATGCTGAGATAGTGTGGTGGTGGTGCTGTGGAGGGGGCTTGATGGTGGGGGGGTGATACCGAGGGAGGAATGATACTGAGGGGGGAGTTGGGGTGATGCTGAGGGGAGTGGAGGCTGAGGTGATGGTTGGGGCTGATGGTGAGGGAGTGGGGGTGATGCTGGAGGGAGGGATGATAGGGAGGGAGGCAGGTGATGGTGGGGGTGATGCTGAGGGGAGGGAGGCTGAATTAATGTTGGGGCTGATGGTGAGGAGGGGGGGGGGTGAGGCTGAGGGGGGGAGGGGTGATGGTGGGGCTGATGTGAGGAAGTTGAGGTGATGTGGGGCTGATGGGAAGAGAGGAGGTTGGGGTGATGGTGGGAGCTGATGCTGAGGGAGGGGGTTGGGTTGATTGTGGGGCTGGATGGTGATGGTGGGGGCTGATGGTGAGGGAGGTGAGGATGGTGGGGCTGATGGTGAGGGAGGTTGAGGTGATGGTGGGGCTGATGGTGGGGGAGGGAGGTTGAGGTGATGGTGGGGGAGGGAGGTTGAGGTGATGGTGGGGGCTGATGGTGAGAGAGGGGGGTTGGGGTGATGGTGAGGGAGGGGGACTGCATACCTTAATTTCCTTGATGGTCTGGTGTAATCTCGCGAGACCATCAGAGCGTTGCCGTGGTAACCCGCGGCAACGCTCTGATTGGCCAGTTCTCACAAGACACATGATCTGCAGCTCTGCTCACTGCGGAGCTGCAGACCGGTGTATGCGGTGGCTGGCCGGGCAGCCAGTAGGGGCCTCTCACCCGGCGGCATATTGGGCAAGCCGCCGGGCCCCCTCCTGGTGTTGGGTCCTCGGTCACTGACCAAGGACCCCACACAGTCTGCCCACAGGCGGTTTAGGTGGCCACGAGGCCCCGGCCGGTGCGAGGCCTTAGGCGGCCGCCTAAACTGCCTAATTAGAGAGCTGCCTCTGGAAGGAGGCTACAGTTGGAGGAATGTAAGGTGTAGGGGAGGCGGCAGAGGCTGTAGAAGGGGGCACAGTAGGGCTGTAGAGGAGGACACATAAGCTGTAGAGGGGGAACAGGGGTTGCTTAGAAAAAAACAAAAACCGTTTGATTTAAAAAAAAAAAAACTAAAGTGTAATGTAAATAGTAAGGAAGATAAGGGGCATCCATGATGTGTTCCATTACGGAGGTGGAAGGGTGTTAGTTGTGCACCTTGGATAAGTGTCTGTGCTCTGGGGCTAGAGCATAATGCCTAAAACTGCTGCAATATAACCTTCGGGAATGCTGAGCCAGCACAAGACCCCAAACAGAAATTGCCACTTCTCTCTGTCAAACACCTTCCTCGCATTTAGCGCTAATACTAGAGAAGGCGTCTTCGTACTTACAAGCAACCACACCAACTCAGCCCCTCTCCAGGTGTTTTCTTAGAGCTGTCTGTCTTGTATGAAGCCCACCTGGTCTGGATAGATCAACACGATCAGTATTGGGTTCAAGCGTTCTGCCAAGATATTAGTATAAATCGTAAGGTCTGTGTTAGAGAAAGCACTTGCCAGAGTGCCAGTTTTGGGAGCAGTACAATAGTCGCTTGAGCTAAATACCTCTGTAAAGGTATTTAAATATGGTTTCTAGGTGTGGAATCTGTTCATCTTGGAGCACCTTGTAATATCCCCCATTGAATCCATCCAGACCCAGTGCCTTGTTGCCTTTTAATGCTGACATGGCTCCATTCATTTTGGATTTAGTGATTGTGTGTTGGCTGATTCTATTGATATTTTATTGCTAATATGGTGAAATAGGTGTGTAGATTTTTTTTTCTGTTTTTTTTTTAATGGAAATAAAAACATTGTATGTGTAATTTAAGAAATGACCAATATATGATAGTAATTGAATATTGTATTTGTGTATGTGCTGGTTGCTGACTCTCCTATAACAGCAAGGTAAGAGAGTAATAGAATTTCTTTTGATGTGCCAAAATATTTAGTTGATGGAACAGTGGGAGTAATGCCATGGGACATTGAACTTTGGACAAAAAAATCCACAAGGACTCTCTATATTTGTTTCCTGTGATCCTAGAACAACCCTTAAGGGGTGTGTGGCAGTAAGTCATTAGGGAGCCAACATTTGATTGCTGACCTTCAAATGTGGATGATCAGCAAACAGACTAGCACAAAGATAAAATTACATTAATAGCTTGTTTTAACCTGCAGCCAAGAATAATAATAGTGCTTACAATTTGATTAAAAACAACCTGGCAATTTCTGTCTGGCTTCAAAAAATTAAACTATATTAAAGTAGTGATTCCATTTTTATATTTTTATTTTAATATAACTTCACATGTTTTAGGAGAACTTTTTGTATTTATTTTTTTTGTATTGGTTTGTATTTTTTATTATTATTTATTTATTGTTAATCAAATAGCCAATATAAAATATATCGACTATTTCTTATTAAAAAAAATAATATATATATATATATATATATATATATATATAATATAGTCTTCTGTGTATTTTATCTTCCATTCAAAATAAGGTGTATTTTCAAGAGATGTTTGAGTGGACACTTATTTATATATTGGTTTACTATAACTTTATTTAAAAATAAAATAAAAATAAATATATAAATTTTTCTTTTTTTTTTTTCTTGTGCATGCGATAACAAAAGAGCTTACAATGCCACAACAACATAAGCAAGCACAATAATTTCCTTGCATTACACATATGGCATTATATAGACCCCCTCCGGAGCTAGTAGGGGGTCTAGATGGTAAAGACCACAGACGGCGAGCAGTCTCCTGCGGTTGTGGTGGATGCGATTAGGAATTGCCTTCGGGGGCTCTTGGCACTGGTGGGCAGGGTTGAACCTGAGCAGGTGTTATATGATTGCCCCGAGGAGGCCTATTCTGCTTTGGTAGGTTGGTTACCACATCGGCTACACTGTGCACCATCATGGCAGCTTGTGCCCGGTCATGTAATCGTGCCCAAAAGCTCCAGAATATCTCGTCAAGCTTTTGCAGGGTATGGTCCAGGGAGCCTTGGTGAGGTGTTTGAGGTGGGCCCAGTACTCTGTGTTCAGCTGAAAGGACTGTTGCCACTTTTGCATGACCCGTGTGACTGGAGTTCAGCTTGACCGTGACCAAAAAGTTAAGGTAAATGCAGTGAGCCACTCAAAATATGCCAGTGGGGACTGGGATAACCCCAAAGGGGGGTGGAGGGGGTGTAGGAAAGCTGCGAGACCAGACCCAAGGTTTTGGAACAAGGAGATCGTCCGCCTCTCCCCAGCAAGCTGCAGCAAGAGTGCCCGGGTTTCCTTCTGGTTACAGGCTTAAAGTATTGGGTTGTGCAGCTGTGTTTCCAGGCTCAGCTGGTGCCCTTGGGTGGGTTTTTATGTCAGTTGGCAGATTTTAGCGCCCCACAATGGGCTCAAAATGCAGGCGCTCAGATTCCCCACATCTGCTCTGCTCAGTAGCAAGGCTCCGACCCCTGGTTTACTATAACTTTTGACATGAAGAGCTGATCATAGCAATACCAGGCTTTTTCATGTTTGTGCCCTAGCCGAGAGTCCTGTAGATATTCTTAGGACCCTGAATTTATAAAGCATATATATAAAAGCTTCAAGACCAACTACAGAAAATTTGGTAATTTAATTCTAAAACATCAAATTCCAATGTTTCTGCTAAATCAAGCAGTTGTGGATTTTAAATGTCGAACTAATAACTAACTGACATTGTTGGAAATCTAGTCCTGCATTCTTCTTGGACTTGACAGTTTATTTGTTTCTGTATATTAAAATTAAGTGCCGTTTGAGATGGATAACTCCATCCATTTAACTTTAAGATGGGGCCCTGATGCGTCTGTGGTGGCGTGGGGCATTTCAATAGAGAGTCAGGTGCCACCTCCAGCACATTACCTGGCATGGATGAGTAATGCTTGGTACAGTAACACAAGGTTAATTTATAAAAGTGCCAATTTCTATTGAAATCTGCCCTTTTTGTAAAATGAAGAAAGTGAACCATAAAGCACTTCAGCATTCTAAAGTGCCCTAGGTATTTGGAGAGTTTCATTTAACAAAATTAGATGAAGTGTTATATTAAAGGACAAAATCACAGAATTATAGAAATTCTCCAGTGCCTAATCTTTCAAATTGAGTCTTATGTCTTAAATATTTTAATTTGTTTGCTGTTTATTATAAATTACTGTTTGACAAATTGTAAAATATTTTTATCTATTTTTTTCACTTTTTTTTTAATTTTATTTTTTAAATCTATAGCGGTTTATCTCTGGGCATTTACTACATGCATTAAGAGATGAAAACTTTATCTCTAAATATTTATAGCCATGGTCCAAAATGGTAGTTAGTGCTGCAGTAGGTGGTGACGATTATTGCCAGGTTTGTTGGATTTTTGGACCAAGTATTGTTTTCCTGGCAATATGCTCAGAGCACAAAGATTTAGTTCTCTAACACCACCTTATCTGCCTCTTTCATTCATTAGAGATAATTAAATTGCTTTATATACTGTGCAAACAAAGTATGTTGGAGTTCTCCCTTTATCTGCTGTTAAAGAACATAACCGAATAGGAATTAAGTCTGTCCTTCAAACATTTTACATCAAATATAATTTATTCACACTAGGGAAAAACTGAATTGCTGTACAAATCTAGTTTGTGTGTGCACTAAATAAAGTGAGCATTTTCTTTCCATCCTACGTAACATTTTCATATTGACAGTTGCTTTTTAAAAAATATTTTTCTTCTTTCGAGACTAATTCATGGTTTTATTTATATGGCGTGTTTTTAAAATAAAAGGGTCCCCTGCCACTGTGTCACCGTTGGCCATCAAACCATTTTTAGTTTGACAACTTTCCTGGCTGCTCATGCTTCATCTGGCGTTGTCCAGCGGGAGAAGCTGGATATCTTTTCTAGAATAACGCATGACTAATACAAGGACAGGCTATCTATATATAGCATCCAAATTCTTCTGCTGGGGAAGACCTGATCCAGTGTATGTGGCTGCTATTGCCTTCCACGACCAATACTAAAACTGTTTGACTACTTGACCCTCTGCAGGGCCTAGCTTAGGGTTTTCCAATTCTCTGACATTGGGAATGGAGGTGGGAAGTGTCCCCCAGCAAATCCCCAGTAAGAAATCAAACACTGACAAAC
Source organism: Pelobates cultripes (assembly GCA_933207985.1). Taxonomy (NCBI): domain Eukaryota; kingdom Metazoa; phylum Chordata; class Amphibia; order Anura; family Pelobatidae; genus Pelobates; species Pelobates cultripes. The sequence continues at coordinate 74,547,227 of OW240924.1, forward strand.
CACTTGACTACTTACGTCAAGGCTTTCATTAGTTGCACCAGGTATGCTTCAGCTGGAACACTTGAATGACCTGAACTGGCTAGGGATTTGTTGTGTTGTGTTTGACTGCATGTTAGAAACCTCAAATATAATTTAAAAGAATAGTCCACAAAGTTAAGAGAAGATATTTACTTACCTTTATTGCCCTGGCACACTTGCCACATTTGCTGCTTCTACCAGACTCAGATGATGGAAGAAATTGGGGTGGGGGGTGGAAGAAATGTGAAAAAGTATAAAAAAGAGGAAATTGGCAGGTGTTTCAAAGTAGATAAATTAGTAAGTCTAAAAGGAATAGGGGAAAAAGAATAAGATGTGTCTCTTTGGGGTTTTTATATTGTTCTTCCTTTTGAAGTCATGTACATGTGTTTCCTTGTGGTGTTTGAAAAAAAACATGTTTTAAAAGGGTGTAAGAGGGCTGTAGATACTGTTCCCATTTTATTTTTCTCAAACCACACAATATGAGCAATGATATGCTTTCAGTCTCAACAGTTACCCGGAACATTGGCTCTGTCACCAAGAGGTGGGAGGACAGAGGAAAAGTACAGTAAGAGTTAAATAAATATTCAGTTTGCCGTGGGCACTAATTCTTCCAAAACACATGTCTTACACCATGGATCCATATTTTTATTGAAGGATAATTGGTAGTTTATAAAAGAATGCAAAATATTGGCACCTGTGTATTTGAGATAGTTTTCCTCAGTCCAAGTCACTGACTAGGAAAGGTGTAGCATTAATTTACAATTGCAAGCGTGCTGTGCCTGAATGTTGTCTGCGCATCCTAGCTGAGATCCTGTTTGCAGAAATGTCAAACTGCCACATCCCGGAAGCCATCCGTCACCAGATCAAGCTCTCCAGGGTCATTTGTATTCGAGCTCAGAGCTTAGTCTGTCTGCGTCCTTACCACTTGCACTGTTTTCCATCCAAGCAGTAAAAAAAATATTGAAGCTTCAACTCTAGTTTCTTTACCTTTACTCCTCCCTCGTTGCTTTTAAAATGTCATTTAAAGGTCTTGCCACGCAGCAGTCCAAAATGAGTTGGTGATTTTATTAGAGACTGTTCTCCCAAAGATGACAGTAGCATTTACTTTAAACATTTCGCAGTCCTTTGATTGTCAATGAAAGTGTTAAGAATGAGAAAAACAATCCACTACCCCCATGTTATGATGTCTAGACTACATATATTCTGGGAATATCATTTGGATACTTTATGTATTAATATACTGTGGGAAGCTGATAAATTATGTAGTCCCATGTCTGATAATACTTGCACTGCACCTGTCATGACCAACATGACTTGGTCTTGCTTTTATGAGAAAAAAATAATGCCATCTATATATCGTGTTTGCCAAATTGCTAGTATTTTAATATCCTCTTAATGGACTGTACAGTTGTGCCACTGGCATAACAAGTCTGCATGCAAGTAATGCATTGACGTTTAATAACTTGTACTAGGAATTTTATTTTCATTGCAATACCTTGGTTTATGGTTCAAGTAACACTTCCAGTACCATAACGGTGTGCTGTAGTGGTTATGGTGCCTGGAGTACCTTGGTGCTCCCACATTGTATTAGTAAAACCAATTTTCCACTACACCCAACAGAGAGCAGCAACCTTTTGGTCTGAGCTAAGCCGGGCAATGCCTACACAACTTTATGCAAAACGTACTCTTCTAAATGCCATATCACCAGATATTATCTCCCAAGAACAAAGTGGCTTCGTCCCTGTCAGGCAAGCATTGGAGAACACAAGATGCTATTTAAAGATCATGGAAATAATGCATGCCAAAAATGCAAATGGCTTTCTTCTCGCTCTAGACACTGAGAAGACCTTTTGATAGAATTGGCAATATATGTATACCATCCTTTGCAAATACAACTTACCACCTTAATTTCTGACTGCAGTCAAGTTTTTATGTTCAGCTCCCTATACCAGGGTCTTAAACTTCAGTCCCACATTTCAGATTACAAATGGCACACGTCCGGGCTGCTCACTATCCCCCATATCTTTATTTTGTCTTTAGTACCCCTTTAAAACACCCAGATATAACTGGTATCCCAACACTATCCGGTGTTTCTAAAATGTCCCTTTTTGCAGAAGATATTCTACTCCTCTTCAGCAACTCATTGACAACTCTCCCATCCTGTTTACAACTTTTAGATAATTATAATAACATATCCCTCTCTAAAAAAACAAAAAGAAAAGACACAAGCCATGTCGATCGCTCTATTACATTCATTCACAACCGTCCAACAATCAGTCTACAAGTTTGACTAGTAGACCACGTCTATGTTGTAGTTGGGAATACAACTCTTGATGAACCACCACTCCCTTTTCCAAATAACCCACACCAAACGTATTGAATAACTAAAACCATCAATAGAGAAGTGGTCCAAGACCAAAATCTCTTGGTTTGGAATGATAAACTTAGCAAATATGCTTATTTTTTCAGATATTCTCAAATTTTAAAAAAACTATCTCTATAGCTTGGGCAAGCCACTTAATTATGCAATATCAACATCTTATCAATGAGTATATTTGGAAACGCACACATGCCACATGTCGTCTAAACCCCCCAAAACAGCAGATTGGGTGTCCCAGATGCCATGCTGTATTATATAGCCACGTCTCTCACACAATATCTAACCTTATTTTCAAGTCTAACTATACCACTCTGGGCAACAATGGAAATGCACAGTGCCCCAAACACCTCACCTCCAGACTATCAAACATGTTGTCATACCTGAAGAGAGATACTGCTTTGATGGCACTCCACACATGCCATCCATTGTACTTGGCCCCACTAGACACTCTGAAACTCCCAACTCCAGATCTACAAGTAACAAACTGGCAAACGTTGAGCATCTCAAGGATACATTAGTTATACTCCAAAATGAGTCTTCCCACATTACCACGCTTCTCGCAACTCTATAACCTCCCTTCAGAAGAACTCTTCAGCTTCTTGTTACTGAAATACCTCTTGGCATCCCAGAAAATCAAATTTTTTAAAATTTATGAAATGATTTTGAACAAATAGTCCTCGACTGTAGACCTCGTTCTAAGTCTCTCATCTAGTTACTGCCACCTTTATTACAGCAACCTCCAAAGGGAAATTGATGTATATCTTGCAGTGAAAAAAGGATTTGATTATTACATTAAAAAAATTTGGCACCTTGACACTATATTGTCATTGTCTAGCAACTGGGTTTTCTGTACATTGACAAAATAAATATATGGGGGGCGGGCTGGGGGGCAGAGAAAAGAACTGATTTGAAAAAAGATAAGTAGAATCTATTGTGGAAAAGAACTGATAAGTGTAATGTTACAGAGCCGTGTTAAAGCCACAGACCCATTACATTGAGTTGTAGTGTGCCTTGAGCTTAGTGTACTCCTTTCAATGGTCAGCAATGCTTATATGTACTTTTTGATCTTCACAAAAAAAACATCCATAGGACATCAATGGCACCAAAGCTGGGCTTCATAAACATGTGAGGTGGGAACCATCTCAAATCTCATTTGGTGATTGTCAAAAGGCATGTGGGAAATGCCACAGACACACGTAAAAGGTTTTCTGCTTATCGCCATGAAAACACCACCCCAATGGTGAAGCGTAATGGCAACAGCGTAATGGCAACAGCATTGTGCTGACAAACCGCAAGACACCTGAAACTGGAACAGAGTGTAGTCTTATGCAGGACTGTAACCCTAAACACACAGCCAAGGTCACACTGGAGTGGTTTTTAAAAGAAACTCCTTAGCAAACTTACTAAGAGGGGTAGGCAAAAACTGCAAGATCTGAAGTGCGAAATGCTCCCAGTTGTACAACAGCTAAAAGCCATTCTGCCAAGTATTCACTCAGGGGGTGATTTCAGCCAACTGTTTTTTTGTTGTTGTTGTTGTTGTTGTTTTTTTTAATCTTTTGTATTTCAATAAAATATGTTGCATTTTCAAAATTATATTGATCTTTTATGCTTAATAAAATTTCTAAAATACGTTTTAACTCCAGGTTGCAATGTTATAAAATGTAAATGTATCCAGGGGTCGTTTGATTTCCTAGGGCAGGGGTAGTCAACCTGGTTCCTACCGCCCACTAGTGGGCAGTTTAGGATTTCATGATGGCTGATGGACCAAGGCCGGGAGGGGTGACCTTGTTGTAAGCCCTCTCAGGATGGTGATGAGATCAAAGATCTTCCTCACCCGCCAGCTGACAGTTCCAACATAGGGAGGGAAGGGCATGGGAGACTCTGTGTTCGTCCTGCAAGCAGGCTGGTCGGAGTGTTGCTGCATGTTACCATGGTAACACTGCAATATAGTGCTGTGCTCGCTAGAGGATAGGAGAGTCAGCCGGCAGCCAGAGGAGCTGCAGGCAAAAGTGAACATGCCCCCACTGGACCACCAGTTGTGGCATGTTCGCCCCTCCATGGTAAAATGTAGGAAGAAGGGATTAAGATAGATTTTTCACATCTCACCAACCTACACACCACCTAGACCCTATGCAACCTTCAGACACTACACCCTTCACACTGCCCCCTCACACAGACTAAAAAAATAAATTGCACTGGTGGGCAATAAGGAATTTTTACCATCAACAAAGATATAAAAGTGGGCGGTAGGTATTAAAAGGTTTACTACCCCTGGCCTAGGGGGTGCTATCTAGCGCAGTGTTGCTACTACGAAAAGGACACACAATTAAGAAAAAAAACAAATGGTTAATCGTGCCAGGCAGTGACTGTATTTTGGAATCCTTTTTATGGATACTTCCATTATGGTTTGATCCCTTCACAGAAATCTCAAGTACATTCAGTTTCAAGATATTTTATCATGTGGATTAAAAATGGAGGGATTATAAAACAAAGGAAACGTAACCCTCTGGTATTAGAAACACAATGATAATAAAATAGGTAGGACCAGACAGAAACCTTATACACTGATCACCAACTCCTTTTACTTTAGCTCCCATTGTCTCATCAAATCTCTCCTCCTGCTGTCCTTTTAAATTTTATATTTTCTTCTCGCAAATGCACAAGTCCTACATTTAATATCTATTAACTCTAATTTTGTAATAAAACAAATTGTTTATTGACTGCTTCTGTTTCATGCATTATAGTGAGTGCCAGTTACACTGCAAATTATGTTTTATATATGAACACAGGGGCAAAGGCTGCTGGTTAAGACAAAAGCGACAGTATGAGAAGAATTCCGAAAAGATAAACCCTCACTCGTTTGTCCATCTGTTTGTTTCTCCTCAAAGTTTAGCTCACCTGTGTCATATTCGAGGGAAGGATCCTGTGTAATGCGCTTATCGACTTTATATTATCAAATCTCCATGATTAAAATGCACAGAGAATCTCTATCATGACTGACTTGCTCCCATTACACACAAATGGGCTACATTGAAGCCATGTCGCGCCATTTACATTATAAATGGCAGATTTTAAAGATAGTTTTTGTGGGATATTTTAAATGTTTCCCCTTTAATGAAAATAACACAATTTTTTTTCTTTTCCTGTCTGTGTGGCAGAAATTTTTTCATTAAAATCAATATCCATTACACATCGACAGACAGCGCACACTTAAAGGACCACTATAGTGCCAGGAAAACATACTCGTTTTCCTGGCACTATAGTGCCCTGAGGGTGCCCCCACCCTCAGGGACCCCCTCCCGCCCGGCTCTGGAAAGGGGAAAGGGGTAAAAACTTACCCTTTTCCAGCGCTGGGCGGAGAGCTCTCCTCCTTCTCTCCTCCTCCGATCCGCCTCTGTCGGCTGAATGCGCACGCCACGCAAGAGTTTTCTGGACGCTTGCGCTCTCACTGTGAAAATCACAGTGAGAAGCACGCAAGCGCCTCTAGTGGCTGTCAATGAGACAGCCACTAGAGGATAGGGGAAGGCTTAACCCATTCATAAACATAGCAGTTTCTCTGAAACTGCTATGTTTATAAAAAATGGGTTAACCCTAGAAGGACCTGGCACCCAGACCACTTCATTAAGCTGAAGTGGTCTGGGTGCCTAGAGTGGTCCTTTAAGCAGGCGACACAAATTCTTTCATATTCAGGCCTTTGTTTCCCTCCCTTTTTGCTGTCCATACGTCTGAGAAGTTGTCTTGTCTGCCACTTACTGACATAACCCTGCATACTTACCTGTAGCCACTGTTTCTCTAAGTGAATTGTGATGTCATTGTTGCTCAATTGTTGTGTTTTGTTTTTTCCCCCCCTTGGTAGTTCTGGAACACACATGAGCCTCATGGTTACCACTATGCACACACAGATCAAAAGGAAAGGATAAAAATGGATAAGTTGTGTAACATTTAAAACCTTGAAGTCAAGAAATAGGACACCATTTTCTTTTTCATTTCTTTGTGGTCCTGAAGGCAGTATCTGGCTAGTATGCCTGATGCTCTTTTTCAGACAAGTAAATATTATTTGGACTGTCACTAAGAAGCAGGAAAGGTGTAGTGGCAGTTATTTGGGCTAGGGTTAGGTTTGCTCAAAAACATGATTTTTTTTTTTTTTTTTTTTTATAGGTTGTAGAACAATGACTTCTCGGTTTTTAACACAAGTTGTGCTAGCAGATATTTGGTGTCCAGGATTTAATTGCATGCAGTGAAATGTTCTCAATAGATCCATCAAATATGTCTGTCCCAATTTCATGATCCATATTTCTAGGTGTGCACAAGAAAAGTTTGGGCGGAGTTAGGGGACGGTTTGCAAAGACTGCAGACAAGAAATCTGCATCTTTTGCAATCTGTTTTAAGATATACCCTGAATGAGAAAAATGCATAATTCCATGCGTATATATTATTTTTTAAAATACATTTTGTGGTTTCCCCCGCACCACCTGTGCAGTGTCCCTTAACCATTACTTTAACATGACTTCTTCTAAAATGTCAATTACAGCAAAATACTTGGTTTGTGTAAAAAAAAAAAAAACAAACAAACAAAAAAAACCCTCATATGTTGACTTTTCAGCTTGTTTGATTTCAGTAAAAATATTATGTGTATTTTTTTGTATTCAAGTCTAATTATACATCAGAATACTGACTATATCCCTGGTTTACATTTTTAGGGTAACCAATCATCTGCCCTGGCCCCCTTTAGTGTTATGACCCAATTTTTGTGATTTTTATTTTATTTTTTATTTTCTTGTTTTTGGCTTCCTCTTCTGGGAGGCATCTCTTCACTAATTTTTTTGGCTCAGAAATGCTATCTTGTGGTTTCATCTACATTATAACCTCTGGAAGAACTAAGGAAAAGATTTGCTAGAAATCCCAGCTGCGTGAGTTACGGGGAAGCCTTGCATGCCAGCGCCTGTTCTGCCGTCTTGGAAACCGTATATCTCTCATGCTTAAAAGGCATGGAACCTTTTATGTTTAGGCAGATTAGCTATTTATATAAAATAAACATTATAAACAAAAGACATTGCCGTGTCTTACCGCTATGTGACCTTAAAGAAACTTTTTCTCAGCTCCACCCTGCAATATTTCCCAGGTGCAACAATTTATCATCTTCGATACCTTGTGTGTGGCTCCCTGTGTGTGGCGCACCCTTCGTTCTTTGACGTGGGACACTTTTCGGGACATTTGTAAAAATATTGGAAACAAGAAAGTGGGGCAGTGAAATATTCGCAACCAAGGGACTCCAAAGCAATGTTCTTTTAGGTTCCATGATTGTTCTACTTTTAGAATTTTGTCCAATTTTTTTAAAAATAATTATTAATGAGACTTTGTGTTTGCTGCTTTTGACCTGAAGTACAATGTTATGTGAATATCTTGTTATACTGTTCATACTTGGTTTCCCGCAATGAAGACCGTGTCTCTCTACTTTTACCCTGGAATTCCTTTGAATTGCCTTAGCGGATGCTATCATGTGATTCTCTGTATGTGCTACTCTGGATCAGTTTGTCAGCCTTTTAACACAGTCTGGTACTTTATTGTCAACCGCATAAATACAGCGTTCCCCTGGTATGTCACATGAGTGCGCACAGATTTACATTTTTTGTGATTGTCAAGAACACCACTGGTTTTGGGTTTGATCAGGAACAAGGATATTCTAAGATTTGGAAGGTTACTTCGTTACCTGCTGTTATTCACTCACATAATGGTAATAAATAAGAGCAAAAACAAGTCTTTTATGCCCATTAAGTAATTTGAAAACATGTTCACTGCTGTATGAATATACATTAGCCAGTTTTTTATTAAGAGAGCTACATGTTTGTCCCAGCAAGCATTCTAAGCTTTGCATTTTACAACTGAAGGTATTACCAAGCTTCCCCATCCTCCAACTACGTTACTTTTATAACAAAAAGTCCACAGTAGAACTAAACTTCGGCAGAGACTCATGGTATGGACTGCTATCTGTTCTAAATAATTCAGATTAGCATGTTATCCCCCTTACATAAAAGGTTTGTCAATAGCTACCTGCACTGGAGTACATTGATGCAGTGAGTGTGTCTCCTCCTTTATGATGTGAGTGTGCGTGGCCCTCTCTCTAATACTTTGCCTGTCTCCTGCACCGTTTCCTCATTTGCTGTCTACATTCTCTTTGCCTGTAGATTCTTTCCAACTTTTGGCCTTGAACTGTGCGTAGTCTTTCTAACGTGACCTGGTAATATCTCTACATGAATGCTTGCTTATAGCTCTTTCAGCACATCTTGCTCTAATATAACCAAACGTGCCCTGAGGTTCTATCCCCTGTAGGCCAATGCCCTGGCCGCCTTTCCTCTGACTCAAGAGCTGACATCCTGTTTGAGGCAGTGGACCCAATTCTTTGTGTTATCTGGCCTTGGACTTTTATACATTTGCTGTGAATGAAGTTCAGAGATTCCATAAGTACAATAAAATTGCATTTTATTTTTATTTTTACCTGCCAGCGTGGAATGTTTTTGGTACATAATTAAGGGGCACGACGACACACAAAATAACCAATTATTGTCCCAGTGCCCTGAGCTGTGGTGACCCTATTCTTCTGATATTAAATGCCTTATGATGAAGATTAAGCTATATGTACAGTGCATGCTTTTGTAAGGATTATTGCTAGGATTTTTAAGCACAGAGGTTCCACAGAACATCGTTCATCAATTAAATTTCAACTTTGTCTCACTTGATGATTTATATTTTAATTTATATGTAATAATTACATTTGTCTGGCTTTTCAAGATTACATTCCAAGTCTCTAAATACTCTGTGAAATTAATGTGCCCCCAACATTGATGAGGTTATAGAAATGACATATTAAAGTCAAACTGCAGTACTAAATCTGTCCACTGTGTGACATCAAACTTCCACGGACAAGAGAATACCATAAAAAAAAAAATAAAAAAAAAAAAGTATATTAAATAATGCAAAGACTTGGATTAAAATAGTCTTTTGCGAAAAAAACCCCAGAAACTATATTAAAATATGCCTGTGTTACGTTGACTAGTTTTAAAAATAGTTTAGCATCACCACTTATAGAAACGCAATATTTTTCTCTTTATAATATAGAACATTTTGTCAGATTATCTACATTGGGTCGTCACTCTGATCCTCTCCTTACTAAAAAGAAGTCCGCATAGTATCTGTACAGTGCAGAGTTGCAAACATTCTGGAATCTCAGGGCTACATGCTCCTGAAATTTCAGTTGTTGCCCTGCGTCGGTGCTGCATAATCTTTTAATGGGGTTAGCCACATATAACTTTACGTTACTGACTGAGTTGCCAAATCCTATTTGAAGTGGTTTTTCCGCATGATACGTTTTTCGTTTCTTTCATGAATCGGTTATATACAATTTTCCCAGCAGATTAATTTTATTTTATTTACCTGGACTGAGTTTTTTTTTTTTTTTTTAGTTTTATTTATTTTTATATTATTTGAAACCATTTTTTATTGTGGAGATAGCCAACTTTAAATGAAATGATTTTAAAACTGCAGTGTACTTTGAGCTGCACAAACCAAAGAACGACTGTTAAAAAAAAAAAAAGCCTGCCAACTGCCAATCATAATCTTTGGATTTTTTTTTGTTGTTGTTGTTGTTGTGCTGAGTACCTACCAACATTCCACTGTGCACGGCAATGCAAAGTCTGCTCTGATTTTATTACAAAAAAAAAAAACATTAAAGGAAGTCCATGTTTATAATAAATAGGATATAAATATATTAATTTTTTTTAATCAACTGCTGAACGATTTAGAACTCTATTACTGTACTTTGTGGATTCCTAGGTCTTTGGGATTCAAGGTTTATTGAAAATATGGTATTGGGTTCTATATATGATGAATATTCTGCTACTGCCTGTACATAAGTGTGTGCCTGTTCTTAAATAAAGAATTTTAAAAAATGCTTTGTATTCATATATTAAGAAAAACCAAACGGTTGGCTAGTGCTATTCTATATCATGATTTGTATATATTCTGTTCTGTCAGTTACTTGATGCAATATTCTTTTCGACGGCTGTTTCTTGTACTATTATAGGGTAATGGTACTCGTTGTTGAATTTTATAATTTTCCAGCTTGTGGATATCCATTGAATATTTTTTTAAAATAGTTTTTTACATATTTTTAAAATGTTCTTTTGATATAATTGCAAAGAAAGTGAAAAAATGCAGTGCCATTTGTTTTATTAGTACATTCTAGTGTTTCCGTAATGCTGTAGTGGTAATGGTGTCTCGATTGTCCTTTTTAGTGGCATAGCCTAAAGCAAATCATTTGTGCAAGACAGCCTACACAGTTCTGTGAAAAGATGTAGGAAAAAGTACTTCCCAGTTGATCAGAGTTGGCTACTAAAAATTAACCCATAGACGGTCCAAAGCCTTGCATTAGGTAACTGCAAGTAGAACAGTGTTATTACTTAATACATTCTAAAGGTTCATATATTTATTCCAACATAGCCAGGATGTGCTATTTCAATGTGTTAAATATGGAAAATAATACAGGAATGCAGGGAGTTCAGAATAATTTAAACAATGTATTTGACAAATGTGTGTGTATATCTATATGTTATTGATTTTTAAATTGGTTTAGATAGGGATAATGTAATTGGTTTAGATGGAGATAATGGAGCTATTGGACACACTGGCTTAGTACAAATAACAATGGTGAGTAGACACTAACGGCAAGCAGCAATTTCTAATGGAATAGGCTTGGGACACTCCTAATTTTTATTATTTACAGCCGAGGAATCTACATGTTGGTGATAAAGCACATCTAATTTTGGAGAGATCCTAAAGACTTGGTAACTGTCATTTTTACCAGGCTGCAGCTAACTTCCTCATTTTTAAAATGTATTTATTTGTAACTTTTTAATTTTTTTTTTTTAAATATTAAGCTACAATGAGGTTTCCCATGTGCTCGTTTAAAAAAATATATATATATATATATATATATATACGCACACGTGTGAAATATGTCGGGGTAATTCCATTAATCCAAGGCAAAACTGATAGTGGTGCAAATACGTGGTAAAGCAAATAGCAGAAAATGGCAAAGAATATAATTGGCAACTCCATAGGAGCCTGTAACTTATGTAAGCATGGGTAGTTGTTGATGAGCAGTGCCCACAAGTTTCTGTGAGCAGCCCTCTCCAAAGCTGCCTGTCACTCTGAGCTGTGACCTCTGTCAGTGGAGGGACCGTTAGGCCCAGTCCTTGTAAAAATGACACTGTATCACCCCCAGAAGATAATGTGAGCAGTACCTGATAACGCAAGAAAACCTTTCACTCCCCATCTGTATTTAATGGAGTTTTCTCTCAGCCTACTGGCGAGCAGGGCCAACAATTTATTTTTGGTTAGAATCAAAAATGGGGGATCTCCATAAAGTGCCTATGAACAACCTTTGAATTGCACAGTTCCCAGTGCTCTGGAACGGTTCATCATTGCAGTTCTCACCGCCACGTCTCTAGGGGTTTCCGCAGGAGCTGCGGCAGACTTGCATACTCGGAATGCTGACATTATATGCGGTGTCTCCGCTGGCCCCTTGAAGCCCATGGAGTTAATCAACGTCTGTACAAACTGTAGCAATGCCTCCCCTCCTTCTTGTTCTGGTATACCACGTAGGCGTATATTCCGATAACCATTTGCTTTAGGTGTTGGACTTGTGAGCCCTTCTAGCTGGATCTTGGGTTTCCCTGAGTTGGTCATCTCACATCTTCTCCCTTTCCTCCACTTCTTGCACCCTCTCATAGATAATTTCAGTCTGGGTTTCCAGAAGATCTGCCTTCCACACCTGTCTGAGATTGAACAGTAATCTTTTTATTCACCTTTTGCTGCAGGGTAAGAGTCATCGTTAATTTGTAGACTCCCCCTGGTCGGGACTGGATAATATATTCCTCCTTTTGGTGTGACTCTTCTAAAGGCTTGGGTTTGTTCTGGGCCTTGGGTGCCATCTTTAGAGGCAACAGCGGAGGCCTCTTGAATGAGAGCCTGGCGTAGGGCGTTCCCTGTCTCTATGGGCACAAGGGTCGCCTATTCTTGCATCCCATATTGTCTTCTGGGGGGTATTTGAGAAATTTCACCTGCGGATTAATTTTATTTGCGGCAAGTTGCTGTTTTTCTGGTTGTTACAGAGCCTCTCTGAAACGTGACTAAACAGCAACTCAGTCAGCTATGCCCCCCCCCCCTCCCAAATTTCCCCATTTTAAAATAAACTAACTCAAATAAAATCTGTATTATTAAAATAACAGAAACCTTGCACCATTAATGTCATAAATATGCTTCAGGCATTGGTTAATTTGAGGAACTGTAAGTGTCCAATCCTGAAAAGGACTTATCATTGCAAAACAAAAAGCGGGTTTCTCATAATCTCGTCTTATGTCAGAGAGTTACACTGTGACCATCACCCTTTTCTTGGAGTATTACTATCATTCCAAATTAAGGTTATGAAGAAATAAAATGTTTCCATAGGATAACACTGAGTCAAATAAATTCAAGGTGTCGGGACTGTTTTGGAAAAGAGAGAGGAACAGAGTACCTCTTTCCAATGTAAATTAGCCAATGCTCCTAGATGATATGGTGCTTGATATTTTTAACTATCGCCAGTTTTTGTAACTAGAGTATGATCAGGTAACAAGACCTATGTAGGATAAGTTAGATAGCCTTATTAGGTAAACTGGCAGTTATCAAGCTATATCGGATTAAACTGTAAACATCATATTTTTTTTTCCAAGGAGGACCTTCTCATAGTTTTAATTGCAATATATGCTGCAGCTATAAGTCCAACCAGGTCTCTTGGTTCTGTCACTGAAAGAAACCATGCTTCCTCCTGCTTATGCAAGTGTTACTGTACTTACTATGTATGTAGGCAGTATGGGAAATAAATAAATTTATGGAATTAATATGAAAATCACTTCAACTCCAAAAGAGCCCTTCTCGAGCTGAATGTGTGCCTTCTCACTTCTGAATTTGTTCATATTTCATATCGATTAATTTACAGCAGTCCAAACTATTTCTATTGTAACCAGAAGAGTTATCTCCAATAGCATGCTTGTAATCAATATTGTTCATGGGCCACATATTTATATTTTGGATTAGAACATGCTCAGGGTGCACTGTGTCATAGTGTCAGACTTGGCACAGGTCTCTCTTACACTAAAATAACAAGTTGTTTGTTCCCTGGGGAAACTCTGCTATGAGCGAACATTGTTTTCATAGGCTGTACCCTTCTAGATTAAGAGGAATTAGTGGAGGTTGGCCAAGGGCCACCGATTTCAGGATATTTTGAAAGATCCTGGTCTCTGGTTAACTGTACACTTGTAACATTACCACTTGAACACCTTCCATTCACCTGCACACAGTGGAGACATGGTATCTGTTTAGAAATTACTTAAATATCTACAAAATTACAAATACAAAAGCACAAAGTCAACAAAAAGTCAGCAAAGTCCTAAACCAGAGAAACTGAATGACGTTTAAAAACCTGATCTAAATTCAGAGAGAATTTTCTAGTCAATATAAATGTGTTAAGAGCATTCTGAGCTCCCTGGCCGTTTCATATGTAGAGATTTGTTTAGTACATTTCAACAACATTTTGTGAAGTGTTTCGATTTCTAATTGGTAAAAAAAAAATGCGGAATATTCCCTCAGTGAAAGAAAATCTACGCTAGTCTAATCCACCTCTTATGATGTCATTATTACTGATAATTACTTGTAATTGTCATTCCTGATAACAATCGGATGCTTCTCATGGATAAACATTGAAACCAATGCTTCTCTAAGAGAAACCCTCAATTCCACTTTTAAATACGTGAATAAATAAAATCACTTAACACTTTTTTTTATAAATATGAAGGATATTTAGGAAAGTGACTTGAAAGTGGTTGGATCTTGAAATTTGCACTTTTATAAAATTAAGACAGATGGGACTGAACTTTTGGGGCAGACAATTACATTTAACTAATAATTGGTCTTTGCTAATATATGCACTTAGATTCTAGGTATACAACACTAAAGCATACCACAAATGACTAATATTTTCTGATACAGAAGAAATGATAAAATCCACAGCTTTCACCTCTGGGAAATGCCTGCTACTCATTGTGCAATGCTAAAATACCACTCTGTTTTTATATATTTTTTTTCTTTATTTTGTATTATTTACATACTATGTGAAGTTGAAAAGGCACAGCCTGGCATACGATATTAATCACATGATATCCCATAATGCGGAGTAGATAAGTCTTTACATTACAGAATACAATGATTCTCTAGTGTTATCTGTTATGTGCCTGTTCGAATTCCCTTTTCTTGCTGGGAATTATAACTGATGGAGCAACTGAGATATAAGGAGAGATTTCAAAAAGTGTTGTGGTCCTAAAGTGATTTAGAGTTGTAAAATTAGAGCAATCAGCAATGAAAAGCTGGTTCCATTGGTTTCCATGGTGACTGGTACACATTAGAACTTTACATCACATTAATAAATATCTGATTTTGCTCTGTCCTTCTGAAGGAATGTTGCCTCTCAGTTCAATTTCAGATTTGAAAACCGGAGTAATTTATTTAGACCACCGAATGGAAACAGTCACAGAGATCATATGTAATCGCCCAGTCCAGCTACTCCCTGTCGGCCTAAATTAGGTTTTTGATGAAAGCTCAAATAATATTTACAGTATCATTTTTTTTCAATATTCTGCATACTAATTACCTAACCAAATGTTCCTGGTATTTTTAAGCAGCTGTCCTCTGATCACTGTAATAGAATTGATAATCCATCTCTCTGTTAAGACATTTGTTGTATCCAGTTTTTTAGACAGGTGTGTTGATTCAAGACCTGGAAATATTAACATATTAATTATGTTATTTATTAAGCCTTAATAATCGGTGGGTTGTGTGTCTTTTTCTTCTATTCTTTTTCCCCTCTGTCTTTTTTAAAAAAAATTTTTTCTTTAACTCCATTCCCACAGTTTAATGTCTAAATCCAAATTCATAAAGGAACTAGGTTCTGGTTGTCTTGAGCTATGGGATTCATAGAGATTTCAACACAAGCCCCTTTAATCAGCATAACACTGTCATTAATATTCATTAAGTCAGCAGGAATTCGCGTGGACCGAAGATAACTCCTTGCACCTCCTCCTTAGTAAACGAGCAACATTATTAAAAGCATCTTAAAAAATTAATGGAGTTTTAGAAAGTAGGGGAAAAAGTACACCATTGTGCAGATGTGGGGGTGAGACCATATCTAGGATGTCGTGTTGTCTCGAGATGTGCCGCTGGGTAGCCACTAGCCGTAGCCTGCCGTATGGGCAGCCATTTAACAGGATTTGCATGCGTTGGCACATCAGTGCTCAACGCGAATAATAAGCAGCCTTCAAAAGTAATTAAACTTAGAGTGTACAAGGTATGAATTAGAAAACAAGTCATTGAAATACAAAGCTGCACGAAATGTGACTGACATTGCAAACTGTGAATGTCGAATGTAACGCCTTCTTGCAAGTTAATACATTTTTCACTATGTATAAGATTTTTGTTTTATTTAAGAGTTGCTGTCATCTTCCAGTAAGACTTTCATTTCAATTGGTCTCCTCACCATAAATGATTAGTCTCTAAGTAGAAAGTCGGATGTTACACCAAGACCAGATTCACGTGGATTTTTAGTACAATATTCACATTGTTAGTGTTCGAAGATAACGTGAAATACTGACTATGTAATGGTTAATGTTTAGAATTGTCTTCTAAGACTTCTTTTGATGTAGCTGGTCTTCAAGTAAGTTGTCTACAGACCATATTCTGAGAATTCGCTCACAAGTAACTGGCAGCTTATGGTAGTTTTTTTTTAATTTTTATTTTTGATCTTATAACCAGTGCTTATGTGGTAAGAGGTGAATCTATTCAACTCTTTCCTGACTGGCAGTTAGGTACCAAGTGGCCTATTCCTGACCGATCCCACCACATAAAAAATCAGTTTCACTGCTGCCTTCAGGACAGGAGGTCCACATTTTGAACAGACAAAGAAGAAGGATACTGATTGCCAAAATGCAATATTCCCAACTTCTGTTTAATTCCAAAGCTAAAATACATAAACACATTAGTATTTGCCTTTTCTAGCTTTTTAATTTAATTTAAATTAACTTTTTTGGGGGATGTGGGGGGGGGGGACTGTTTTATCTGTTTGTTGAATTCCCCATTGTAGATCACATGTGGCAAAGTCTTGAGATAAAAGCTGTTCAGGAGACCATAATGGTGATAACCTTTTGTGTTACATCAATTATTTATAACCGCTTTCTATGGACTTTAAGCTGTTTTTTTTTTTCTTTATTTGTTTTCTTTATTTATTTAGGAGTACAGGCAGACATGCAGTTTTATACACGATCATAATATGATAGTACAGTGTATTATAAATGTTTTATTTCTCCTGTAAATATTCTATAAGAAAAAGAAAATAAATGCCTTCTTTAGCTTTGAGTTGGCCAAGGGTGCCTTGTCAACAATTGTTCATTACTGATCTATACAAAGTAAGTAAATATAGGGCTATAGAAAGAAGATATCAGATGTAAGGCAAATGTAATCTAAGGTAAATAAAGTCATTCAGCTGTAAATGTGGAGTATTTAGAAATACCTCTATTAAGCAGAATGTGCTCCATGGCATACAGCGTGGTAAATAAAACTAAAGTTGCCACTATGCTTCTCACTTGCATTGAAGGGACAGTTTAGCTGTTAATGTAAATTACTGACCATTAACAGTCAAACACGAGCTCCAATTCTGAGAGTACAATAAAAGTTAATTCGCCTGCACCTCGTGCATCTTGTGTGTTTATCGCATAATGCTTCTGTGGATTTTATGGGCAAATCAGACAAATCGGTTGTAGTGTTATATTTTCTTGTAGAGGGAAATGTTAGATTAAAACAAAGGTGGAGGAAAATTCCTCAATAATACAGTTACAGGAACACTCTAAGCACCATAACTGCTATAGCCTGCTGACACTGCTATATAACAGTTTGACAATTTACCTGTGGTACACTGGGCAGCTCTTGCCACCTCTTCTTCAGTTAGGCATTCCTTCAAAGAGCTTCCATTATCTCCACTAAGCTAAACCATACACTGCAGAGTCCGCTTGGAGCATCGGCTGAGTGCCACACTGCCTTTACTACAAACGGAAGCTCTGCCAAAGTGTGATGTAACATTTCTAAAAGGATGGAAATCACCATGGAATCCAGCTGAACTAGCAGGGATAGATTGTGGTTCACCGTACCCCGTTATATTTTTGCACCACCTTTTTTTTAAACATAAACCACAATGTTTCAGTCTTTAGGTTGGCGGTGCTCTACAATCATATTGCAAAACATTTTACTCTATTTCTTGGTATTGATACTGATGGTGTAATTTGTTAAGATCACACATTTTGGAATCAGGGCGGTTTTCAAAAAAATCTATTTACTTTCACAGTATATAACCCATTTATTACATATTCTTTGCATGTACAATCATGGTAAAATGAATTTGTTTTTATGATGCATGTAGCGGATGGCACTGGGCTGTCCTGAGAATTACATGTATTTGAATGCATTCGTGTTAAATAGCAAAGTTCTATGTGTTTAATGTATTGTATTCGTCTGAATGTTAGGTAGTTTCATTCCCTTAGTTTGTTCGAATGAAACTACCAAACAGTCAGACCTCCCCTGTGTGAAGTGTGCCTTCAATTACCCGTTGCAACATTGTTGCGAACGGGTAATTGACAAGCTAAGTAGCCGTCCTCTGTTCTCGGGGGTGGCCGCCATTCGAGAAACGAACACGTGGCGGCAGCCATTTTAAAACTCCCGAACAGCTGTGTTTTGCCGTCGAGTGTCTGGAACTCAAATCGGGCACTCCACTAAGCGAACACCGCTGAGACCTCCACAAGCCCAGTCCGTTCGGTTCCAACCTACCGAACGGCCCCTCGTTCGGTAGATAGAAATAACCGAACAAGGGGATTCAGGCGAACCCTCCCTAGTCTCTGTAGCTAGAGGCTTTCGTGCAGTTTATTCCCTGACTCCAGGACCGACCGCAGGGCCCCATCGCATGGAACCCCATTCGGCTGTTCTCTCCAGTGCGGTCGGTCATTTTATTCCCCCATGAATTTCCCGAACCCCTGGTCTGATCTGGGTGATTTTTGGATATGTTGTTCACCCAGATCAGGGCTACTAGGGGATGTATAATTTAAAGTGGTACCCCTAAGTTTAGGGGTACATCCAGAAATGGGGGTAATTGGTGTGCTGGATAAGGGGATTATGATGCAGGCTGAGGGGAGGAGATGTGTGGGAGGTTACCAGAGCAGGATTGGCTACTGTACAAATTAATGGAAATCCCTCCCTTGCATGGGAGCAGGCTTTAAAAGGCCACTGTGTGAATAAATCTTTAGTTCTGCTCCTGATACTGTGTGTCGTCCAGTTATTGGGATTGCTGCTGGGATACTGCTGTGTTATTTTGCCTGCTGGATACTTTACCCTATGGATTTATAATTGCTTGTTCCTGAACCTCCCTGGGATCTAAAGTGGAGATAGGCTGTGTAATACCAGCTCTCCGCTACAATGCACTTAAACACTATTGTGTTAGGAATACAAACCTGTATACCTAATGCTGTATTGTGCATGTCCCTAATATATTCGGTCCCACACCGTCTAGTGAACAAAAGGTTAAAAACCCTTTATTTCACTTACCTATTTCAAGCGATGTCATGGCGATGGTGGGACCTAATGCACATGCTTGGTGTTCGTGCATGAAAGCTTCTCTATAGGAAAGCATTGAATTCATCTAAAAAACGCCTCCACTGGAGGTGGACATCACCCTGCAATGTTTTACATTTCATGGTCAAACTGACAGGGGCACTGCACCCAGACCACATCAATGAGATTAGGTGGTCTTGGTGACACTAGTGTCCCTTTAATAAAGATTTGGGGCTTAATTAAACTAGCAGTTTATGACCTGTTTTAGACGCCTAACCTTCAATGCGAGCTTGCAAAATATTAATTGTGAGCCTTACTGAAGTGCACTTGGTTCATGCCTCAGTGTAATAGCTTTGTGAATAAATCTCATTTGGCTTTTTGCCCAAATTGAGTCCCTGATGACTTAAAGTGGCTGTAACATAGCTTGGGTAATACCCTCTAAAAATTTGGAGTAAGTGATGTTGCTGCAACAGAGTTCTGTAAGATGCTGCTGATGAAGAATCCTGCTGTGTTTGTTCTGCAGTGACCCTCAAGTTGTGCTCTTGGATATTTTACCGAATGCCATTGTTTATTGGGTCGAAGTGTGCAGGAGAGGTAATGTAAGCACATTTCCCTGCAGAGATCTTGGTGGTAGTGTCGGTGTCGTCCCATGAAGTGCTCAAGCATTCTGTTCCATGAATGATGTGCATGTGCTGGCATTATTCTGTTAATGCTGTACTCATTGGTGTTCTTTCAGAGCATCCTGAGATATTATTGGTTCACATTGAATACCAGGATGTACAAAAATCCAAGAAAGTTCAGTTCCTCTTCATCCTCCTACTATCCATCTGAAACAGCCTGTATATTTCTACCTTGCATTGAAGATCATCATGTAGCCCGTACACCAGGGGTTAGTAAGAGGAGTAGAACACTCATCTCATTGATTTTTCAAAGAGATGTTTGTTTCTTCCTCGCAAGGGTTTTTTAATGTTGCAAAGTACAAAATTCAAGGTTCAGACAGTAACACTGAATTTGAGGACACAGCCTGCCCTGAAATTATCATTGCCTTTCCCTTCCCCTACACCATATTAATGACATGTGCCAAAAACAAAACTTGATTCTTGGTCTGGGAGGTCTTTCACAATGAAAAAAGTAAAAATAAAACCTGGGTGGAAATGACTGATGCTAGCGGAGTTATCTTCAAATATTTAAAATAAACAGTGATCTGGTGACTGATCTGTTAACCTTATATGTTAATATTGTTTTAATAAAATGGTGTGTCAATAGAAGGATGGCACTTGTGCAAATTTAGCACTCAAGTGCAATTATATACCTTTTTGTAACTGTGTTCTACTATGTTCATTGTTCTGTTACATTGACTCTGTAAGCAACACTTCACTGGATTGTTTATTTTAATAATATAGTAGATATGCCTGTCGTGTTTTTTTTGTTTGTTTTTTGCCCTGTATGCTTTCTTTGGGGGAGTGGGGATGTGTGTGGGGGTTGTGTGGGGGTTGTGTAAAAATAGAGCACTTTGTGTGTGGAGTGTTTCTTTAACCCCTTAAGGACACATGACATGTCATGATTCCCTTTTATTCCAGAAGTTTGGTCCTTAAGGGGTTAAAGAGACACAATAGCCAGGAATCAATTCCTATTTTCAATATTTTATAGTAAAATAAAATAATTAAAAAATCCATTAACAGTGCAAGAAAAAAAATGCTCTGTTTCAAAGGGATACTGTGACCCTTCTTCATCATTTCTCTAACCTAATTAATATTAGGTTCCAACTCCCTCCCCTCATAGAAAAGCCTGTAATTGGACTGTTTCGCCTACTCGGAGCACAAGGATGCTTTCTGGGCCGGCTGTGCGCTTTGACAAGGCAAATATGCACAGAATTGACATTGGGCAGCCTGGAACTGAGTTCTAAGTGCCAGTATCTTTATATATACAGTGTTTCAAGTTGCATATAGAGAGTCCTACCACCATGACCTCTTCAAATCACTGAAGTTGCCATGATGGTGGGTTAGCCCTTTAAAGATCCTAAAACCATGGCACTTGCATAGACAGGTACTTCTGCTGGCAGATCTCTCCACACCAGGAAGTCATTCCACCAATCAGCAGCCTGACTTTTCCATCCGTATCTTTTCACCTTATCAATAGTTTATCCCCTATTTACAGTTCCAATCATAACACAGACATGGTGGAATTGCTCTCTAAGTTGATAGCAGCCATACTGTCCCTGCTATCATCCTATTAATCTGCCAAACCGTGAATCCTGCATGAGTGTGGCTACATCTACTGCTCTCGACAGGGGAAGAAGAGTGCCTGCGCACTGCACACACATGTAGCACATCTCTTGGACAGTAAACATTCCTATGAATGAGAATGGAGGGCAGTCTTAAAGCTCTAGTGTTTTTTCATTTTTTATTATTATTTTGCAGGTTTATACAGCTTATATATTGTTGCTTGTCAAATGGGGTGTAAAGTACTCTGTGCAACATGGTTTTAGTGTTTCCTGTGTTTCTGAAACAATAGAAGGATGTAAGATGTTCCAGGGAGTTGTGTTCCACTGTTGATACAGTATAACTCAGAAACCTCCATTATATGTCCACTAGTAATGACTGTCCAAGTCACATGGTCTCAATGAGGCTTCCTACAGATGCTGCAAAATCTGTGCATTTGCAGCAAATGTCAGAACTTCGAATACCATTTTAAATAATTATTTTACTAAAATATCTGTGTAATGCTTTAAAATGTATCAATAAAAGTCTGGCATGTCTCCCGGAGAAATGAACTTCTATAAGTTATTCATATAGGGACAACAAGTAAATAATGTTTATTTGTAGTAATGCTTTGTTTACTTTTCTTTCCTTTTTTCTGATTAAATAATTCTACTTTGTATTTTTTAAATTTTTTTGCATTTTGCAAAATTTAGAGTTCAGTTAAACCTGTGTGCTACTTTCTGAAGTCTTTCAATTTTTGTTGCATAGTCACTGTTGACATGTGACCAGTGTTTGCTGTCCGTGTTGGCAGTCTTAAAGCAATTGTAGAGGATTTTTATTTGCTCTCTTATATTATGAACAGACCTAAAATCATCAAAAGCATTCGTCTCCATCTTCAAGCAAATGGACAAATTACAATTACTGTATTTTCTGGCGTATAAGATTACTTTTTAACCCTGGAAAATCTTCTCCAAAGTCGGGGGTCGTCTTATACGCCGGGTATAGGGTCTAAATGGCCCCCATCGCCGACCCTTCTAATGCTGCAGCCGCCTGAGCGCTCTATAGAGAGCGCTCAGACGGCTGCCGCACTGCCTCTCTTCTCACCTCCCCTTCCCTGTGCAGAGTGGGTGGCCGAGCTCCTCTTCGTCCTGTCAGTCCGGCCGGGTACCGCGCGGTACAGGAGATTCAGTTACCTGTTCCCGGCCGGACTGAAAGGAAGTGCACACTGAGTGCTCACTTCCTTTCAGTCCGGCCGGGAACAGGTAACTGAATCTCCTGTACCGCGCGGTACGGACTGACAGGACGAAGAGGAGCTCGGCCACCCACTCTGCACAGGGAAGGGGAGGTGAGAAGAATGTAGGGAGGATTGGGGGGGGGGAGTAAAAAGAATGGAGGGGGGGAGTAAAAAGAATATATCGCAATTAGCCTCCTGTGTGCTAGACCAGCAGGCATGGATTATATGCCCAAACAGCCTGGCACATACCTGGGCTTTAAATGCTATTTCAGATTATCATTATTTAATGTCTTGCTGTGTAGCTCTGTCTGCTCACTGTACATCATGGCTAATTTTTATTTGGTGTGCATTGGAAGAGGGGTAGTCTTATACGGCGAGTATATCCCAAACTCTATATTTTAACTGGAAAAGTTGGGGGTCGTCTTATATGCCCAGTCGTCTTATACGCCGGAAAATACGGTAGTTCTCATTTCCTGTCAAATTATATCCGAGTTATTTAGTGAAAACCCCCAATCTGGATTATTCACTAAAGGCTGTTCTTTCCGTAAACAGACAAGATATGTATTCCCAAGTTGTCCAGAATTCTTGACCATTGATGGATTTTAGATGGGCTCCTGTTTAGAGAGGTAACATATCACTTTTACGGTTTAGTATTTTTTTGCAGGATAGTGCAGTTAGCAAACTACCTCTGAAGTGCCCTGAAATACCCCAGTCTGACTTGCTCTGAATTCACAGTTTAGTACATAATCCCAATAAATAAATTGAAGAAACTGACTGGATACAGCCAAACAAGGTACACTAGGAGCAGGGGGTAACCCCTAGTAGAAATGAACATGAAGTAGTGTACCAATAAATTATTGGGAGGAGGCAACTTGTGCCAGTACTACATAATGACCAAAAATTATATAAGATTAAATTATTAAATAAATAAATTGAATGCACCACTGCCTAGATCAAAATGCTAATGGCAAGCAGTATGCAGGCTCTTGTTGTTCCACTTGTGCATATTTTGTCAAGTGCCACTGCACTAATTGCAACTGCATCCCACGCAAACAGGGTTAATATGTAAATTGAAAAGGTCCCTGTTCACTTTCCCCTGTTTTGGCAGGAGGGGGCATCGCCTCCCTTCTCCTCCAGGTACACAGCCGCTTATGCCTTGTCTTTTCTGATAATTACTCCCAGTATATTTGTTGCTTGCTTATGAATTAACTTGCATTTATGGAACTAAATCATTGCAATCATTTAATTACACCTGAGGAGCTGAACTATAATTGCTTGCTGCTAACGAGGATCTGAGATGGCTTGAGCAGTATTAATTTGGTGTTTACTTTTCTGAGTGCTAAAAGCATTAAAATGATTGTGCGATAGGATTACATTTCACTAATTGCTGCCATTCATTAGCTGAGTAAATGGCGAGGGAGATAGTGAGCTGGAGAGGCGTAGAATGCTGATAGTGGCATGTTTAGGCAGCAGCTTATTTGTTTAAAGCTTCAATGTTCCGCTAGAAAATGAATATCAAACGGAAAAGTTTATGGACTTTCCAAAAATTATGCAATAACGTAGATGTGTATTTCAACATTTTTTGAGCCAACATTAAAAAAAAAAGTCACTGACTAGTTTGATGTTTTAGTGATATGTCACATAAAAATGTTACAGAATTCATTACTTTTTAAAAAAAATATTTTTTTGTACTTTCATTTACTTAGCATTAATAGGTTATTGTCAATAATTGTGAACCTTAGTCTGAGCGTCAAACATCTGTACACCTTCATGGGGCTAAGAAATCGGAGGTATTCATTATTATTTTTTCTTTCTTTCTAGTCAAAAGTAGGTGGTTTTCTACAAATAATGGCTTCTTTTTGCATTGTGTTTTTGTTGTTGTTGTGTTTTGTTTTTGTTTTTTTTACCCCTAGTGAGGCCCCCTATGCTGGGTGGGCATCCTGGGTAATGTTGTTTGCATACACTTGCAATGCCAATCATATGTTTGGAGTATACATCAAATTGTTAGGATTATTTTTTTACTTAATAACCATTTGCACCTCTTGGTTTTATTTGAAGTATAGTAAAAGCTGAAGTCCGCTCTTCTTCAATTCATTTTTGCTCGTTTTACTTTTCCTTGTCTATCTCGTGTGCACATTTAGATTTTTATTAACGTTTTATTTTGTGACCTGTATTATTGAACCGGTTTATTTTTCCTTTGAATTCTGTCACATGCTGATCATATTTAGGCCACTTAATTTAAAAAAAATAAATAAACTGTAGGTGTTTTTAAGATAGTGTTGCCATACGAATTTGTCACCTAAAGTAGTGGCTAGCTGGTACTGTAACATTTGAGCTGCACAAGATGATGTTTTAAAACATGAAGGTGTAACACTCTTCCCCCTTCCCCACCAAATTTTATTTTTCAGTGAATTTATCCGAACAAGCGTGAAGTACAATGGTGCCATATTAATGAGAACTGGAGGGGTGACAGAAGACATCCAATATCGTGTTACCAGTTTAAGGTCAGGATCATTTAGTAGATCATTTTATCAGTAGTATTTCCAGGTTGAATGTGTGTACAAACTATAATATTATGTTACAAGGAATAATTCGCAATGGACAGAATTATATCTTTTATGTGCAGTCAGTAGGCTTAATTATCTATTGTCTATAGGAATGCCATTTCTTTCACAGTTGCATAAAGTCTCATATTTCTACACACTACAGTCTTTTAAACACAATTTACAGAACAGATATAGTTTATAAACTGCTAATTTGGCACAGAGACCTTCCAACTGGGTGACAGAGTTCCTGAGACTATAATGCCTAATGTGCAGAAAACCCGGTTAGTCAGAATTGTCCTTTTGATTTTAAACAATTTTTATATTCTGCAAGAGCCCAGATTGTGATCATACAACCTTAGTTAACACAAAGCTGAATTGCTTTGTGTGAAGAGTATGGGTCTCCCCCTTCTCCCCCTTACCCCACCAATCATTATACAAGAAAAGGGCATGATTCAATAGAAATTTATACTTTTATACATGAACCTTGCTACACCCTCTTGGCTTTCATGCAAACAGGTCCTGTTACTTCCTTGTTGCAAGCTGTTCTAGTAAATAAACCCAATAAATGAAATAGTTAAATTAAATACATGCATGTTTTCATTGGCTGTATATCTACTCAACAGAAATTAGTTTTTTGTTGTTTTTTTAATTGTTTTTGCTTTGGACAGTGTAGTATTCCTTTACATGTAAAGAAATACAGATCTAGAGATCGTGTGATCACCCCAAGGATATGGATACTACATTCATAAATGAATGGCTTATCAAAACCTATGCAAGATCTCTTTTCACCGATGTGTTGAGTGTAATCTAAAGTCTTTACTATAGAAATGCTGCTGTCCTGTGCTACGTTACACAATGTCCTGTCTGCAGCAAGGAATGTAATATGAAACACTCTTCAAATTCATAATATATACTTGAAGCTGTGCGCGTAAGGAGAAGGGGGGGGGGGGAGGAGGGAAGGGGGTTCTTTATGATTTGGAAGAAATGACTATCACTCTCACATGCACATACAGCCAATAACAGCCTTTTTTAAGTGGGGAACAAAAATGAATTGAAGAAGAGCGTACTTCAGCTTTTACTATACTTCAAATAAAACCAAGAGGTGCAAATGGTTTCTGGAGGGTCCCACACTCCCAAACATAGACAAAATCCACAATACAAAGTAGGGCCATGCACACTGTAGTAGCAGAACAGGTAATATATAGTCAACAGCAGTACAAAGCATACTCACAAACGATGTTTAATGAATCAAAAAGAAATGTTAAATAATGGGTTACAGACTTGTAGGGGAGGGAACCCTGGACTCAATCCTGTAGTGAAGACCCTTAAAATGTGAAGAATAACAAACCACTATCACTACATAAAAATGGTGCCCCCAGTGTGCACTCATAGAACCCTATCCCAGGATTCCAGTAAAATATTCCTAATATAAGTAATGTGCCTGCCTCTTATATCCATTCCTGTTGCAAGATATACACAGTTGTCTTTATAATGTGCATTTTGCAAGTCCCTGAATAGGTTAACAAAAAATAGCACTCACAGTCTCCGTTACTAATATCAGACATTAGTCCTGAGCAGACATTAGTAGTGGAGATGGGAGTGGTGCCCTGAAAACCCCCAAGTAAGAAGTCAAACCATTCAAAATAACGGACACCTAACTATTACAGCTCGCCATAGTGATTATGATGCTTGGTGATTTCCGTTACAGAAGCTCCTTTAGTGCAAATATTAAATATCTATGTACCTGTCAATGCATTCATTTAACTTTTAATATGAACTTTATTATAAAGCCACTAAATGTGTTCAGTGTCGCTAGAAGAAAAGTGATATGTTGTTAGTTTCAATGGGAGATCAGAGGTGTTTTCACTTCATTATACATCCCTATATTTGAATAGCATGACTGCTTATCCACTCCTTGTAATAAAAGTCTGCCTTGGAGGACCTTAGACATCTCTCTTCACTGCTCATATCATGCATTAATGTCCTATAAGCATTGGAATCTCTGCAGCCGCTTCTTCATTACCAAATCACTGTTGACAATTTTGACACATGAATTTTACATGGTGAGCCTGTGTGGTCAAATGGGGGGGGGGTTAGGAGGGGGGCGGGGGGTATGCATATGCACCTCATAAAAGTGTTTAGATACATTATGAAGAAGTTAAATTTTCGTGAAATGCTTACAGCTGGGATGGATTTGCTAAGAGTTCCAACGATGCTTTGTATTTTTACAAACCGCTTAAAAATGGTGTAACCGAAACTGGAACAACTGCATCCATAGGCTCCATGCTTCCATAACCACAGCATTACTCTGTAGGGACTCTTTGTGTCTCTTTTAGCAGTGCAAATCTAAAAATATTATTTGCTGATTTTTTTTTTTATTTTTTTTTTAGAAGCTGTACAGAATAATTGTCCACATTTTATTTTGTAATGGATGAAGTAAAACGAAAACACTATTCTATTTTTTTTTTTTTTCACAGTATTCAAATATTTACCAGCGATTATGGAAACTATGCTGACTGCTGGTTTGTAAAAAAGGTTGAGTTTACTAAATTTGCTTGTGCGTTTACTGGTTCTGACTGTGCTGCAGTCTTTAAAATGCATATAACCGCTCCACTTTCACCTGTGTATATATCAAACCTGCCAGTTACAATGTGGTTAACCTAACCAGTTACCCTAACATTCAAAGGCTAAGCGCTACAATACAGTAATTTAAAAAAAAAACAGGTTTCTTGGAAAATTAGATTTTGGATTTTTGCAGAGGAACATCTACACACCACCTTGTTCTTCTGACCAAGTCCTTGCTATAACTATAGTAGTTGTTGCTAAGGAGAGTTCAGAAGGAAACCGCAGTGTTAAGGTGAAGCTGACAATTGGGGAGGCACACTGGGTTGATAACTGGGCATCTGGTGACATATAAATATAAAAGTTTATTTATAATACAGTATCTCCCAGAGAAGTGGTAAACATAAGTAGAATATATGTACACATAGTGCTAGAGGACAAGTGAGTCTGAATAAAATATAAATCCACAAATTAAACAAGGTAGTAGCAACTTCTAGGGCAGGAGTAGGCAACCTTCAACACTCCAGATGTTGTGGACTAAATCTCCCCATATGCGTTGCCAGCAATGTGGCTATTAGAGCATTTTGGGGGATGTAGTCCACAACATCTCAAGTGCCAAAGGTTGCCTACGCCTGTTCTAGGGGAAGCCAAAAAACTGAATTATAGCCCAAGAAGTTATTCATGCAGTAGAAGAGTAATCTACATGGAATCCATTAGAAATGTAAAACTCTGGAAAGTCCATTGCTGGAGCAGGGGAACATGCAGGAGTAGTAAAATCATAGGCATGATGATGTTTGCACATAAATTACTTAATTCCCCCCATAAATATCCTGATACCAATGCCAGACAGGTGAGAATGGAGCCTGGGTTTTATTCTGTTATATTTCCTATCCTCTTTTCATGTCCTCAATATTACCTTCTATTTCCACCTGTATCGTGTGTGTGTTCAGTGATAACTTTGTATAACATTGTGGAATGTGTGTAAACTGAAAGAGAGGAACATTTCAGAGAGAGACACTTGCCTCACATTATTTCTTCCAAATCATACCATTCTTTTATGCTACGTAAACCTACAGATTTTCAGGGGTAGATTTCTCAAAGGATAATCATTTGTTAATTGGGAGATTCTATCTGCCTTCCATTATAAACTCATTCATTCAATGTGTGCTGCTGGCTATCTTCTGCTCACTGTGAGTGGTCCAGCTCCCTTAGCTTTCCAAATTTGATTAAAATTGTAGTGTATCTAGGAAACAAAACATATCACAAGAGAACAAAGCTGCTAGATGTGGCAGTATAATCTAAAATTCAAATTGTAATTCAATTGCAATTTGAGGATTCAAATTGTAAGTGAGGTCAGTTGATCCTTTACATTTTAGATCAGGGATAGGCAACCTTCAGCACTCCAGATGTTTTGGACTACACCTGCCATGATGCTTTGCCAGCATTATGGGGGATGTAGTCCACAACATCTGGAGTGCCGAAGGTTGCCTATCCCTGATCTAAAATGTAAAGGTTCAACTGACCTCACTTACAATTTGAATCCTCCATCCCGGACTCCAATATTCTATTCTGATTAGCTGCCCGAATGTGTTATACCAGAGAAAATGTGAAATATGAATGGCGTGTGTATTTTGTCTTTCTTTTTCTTTGCTTAGTTACGTTGTGGGAACTATTATACCTGTATTTGTGGACTACATATGTATTGTTTATTTAAGCGCATGTGTATTGGAATGAGCGTATTCTTTAGTACTAGATGTAATGCAGATTGTATTATTTCATTATTCTTTCACCACCTGTAGAGTTATAGGTGAGTAATCTAGATTGTTCCTGCCTGATACAATCTACCATATCTCAACTACCTTATAAAAGAAAAGGGCAGCCTTTTAAAGGCAGCTTTTTTACATGGGCGGGTCAGTTGTGTTTCATTTAATACGTTAATGTGCACTAGTCACACAAAGGAAAGACTTTTGCTCCCATGAGAAGGGTGGTAATATTTGACTTTTTTTTTTTTTCTCGAGATCCGTATCGAGATAAACCCTGGAATTTAAGCCCCTTAAATGTCCGTCTTTAGGTCTTGATGAATAACCAAAGCTATTTTATAAATGTTCCACGTGTGAAAGCCAAAGAAGGTCCCTCCCCTCAACACTCATAAATTAACCCGATCTGCGGTTTGTTGTCGTAGTCTAAATATTTTTAAATCCATTTGTCTCGTAAATTCACCGAGATAAATAAAAGGGAAGCTCAGGTGCATTTCATTGTGTTGCTTCACGTTTACTTAACCAGAGCAGGCTTTGTTTTACCTGTGAAGTCTTGGATCGATTGTTAAAGAAGGTGCCAGTTCAAACATCTGTAGTCTTAGGAATGGTGAGCTACTGTAGTTTGTGAAATTGGCCTCCACCCTGTGCAAACCACCGTCCTAACCATCTGACTGTTAAATCCATAGCACCTGCTGCAAACAGTAATGATTTCTGGGGACTCTCTATATTCCTTTTATCTTCTCAGGGTCTTGTTACCGTAGCCATCAACAATTACTGTAAAATTAATTAATCTAATTAATGGGTGTATTTATAGCATTTCACTGCAAGGTATTTGTGAACCATCGTCCTTCTTCTAAAGATCGCTTTAGTATGAGGAGTTGGGTACACTTCAGACTCCAGAGTAGCAACCATGTACATTGATCTTGTTTGAGAGATGCACATTTACAAGATTTAGAAATGGGGGAAAAAAATCTATGTTCCCCGTCAGTTCCAAGAGTAATTGCTGGTATTTTGTCTAGAACTGAGACCATTGTCTCGTTATCATAAATGGTTACAAACTATAGTGAGTACCTGGGTTCTGGTATATAAAACCATTTTCAAAATGGATCTGTGAGTAGCTGCTCATTTGTGGAAATCCAAAATAAGAAAGAATCATTCATATTATCATTTATTTTAATGAGAAGTAGCTGCTGATGGGTATGTGATACTCAAGATTTGTTAGTTGCTGCAATGGAAATTAATGCGATATAATAGCTTGTGGATCCCCAAATCTTCCTATATAAAGAGGATTGAAATTGCAGTGAAACATCTACAAGAGAAAGGTGTTGATGGGAATCTCTCTGTCTCTCAAAAAGTGCTGGAAAATCCTATACACTTACAGGAGTCAGAAGTAAAATGTTAACTTTCCTCCACCAAGTAGATTAAGTAGAATGCGTTTGTGATGTTAAAACAAACCTGTGAATCAATGTTTTAATCTGCTTTACTTACATTGGGCTGAGATGCCTGCTGTTTATTTTGCTTTTCATTGTAAATAATAGAGCAATATTTGAACGAACTTAAAAAAAAAAAAAATCTTAAATGCAAACTGCAGTTACTCTTCTTCCTTATTTGTTAGAATCATTTGATTATCATGTTAGCCAGAAAATTGGTGGAAGGTGTGCCAAAAATTTGAAGTCGTAAAATAGCACTGTATATACATATGTAAATTCAGGTTACCGTTAATTGTGAGCTCATGATGTGGGAATCTCTGGGAGATATTAAATCTGTAAAGTCTCTGCTTTACAGATTTGTCTCTGCTACAGGCATTTTTAGTACTGGCCGTAAAGCTTCCCTCACTTTCTTTCAATCAAAATGTTTGAATAATATTTACAGGGTCACTGTGCATAGAGGGAGTGGGACACAGCACCTAATTTGGATAATATTAATAGGTTTTCAATTAATAAAATGTTCACTGATTGAAATACATCTAAGTAGAGAACTAGCAGTGGGTGTCTAACATGACACTACCTGGAGTGGGACAACATCTTAAAGTTTTTTTTTTAAGTAGCCATCTTGGAATTTTCAAATGGAGGTAAATCCACATATATTGGAAGGCGATAGAGACCGGCATGATTGGAGTCAGGATGCAAAGTCTGTATGTGATCCATTTTAAGATCTATGATAAAGAACTTGGTATGTACAAAACATGACACTTGGGAAACCTTGCAGTCACTTGGCCCCCCCTGGCTTGCTTTCTCTCTGGTGCCATCCTGTGTCACCTTGACAAGATATTTAATTTGAGAATAGTTTTACTATTGAGGGGGTGTTACGGAGTGGATCTTGTTGGATGAAACACTAGCAGAGTATGCATTTTCTGTAGTTCCTTTAATTCGTCATGGTATGGGGTTACAGGGCAACCCTTTTTATACAAAGCAAATTAAACAGCTCTGTCATATACACCGGAATCCTCAGCTCCTGAGAGCTGCAACTGTTCTGCATAGGATTCACTTAATGAACCTCCTGTGCCTGTGTAGGTGTGCCCCTTAAGCTCCAGTAACTGCTAAGTAGCTACACTGGGCTGACAGACTACTGCACATTAACCCTTTCCGTAGAGAACCACTTGTACACCCCATTACAGGTGGGAATTGACGGCAACCTTCCTCACACTCTACAAATCTAAATTACAAGACCCACAGATATCCAGAACCACCCAAAATAATTATTACTTTTTTAAAATTTGGTGTGGCACCTCATTTTTTGCTTGCATTATTACAGTAATATCAAAAAAAAATTACAAATCTGTGTTTATATTAATGTCATAAATTAATTCTGGCGAAAGACTATGATTTGGCAGGGTTACCGACTGGATGTTCAGAAATTGGTTTTACTCGGTTGCCAACCCAGAATGTCTTTTTCAGTTTGGTGAATTAACCACAATGTTTGCATGAGTTGTCTCTCTCCCATGCAGCTCCATTTAATCTGTTCAATGTTTTTGGAAATAAGTGAAAATAGAAGTGCCTAAGAAATCCCTTAACCACATTTTTACGTCTATTGACTTGTACGGTTACCTTATTTCTATACACGTGTACTATGTGCACTGTCTGTGAACTCCTCTAAAATTGCTGCTTCCCACTGTGTGTCCCAGTACGAGCAAGTTCGACTATGGTTTAAACACTACAGGCCCCGTGGCTTTTCAGCCCTCACACAGCTAAGTGTTTGTACTTCTCTTATTCGTCGCCTACATGTGATGAGGTCAGCGCAGTGTTGCGACCACCCAGGGGGATTCACATAGCTGAGAGGTGTCTGGATGTCCTAATTATACTGCAGTGCAGTGGCTAAAAAGGTTCCTGTAAAAATTACATAGGGTTTGTTAAATGACATTGTAAACACAAGGATCAGCATGCGTTGTCCCAATATCTGCTCGGTGCCATAAAATCTTTATTCTGACTAAACAAAACAGGCATTAAATACAAAAGAATTTTGCAGGTGTCTGAACCAGTGTACATTTTTGCAGCAGATGTGACTAGCATTTCTAGGGCTCTGAGAAAAATTCATATGTCAAATCCTCCACCATTTCGTAACGCATAAGGAGGATTTGTACTTGCACACATGTTATGGCCTAATAATTAACATTATTTCCACCTACAGCAGACCTCTGGTCTTGACCTTCTTAGCCTACTGTTTTCCTTTCTCTGTTAGTGCAGTGGACTTTTCCAGCAGGACAAATCTCAAGGTTTCCTCAAACATGACTGGGAAGGACACGGAGGTTTATTAACTAAACTGGGCATTATAATGAATCAACAAAGGAATTGCAAATTGGTTTCCAGTTTGACTATTTTGAATTTCCTGTGGGTGCTCTTCACAATACTGAGTGTTGTGAATAAACTACTGAGTTACAGAGTTATCTAATCAATCTGGATAAAAATAACCTTGCAGTGGTCTATGCCATTTTCTTCACCCCATGTGGAAATCGTAGAACCCAACAGGGAAAACCTCAGTTATGCCGGCACACTTGCTTTTTTGAAATGGGGTAATTGTAGCTCTGTTGTCCCATAATCCTTGGGAGGCACGCCCATTCACCCGTAAGGGCCTGCTGATGATGGTATCGGTTGTTGCTAGTCGCTGCTTGTACCGGTTCTTCCTCGTGAAATACTCCCCAGTCCTCCTACAGACACTTTGACTCCTTGTTAGCGATACCACTTCCCCAGACCTCCGAATAACAGTGAGCTGAAACCTGGCTCGGCTTGGTGGTAGTACCAGTGATGTCAATCTGGCCACATTCATAACACAAGGGTCCGGTGTGCCTGGGCAGAAAAGTGTGGGCTAGAGGGCGTCTCTGACTTGGTCCGATGCTGACATTTCTCTTAGGAGCAGGTACTACCCTTGCGGGAGGTGATATGGGTCAGCTGATTGGCCGAACGGCTGTAGAGAAGGACCGTTGGGTGTCCTGATACTCATCCACCAAGTTTGTTGCTTTTTGGTTGGATCGGGAACGGCAAACCCAATCCTGGGGGAGCACAGTTGAGGAATTGTTCAAGTAGAATGACTTGAATCACCTCAGACACAGTAGTTACCTGGTACTCCTGCATCCAACTCTTAACCGCCTGCTGCATCTGGTTCCCTTACTCTCTGAAGATTTGCTTCTCATTCTTTCTCAGATCCTGAAATCGTTGGTGATATGACTCTGGGGTGATGTCATACCGGGCATAGAACCTTTCTTTCACCCGATCATAGTCATGGCACTCCTCATCCGAGACCGTTTGGTAGACCTCGGCTGCCGTACCCAACAGGTTGCTCACCAGGATGAGGACCCAATCCATTTCCTGCAACTGTTATAACCCACATTGCCTTTCGAAATTACGTAGATTTCCGTTAATATCCCTCTCCACATATTCGACCGTCTTAAACGTATTATAAGACAGCTGGTTTCTCTCCTCCTCTTATGTCTTGGTGTCTCCATGCACCATGCTGGGTGCCTTTCACTTCTCCCCGACTGCCGCTTCAGGCAGTGGTGTATTTTGGTTTTGTGCTGCCCTAGGCATGACAAAACTCTGGCACCTCCCCCCGCAATCTAAATTTATCTTCCTTTTTAAATCCAACACGCTCTTTTCCTTGCAGACACACGCCCTCACTGATGCATACACTCACTGACAGTCATTGGCGCACAAACATACTCACTCACTCACATTCACTGACAGACACACATAAACACACTGACAGACGCACACTCACTAACAGACGCACACTCACTCAGTGTCAGAAACACACCAAATAAGATCAGACACACACACTGACAAACACACATACACTCTAACTGGCACACATACAATCTTTGGCAGACACACAAACACATACAAACTCACTGGCAGACACACAATTTATTAATTTTTTAAAATTTTACTCCACCCAGCCTCCCTACATTTGGTCCAGTGAGGCTGCTAGTGCAGTCAATGCAGGCACGCGAGGGAACTCTGATCTCCCTGCTCCACTCCCTTGCGCGCCTCTTAGTGATGCCGGGACTGGAGTTACGTCATATTCCTGCTCCGGCATCACTGTGGTGCGCGCGAGGTAGCTGAGCAGGAAGAGCTCAGGGGAGAGTCTTTCCTTGCTGCTCACAGCATCCCAAGCAGATACCAGACTTGGGAGGCCCAAGGTGGCCAGCTGGCCAGCTCCTGGGCCCCCAAGGACAAGAGGCTGGCAAGGCATCTGCCAGGGGATTTGGGGGGCGTCTTTTTTTGCCGCCCCCTGAAAGTACAGCCCAAGGCAAATTTCTTGTCAGCCTCGCGGTAAATACACAGCTCCCAGATTGCTGCTTCAAAGGGATTCTGGTGGTAGTAGCACAGCCACTTTTGTATCTGCCGATCAAATTCATAAACCTCTGGTTCAATCACTCCATTCTCGCCTGATTGTTCATCCTCCATGAGAATCTCCATTAAGACTGTTTTTTTTGTCAGATTGCTGGCTACAATACCTCGGACTTCCACCAAGTCTTTCAGGTTAGCACGCTTCAAGTCGGTGTACTGCTGGGCTATCCACTTCTGGTTCTTCACAGGTTGTTCAGAGTCCTGGTGGTGGTTAGGATACTCCTTATAGCCAGGAAGCAATCCCACCGCTTGCCTCCAGTTGTAACGACGATGCGGGTACTCTGGCTGAGCACCTCCAATACTCCTTGACTTTCTTAGCTACGTCTGGACCATTCAGTATCGCCTTGCTGAGTTCAAGTACTTGGTGCTCTTGGTAGTGCTCAGATGTCCCTCGCGAAGTGATCTGACCAGCATTTGGTGGTGAAATGTAGCGAGTGGTTTATAGCCGTGATTTTATAGCCTTTACCCCATACCATGAAACGAGACATCATGTAGGGGTTAATCAGAACCCCCTTTATTGCAGACGTGCAGTGATCTTTATCCTAGAAGAGGGCCATTAGCAATAGTGTATTAACAATACATACAGTTCCCCATGAAGTCGTCTTCCCAGAACTCCTTGCTTTTCTTGCTGAAAACAATACTTAGCCTTACCAAACCAAACAAATACTCAGCACCATTTTGTCCATATCACTGAACAAAACATGTGGATGGAATACAAAAGTCTTTGTTTTCTATTACATCAACATGCCCCATCAAAATAATTCAAACAAGCTTTTTTATGAACACAACAAATGCCCATTGTAAAATTGCCACCCAATCAAGATGAACCCATGCCCTGCAACACTGGGTCCATGACAAATATAGTTATAAGTAAGCAAATGGATAAAAATAAGAAAACCTTGATTTCTGCAAAAGGTTTTGAATTCTCCTGAAAATTCTAAACCTTTATCAAACAAGTTCTCTCGGTCTCAAAGGCATCTTTTGTCTTTCATTTCCACATTCATATTAAAGGAACACTATAGTTACCTAAATTACTTTAGCTAAATAAAGCAGTTTTAGTACATAGATCATTCCCCTGCAATTTCACTGCTCAATTCACTGTCATTTAGGAGTTAAATCACTTTGTTTCTGTTTATGCAGCCCTAGCCACACCTCCCCTGGCTATGATTGACAGAGCCTGCATGAAAAGAAAAACTGGTTTCACTTTCAAACAGATGTAATTTATCTTAAATTGTATTGCAATCTCTAAATTGAACTTTAATCACATACAGGAAGCTCTTGCAGGGTCTAGCAAGCTATTAACATAGCAGGGGATAAGAAAATCTTAATTAAACAGAACTTGCAATAAAGAAAGCCTAAATAGGGCTCTCTTTACAGGAAGTGTTTATGGAAGACTGTGCAAGTCACATGCAGGAAGGTGTGACTAGGGTTCATAAACAAAGGGATTTAACTCCTAAATGGTAGAGGATTGAGCAGTGAGGCTACAGGGGCATGTTCTATACACCAAAACTGCTTCATTAAGCTAAAGTTGTTCAGGTGACTATAGTGTCCCTTTAACCCCTTAAGGACACATGACATGTGTGACATGTCATGATTCCCTTTTATTCCAGAAGGTGTTAAATAACAAACCATAAATGACCCATTAAATATGTAGTACTGTAAAAATGAAGTAGTAGCTTTGTTTTTAAATTTGATTGTTTGCGGTTATTCTCAAGCAAGCAAGTCATTGGTAAGAATAAAATTATTTCTATGCTGTTATTATAGGGGACCTGATATTGTACAGACTAAGGTATTGCAAGTTTCTAGCAAAATACCCAAAGTAAATCATTTTTGAACTCTGCTAATTTTCAAGATCTGCTATTGATTTGAAATTCCCAATATGCATTCTCTTTTTGTTCATAATTCCCTTTTTTTATTGAATAAAC
The DNA here is from genome assembly GCA_933207985.1 of Pelobates cultripes. Taxonomy (NCBI): domain Eukaryota; kingdom Metazoa; phylum Chordata; class Amphibia; order Anura; family Pelobatidae; genus Pelobates; species Pelobates cultripes. The sequence goes on from OW240924.1 coordinate 74,584,430, forward strand.
CCCATTGTTTAGGTATTAAGATTTTGTGAAATTATGAAAATTGTATTCATACCTCACGTTTTCCTATATTCAGCCAGCTGTGACAATGATGTGTAAATATATTCACTCTGTACATGCGTACTGTACAAATGTACTTTCAACACCTTTAATTCCTTAGTCAAACAGCCGGAATAATGCTTACGGGCTGTATTAAAAACCTGCCGCTCACGGCAACAACAGACCAGTTTGATAACCAGTATTTGGGATTGTCCCCCAACACAAACCTGTACTTCTTGTTTCTTCCAAATGCAGTTTTCTATTTATTTAGCCTTAGATACATTAATATACTGATAATACTGTTTCAGGGCAAAAAAAAATTGGAGAAAATATTGACACGGTCAGTAGCTAACAATCTGCTCTTGAACCAAGGCTTTCCATTTAAAGGGCGAGTCACTAACGGCCAAAGTAGCTAAACTCGAAGCATAGCTGAGAATTTTTCCACTTTGACCATTTTGACCTTAAATTTTAAAATTCTCATTTTAGTAAATAACTCCTGAGAGCATTCACATTAATTTTATCTTTGCAGTCAACAAAATGCAAATACTTGTCTACTACAAAGATACACAATTTTTTATTTTTGTTTTGTGGTGGTTAAAATAAACAAGATAACGTAATTTAAATAGTGATGTCCCGAACGGTTCCATTGAGTAAACTTTGACCCTGTACCTCACAGTCAGCAGACACATTCCAGCCAATCAGCAGCAGACCCTCCCACACCCTCCCATCTTCTGGACAGCATCCATTGTGAAGCTGCATTCTTACTGAGCTGTCCAGGAGGTGGGAGGGTGTGGGAGGGAGGGTCTGCTGCTGATTGGCTGGAATGTGTCTGCTGACTGTGAGGTACAGGGTCAAAGTTTACTCAATGATGAGTCCGCGGTGAACCGTTCGTGGCGAACCGTTCGGGACATCACTAAATTTAAACATTTTTTATTTTATTTATTTTTTACAGCTGTGCAACAGCATACATTGACCATTCCTGTCCCATTACCAAACTTGTCTTAATATGTCCAGGTAGTTGGACTGAAACATTGATGCACGTCTGATTAAACTAGTCCTTCCTTTTATGTTAGAGTAATAGTTTTTAGTTTTCAATTTCCAGTTATCTTTTCCGTCTCTATATCTGCACCCTATGCCGGTGCAACGCATTACTGAGCTGGTATAGAATTTTCTTTCCATTGCTGCTTTTTGTTCCCAGTCCAGCCCTGGTCAGCTGATGCCCTTAGCCCAAACCTGAACAAAAAAGGCATTGCTAATGCGAAAGTGTAAATTCCACATTAGCAATACAGCAAGTGAGGCACTGGGTACATGAGGGACCTCTGATTTATATCAAACTGCTTGAAAGTTATTTGACATAAAACCAAAAGATGGTCCCAATATCCTACCTTGCAGTGTTACATGTACAACTGAGCATGGCTGGTATTTTGGCTGCTAGGTACTGCTGAATGACTTCTCCTGCCAATGAGATCCATGTTTTTGTTTATTATTATTATTATTATTATATTTCTTTAATAGTCTGTCGGTGTTCAGTTCAGTAAAAACTTTAAGAATTGACCTTTGACAAGACGTGTTTAACCTTAGGGATTCCTACACGATCTCTGCATGTTGATTATTGTCATAGTAAATCCCTAGCTTCACATTAAGTTTGTGCCTCTCTGTTTGCTCATTATTCACTGAAATCCATGTAAAAATCCTTTTGTGTAAAAGATGACAAAATGCCAATGCATTAGCAATGACAGGACAGCTGCATCTTTAAATCAAGCCGTACATTCAAAGCTAACTTGGACAAATATATATTTTGACACAATCCCAAATCTGTGTGTGTTGTGGGATTATACTTTTTAAAGTATTTTATGACCTGTCCAAAACATGGGAGTATAATGGTGTACTTTCCCTCTCCGCATAACACAGACCGCTCACAGTTTCATGTGTTCTACAATGGTGTGAATCCTTGTGGTATGTGTGAAGGAAGTGTCAGTAGACCAGCGAGGGTCAACACTGATGCTGTAGGTGTCTGTGAACTCTATTACCTATGATGCTTCTCCACATAGGTGTATAATACTTAAACCAAGAATGATGAACTGAAGTAAAGCATGCAGTGTATACATATAAGGAATGTTAGGATTGTTGTATAAATTTAAATTGATATATTGAATAGCTACATAGCAAAATGATGGCCACAAGCAACAATTAGGAGTAGATGTTTAGAGAGAATTGCTCTTATTGTATTTGCAGATGGTTAATTTGTCAGTGTGTCCAACATAAAATTATTATTATTATTTTTTTGTATGTAGGTCAGTGCTCACCGTAAGTAGGGTATCTTTGGATAGATACTGGTTTCCCGATGTCTCAAGAACTGATCAATCCTACAGAACTTGCTCTCAAGAAAATGCCCATCCCCAGCCCAAGGCACATATCTGCACCCAAAACAATCGAAAAATTAGATCAAAGTGATGGTCATCCTGCAATCCAGAAAAGGCAAGTGTCTTATATATTATATATATATAATTGTATTGAACATAAAGTGAAAACACAGAATGGAATGCATGGCTTTCAGCTGTTTAGCTCATTTGACTTTAAATTAAATTTCATTTTGAATTCACCTTGGATTCGGACTTTAGTAAATAACTGTTTAAGTCTCAGGCATTTTTGAAAGTTAAACCGTGCCCTACAACCTTCTTTTGGAAGGCATACAGGGAAAGGCAGCTCCCATTTGCATGCTTCCCAATAATTCCACTTTTGGCGAGACAGTCATGATTTCGGGTTCTTGTCTCGTATTAATTCCATGGTGTCCTGCATTCGGGGACAGCAGGTAACCGTGCAAGGGCAGCACAACTCAAGCACATAATTAGACACGCTCGCTCTGTGCTGCACTATAACCGTGCAGAGAGCACTTCAGCAACACTCCCTGCTTAGTCCATCAGAAAGGTTAGCCTGGCATGCTTTATGGCATGCTGAGACACATTTAGTAAGAAGGCCTGAAACTTTTTAAGGCACACCTGCCCGTTATAGGTATTACTGGTAACTCACTTATCATTTGCATACCTCCCAATGTTTGGAAGCATGCAGCTGCAATATGGTGCATGGAGTGTTCCTTTAATTAAAGCCCCTGATATTATGTCATGCTATGGGTTAATGTTTAAGCACATGGAGTCTAGCTAAATTGAGAAAGTAGATTTGCGTTGCGCTGACTGTCAGGGGACAGGGTTTCTTCATTGCTTATTTTGACTTATTTTGGCACATTACTGGTGGTTATTTAGAATGTAGCTTCCTGCTTTTTTTGTGAAATAACATTATAATTAAGAGTGAATAGACAACAGTTTTTAATATTGAGGCTAAGCTCTTCTTTGTTTAGGGAAATGGATTAGAGTAATTTGTGGGCATTTCCGTTGGCCTGAATACAAATACACCGTTTTAGTACAGCTCAATGCAGCTAGCAATTAGCACGCAATGATACTTTCATTCAAAACTATAAAATGGTCTTACTGCCAGCTTATTCTTGAGCTGATTTTTCATTGTTCTCTAATGTTTTAATCCGTATATTATCTGTATTGTCGATGCATTATTACAATATATATTTATTTATATTACAATATATATTTATTTTTGTCTGATAGACAGCCACAGGAGTTATTAAAACCTGCAATAATGACCTTTGCAGGGTTAAGGGACCTGGGACACTGCACCCAGACCACTTCAATGAGGTGAAGTGGTCTGGGTGCCTATAGTGGCCCTTTAAGAATGTTTGTTCAATATCAGAGCTTGCAGAAAATCTCTAAATATATGAGTTGCCCAGTTAGAATAATTAATAATCACAAGCTAAGAGTGCGGAATTCAGAACCAGGCAGGTTTCTTCCAAAATTGGTTTGTGAGCAAATCTGATGGCTCTCTTTTTATATGTATGAGGGTTCAAACAGTGTAAAATGACTTTTACTGATCAGATCAGAAACTAAAGTCTTAATGACTAGTAGTGTGCCAGGAATGATTCCAGCAAGATTTTTGCACTCCATATTTGTATCTATAGAACAAACAGAAGAAAAAGAAAATGTTAATTAAAAAACAGGTTTATCGATGTACATTAAATATTAGTCTCTTCTTGTGTGTTTAATCCAAGAATGAAAAGCACAAGTGATGCCACTGTTTCCATGTCTCCACATATCACTTATCATGTGATGCATTTTTTTTAACTTGCATTCAGTCTTTCTAAAGGATGGAAATTTTCCTGTAAATGACGGTGGAGGCTAATCCATAGTGGAAAGTGTGGCATTGCCTCCTAAGTTTTTTTTTTTTTTTTATAATTAAAACAATAAAATTTATTATTATTATTATTATTATTAATTTTGGCATTTATATAGCAACAACATATGCCGCATGTATTGTTGTGGAAAGGAGTAATGGCAATTTTAGAGGGCCCCACTTACTGGGTACAGACCTATTGGGTATGCTTACTGTGCTTTGACAGGGTTTTTTATGTAACCCGTTTGTTTTGTATTCGGCTGTCAGATCCTAGACACCCTAAAGGATAGACTTGCGTAAAGTTCTGTGTTCTGGGGCTGTCATTGGGACCTTTTTAAACTGGTTATTTCCCACAAACGTACATGCATGCATCTGTAGATAAATCTGTATAGTGTTGACCAGGGAATGAAATCTGATTATGTCAGGAGTTAAGAGAATGTGGTCAAATGGGAAGAACACAACAAGAAAGAGGGGGAAGAGCCTAGTGCCCTACTAACTTTAAATTGAAGCAGTAATCCCTGGTAAATTATATAATAATGTTCAAGTTTTCATGCCCTTTTCAAGACAAATAAAAAATATCCACAGGTTTCAAAAAATAAAGAAAACATTGCATATATCATTTAGCCCATCCAGAATGCCTTCCCAAGTCCCTTGCATTTTAAAATACAATTAATCTAGAATCTAAGTGATATGAGTTTAACATTTTAATATGCAGTGTGTTTATCTCATGTAAATCTCACCGACATGAATTTGCAGGTAAAGAAGAAAAAGATTGCAGAGAAAGAATGCCTTTTCTTTCTTTTTAATTTCTTTTTGCTAATGGAACAATTGGCCTGTCCCCAAGTAGCCTACTTAATATGTAAAGCGACTGTCCTGAACATGACAGCACATGGCTATTTGGGATAAGTGGCAGACACATGTGTTCTGATTGGCTCACGCTGAATAAATATTTTTCTGGTCCTCGTACAGCGACAGACAAGATTCGCCCTGTAAATCTGACCATTGGACCTCTTGCAGCCTTGAACGGGGGGAGCAGAGCCCAGCAGCACTGACAGAGGAGCTTGATTATCTCCGACAAACCAATAAAAAGGTACAGGTCGCGGTTTCTGCGATTCACTCGAACAGGATGGCCACTGTCTGGCATCAGTCGCCTATTGCATTGTGTTTAAAATAAAAGGGAGACTACTAATGTTTTGTGCTGCTTTCTGTCAGTTCACTTTCTTTCTTTAGGACTCTTTACAACCACCTCCCAGGGTTTGTTTATCCTAAGTGATTTCATTAAATGAGATTTATTTTATTTTTTGACTGTATTTTTTAACCACTGAGATTTTTTTTTACATACGGAAACACAGAATCACACAATTCTGGTCTTCCTAAAGGACAGAATGTAAAATACAATTATCTTCACACCAACGATTACAGCATGAACATGCTGTGCACCTGTGCTATGAAAATCATTGTATGGAAAAAAATATCTAGACATGTTGCTCAGAACTTTCAAGTATACACACATACTGGATTCAGTTTAGGAGCAATTGCAGCAAAGCTGTTCCATGTCTATAAAGAGGCCTGATCTCTTTATATTAACACACTCTTACATTAGCATACATGATTGCCACTCCATGTTTCTTGTGCTTGTTTTACAAACTGTCTGATGCTTAGTCCGAATCATTGTATGGAGTGTTCCAAATGGTGTCACATATTTCCCAGCATAAATATATATATAATTCTAAACTACTGAACATAGACCAGTTGGTAATTTAATTAAAATATCAAAATGTCGACATAAAAATAGCATTGCCATGTTTTTACGGTTACAGTTCTTAGAGCACAACTTAATTAGGGCACCATTTTTAAGGAAATTTAATAATTATACTGGCCTCAGCAGCTCCACTTTCTGTGTTTAAGAGACTTGGATTAACAGGTACACATATTTGGTTTTTAAGTTGCTGAGAATTAATGTTTAAATTCACAATATGTCAAGTGTTATGGAAACTGTGTACATTATCTCCAGTGCCCAGAGTTAGATACTGTGTAGATCCTCTCCAGGCTTATGGATACTGTGTACATCCTCTCCAGTGTGCAGAGATGGAGATTGTGTACCTCCTCTCTAGGCTTATGGAGACTGTGTACATCAAGCATCATGTCAAACATGCAGCCCACAATGAGTATACCAGGAAATTTCCCGGTAGACTGCCTGCCCTGGGGCCACTTTGTGCTGTGGACCACCTGTGGACTGTGGCCGAATCCATGCTCCTGTGACTGGCCGCCAGAGCGCAAAACATTATTCGAAGTCGGCCGCCATATATGTGCATACAGCATATGGATCTATATCCAGTGGCACAGAGTGACTGGCTACATGCAAAGCAAGCCAGCAACTTCCCCTTCCCTACTGCTCGCAGTGCCAGAGGAGCACGTGGCCTGCTTGAGTAGAGAAGATCGTGCAGGGCTGGACTGGAAGAGGGGCTTGGGAAACATTCCTGTAGTGTAGTGTATTAAATTGGGTGGGAGCAGTGCATTAGAGTGGTGGGAGGGGGGCAGTGTGTTAAATTGGGGGTAAGGGTGGCAGTGTTTTAAATTGTGGGTAAGAGGGGCAGTGTGTTTAAATTGGGGGGGTGCAGTGTGTTAAATTGGGGAAGGGAGGGGGAGGGCAGGTTATTCAATTGGGGAGGGAGGGAACAGTGTATTAGAGTGGTGGGGGGCAGTGCATGGTATTAGAGTGGTTGGAGGAGGGGCAGAGTATTAGAGTGGTGGGAGGAGGGGAGAGTATTAGAGTGGTGGGAGGAGGGGCAGAGTATTAAGAGTGGTGGGAGGAGGGGCAGAGTATTTAGAGTGGTGGGAGGAGGGGCAGAGTATTTAGAGTGGTGGGAGGAGGGGCAGAGTATTAGAGTGGTGGGAGGAGGGGCAGTGTATTAAATTGGTGGGAGAGAGGTGTGGCAGTGTAGAGAAACTGTGTACATCATGTCCAGTATCCAGGGTTAGGGGGACTGTGCCCATTATCTTCAGTGTCCAGTGTTAGGGGGCTGTGTACATCATCTTCAGTGTCCAGGGATAGGGCAGTTGTCATCTCCAGTGCAGGCAGCTATTGGCTGTCTGGCTCCAGCATGTAGTGCGTACTGGCATCTGATGACAATTTTGCCCAGAATTGATATTTGCTGCGGGCTGGTTAATGATGCCCCAATGACGCTGCCGGAGGTGGAGTTACGTCTCCAGCAGCAGACATGTGTATGTGCAGCATTTCATAGTGAAACACTACAGACTCCAGGCACCATTGTTACTTAATATAACTGAAGTGTTTATGGTGCCTGGAATAACTCTTTAAGCAAATAAAATACATATGGGCTTGCATACAATTGCACACAGTTCACCTAGTGTATAAGGCTGCTGTGGTTTGTCATCCGAAAAATGTAACCGTAAAAACACGAGGTAACACAATGCACTGCATAGTAGATAAGGCCCACCCGTGGAACTATACTTTTATTTGAAGAGCATATGAAAGACAGATGTTTCGGGACTCCTGTTCCTTCCACAGTGTACAAATGCCTTGCAGCTCTAATGAACAATTTTAGGGTTGGGGGACAGGGATTAGAAGGTACAAATGCTGTACACAGCGCACTATTCTAATGAATGGAGCACCTTTTATCAAGTTAATCATATTTATTGTTTTTTTTTTTTTTTTAATGATGAGACATTTTGTTATAAACATTGAATATGGTTAACATTTATTTATATCATGGCTATTACATCCATGCGCCAACCGGACATGTTGATATGTTGGTGAATGGTAAATCTGTACGGTAGTTACAGTACCTTAAAAAGGAGAAATGTTCTAATAGTGCAGTAATGCTTGCAATACCAGTTTATTCCACAAACGCTTACAGATGTGCCCACTTTACAATATTAGTTGTATTTCTAAAACTAGCATATTTACGAATGTGTTGAATGTATGCAAGCCCATCTTGTGCAATGAGAGGTGAAAACTTTCACCTGTTTATTTTAAAGAGTGTGATCTTGTTTGTGGAAGGTTGGTACTTAAATTGAAGTTACCCTTTATTGTAAATGTTGCAAGTGAAATCACATTGGTAACACAGAAATCTTTCTAAATTGTTAAACCTTTCCTGTAGTTCTGGCAACACTGTTTATGTCACCCAATCACCCACGTGTCATTATTTCTGCGAAATAAGTGATAAGATCCCAAAAGCTTGTCACAATTACACAATCTTTTTGTTCCTTTCTTTTTTCATCAGTATTACTGGACTAAAACAGAAACACCATGTGTATCTTCCAGTTTCTATCTCACTTGATCTGCCCATCTATATCTCTACCTACTCTCCAGCTATCTATCACCTTCAAACTGGCTATATGGAAACAGGAAACATAGACTCTCTAGGTCACAAAGAATTCTGCTGATGTCATAAGGGCTGATCTGCTCACCTAACCATGGCTAAAGCAAACATGAGATGCTTTCCTAGATATGACAAACGTTTGGCAATATTACTTGACTGTGTCAAAAACAGCCTAATTTCAGGCTTGTTTTTTTGCTATCAGCTGATGCATGTCTGTGATCTAAGGGCGTGAAGACTTGATGATGGACTGATGATTGGAAGGATTTAAATGGACAGTATACATTTTAATTTTCGGAGGCCATTATAACTTTGCATATAATATCTATCAATTTAAAGTTAATCTTCCATGGCAGGTTCCTCCAACGCTTTTGAGAGGGTGTACCTTTTCTGTAAATGTCCAATTGGATACTATGGAGAAGGTCCCTCCTCTCTGTTTGCAGTATAACCTGCAAATAAGAGATTTACTTATCAGGAATCCAGCACCGGTGAAGCTCTCAGAGTTACATGCCCTCTCTGACGTCCATGATTGGTCCATTTTGCCAGCTCAGAGTGCGTGCTTGTGCTCCGGACCAGCAAGAGTAGGGAGAGTATGTCTGTCACCAGAGCGCTTTGTACGCTGACCACAGACGCAAAATATTAACAAAATTGACACTGGCAGCTCGGAACAGTGTTCTGGGCTGCACCTAGCCCCCAGCACACAATTAAAAATATCTATCTATGTATGTGCATACATGCGCTCCGAGACAGCAAGGGGAGGGAGTTTTTTGTTTGTTTGTTTAAAAATAAATTAATAAAAAAAAAAAAATGGCAACAAGGGTAGCTGGGAAGAAGCAAATAGTGGGTGAAAGGGGGAAAAAATCTTTCCCTTGCAGGCGCTCTGCTTGCCAGGGAGAAGATGATGACGTCTGTCTCCAGAGCATTGTGCACGCTGATAACAGATACAAAATATTAATAAAAGTTACATTGGCAGCCTGGAACAATCCCCCCATCACACAATTAAAAATATACATGCATGTACAGTGTTTCAAGGTGAAACACTGCCCCTTCTGACTTTTACCACCATGGCCACTTCAAATCACTGAAGTGGTCATGGTGGTTGGAGTAACCCTTTAAGCTGTAACAGCTCCTTAGACAGTATATATTAATTATCAAGTTTATTTAATTTAATGTATAATTTTTCATTATTTTAGAGAAACACATCAACATTGTTATAATCTTCAGAGAGACATTTAGCGCATACATCTTGTATATAAATCAAAATGGAAAGAGGATTTTCGGAGGATTTTCGAAGAAAAGAGTAGAGCAAAACTGAGCTTTTGTTATGGGCTGCTGAGAGAAACAAAAGACTTGGGGGCTCTAAAAAAAAAATAAATTTTTTTTTTTTTAAATGAAATCTCATACCAGTTGTGGTGGAATCAATAATGCGAAAACCCCCAAGGATGGGGAAGATGAAGTGAAGTTCTACCTATTCAACGCAGGCAGAATAAAATGCACAAAATAAAATCAACAAACAGAATATGAACTGAATTCATAATATACTGCCACCAGCCCGATCAAAACTAGAATCCGAGCACAGGGCTGTAGAGATGCCTTACTAAAAAGAAACCAGGAATAGTTGGGTAGCTGGTGCTGCAGTCAAGGCTTCACATATTTGGCACATTTCTCAACTTACTCAATGCACTGTCCATCTATCTTGCATGCGGAAGGAGTGATGTGAAGTTCCTTTCCTTTCCTTTATGCTGTATGGCAATTAAACATAGTGTACCCAAAACATAGTATGCCCTATTTGTTTCTGTCAAGGTAATTCACTAAACTGGGAATTATCGGGAATTGATTTTCAAATTTAAAGCCAAAATAGCTAAACTGGAAAAACTCATCAACTTGGCTGTGCTTCCAGTTCATCCACTTTGGCCTTAAGAGAACATTCTAGTGACATTAATACGGTGACCGGAATACAGCCCCTCTGTAATCAAAAGGTGAGTTTACGCACTATTATTCCAGCGCCACGCATGTCTGCTGTGGCTGCTTCCACCCTGTTCTGCCTTCTTGACTGAGATAATCAGAATTATTTACTTCAGCTAATCCAGTGATAATCCATTGGCTGAGATCAACAATTCTGATCATCTCAGCCAATGAGGCGGAATGGGGGGGGCGGAGTGCTGTGACAATCAGCATCTCCTAATAGATGCATTGAATCAATGCCTCTCTATTGGGAGCATTCAGTGTATCCATTCTCCAGCACTGACCCAGGAAGCACCTCAAGTGGCTGTCTAAAGACTGCCTCTGGAGGTGTCTCTAGGCAGCAATGTAAACACCACCTTTTCTCTGAAAAGGCAGTATTTACATGAAAATGCCTGCAGGGACAGGCTATAGGCACTAGAACTACTACATTAAACTGTAGTTGTTCTGGTGACTATAGTGCCCTTTTAAATTTGACATTCATTATGAATTCCTGTAATTACAAACAGATCATTTCACCATTGTTTCCTGAGCCATTTTCTCAGCAGACAACAATAGAAGATTTAACCGTAGATTTAGGCAATACATTTATACCGATGCCTGTTTTACTTTTAACTTTCTCACTTTAGTGAATAACCTTTTATATCGTTTGCCCAGAATATGAGTACTAGAGGGCAGTTTAATACAATTTCACTACAACATGCTCACAATGTCTCTCTAACCAGAAAAGGGGGTGGAGGGTAATAGGAAGATATACAGAATAGTGTTCCTAATTTTATAGTGTTCTATTTATTTATTTAGTATTAGGGGGGAAATAAGTATTAGGGGGTAACTTGAAGGGTTTTAGGGGTGTTCCAGTGGTAGAGGATATTCAGATCCCTGAGAATTTTGCTTAGAGGGCTAATGGATTCCACCACAGCAAAGTTGATCTGAATAGCTTGGTGTAGAAGGACAAGGTGTGCGGTTCAAATAGATAGGCAGGCGATCTTGTCCAAACTGGTCACGAACTGTAAAATGACATCTCTCGGGGAGTCTGATGGTGCCTTAGGGGATTTAGCAATATGGTAATAGCCATCCAACAAAATGCTTTTTGCCCACCTTGGAACAGGCGGCATAGAAAGTACAGCATTTCCCCAGCATCTATGGCCCTCTGAGATCCTTCTGACCTTAATATTCCAGAGATGGCTCGTATCTTCCTTAACTTGCACCTTCATCAGCATCATGAGCCTTTTGCATCTGAGATTGGATAGTGCAAATAGTGGTCTGGTGGGAGCACATATCGCTAGAATCTTTATCCAGAGCTTTCACTCGGCCCATTAAGGTGTGGATGTCATCTCTTAATGGAGAGTTTGCGTGAAAGAGTTGACTAATGTCCTTCAATAATGACTTGATGTTTTTCTTTGTGACAGGCATATTAAACTTCTTCTAAGAGGATGTGTGATGTAAGCCCACTCTGTGATATCTCGTTGATGGCATCCAGTGGTTGTGTAGGACCACCGTTCAGGTTGGGCTTGCTCTGGGTCTTGTAAGATCCCTGATATCTTGGGATTGCGCTGGGGAAACTGCTTCTTTCTCCTTTGCCTTCTTCCCAGTGGTAACACAGGTGGCTGTAATCAGGTATGAGCCAATTATACAAGCAATTTCTGGATAAAATCAGGCTTTGCTTTGCGAATCAGGTTGGAGCCAGGCAACATCTGCTCAGTCAGGCTATCACTCTGCCACCACCGCCAATGAATTTCTTGTGTCATTCATGTGCTCAAATAAAGAAATTCACCAAAAAATGCTCTCTCTCATCATCCATCACAATTCGGTAAAGTTTTAAATATTTGACGTAATAGCAAGGGGCTTTAATTTAAAATTAACTGTGCCATGTGGTGTTTAATAGAAATGTATCAATATTTTAAAGAAACTAGTGTTTTCTGAGCCACTTTCTCAGCAGCCACAATGGATGATTTAACAGCAGTTTTAGGGCAATAAATTGTAACCCATGCAATTTGCTTTTTACTTTCAACGGGTACCCAGAGCGTTAATTTGAATAGCATCCGTAGGGAAGAATTCCTATTTGAAGTAGAGGGAAGGAAATTGTTTGAATTCTCTCTTCAGAAAGTAATAACAGCCTCATTTAGAAGAGTGTCAAGTAGATCTCTGTAAAATGACAGTAGGTCAACACACGCCTGTAATAACGAACAGATGATTTCACCATTGATATAACCTTCTTTCTAGTGAAGGTTTGGTTTCCATGCCAACTTGAGCCAAAATATAAATAATCTTGTGCTTCTGACTGGCCAGTATGATTAGTTAAAATAGAATATTGTAAGTGTGTATATTTTGGTAATTTTTTCAATTAACCTAGGATTGTAAATAATTTTATACTTTTTCACTGAATGCTTCAGCCTACTTTACTTATGTAAAAATAGCTTGTGGTGGCAGTTTATAAGCTATCGCTATTGAAACATGCTTTCGGTGGTTTTCCTAGTTTTCTCATAATTTATAATAACTAGTTAGACCAGAAAGATGCTATTTAGTTTTAACTAGTCTCAATGTTCATCCTAGGATCTAGATATTATGATATTATTCTCATCTTGCAAAGTCACAGGTTCAAATTCCGGCAGGGTCAACTCAGCCCTTCATCCTTCCGAGGTCGATAAAATGAATACCATCAAATTGGGTAATAATAACATCATTACTATTCAGCTGCCGATTTGGTTAATTCCGAGAGCGTGCGCTAAAAAGCGATTTGAGTCTCACTGGGAGAAAGGTGCTATATAAATGCTAGTTATTATTATAGTTATTCTTCTTCTTCTTCTTTTTTTTTTTTTCCTTTCACTAGCTGTTCAAATCTGTTGAAACGTCTCTCTTCTATTAATAATTTATAAGGAGATAGCCTTGTGCACCCCCGCAATCATTCTTAAATGATTATTACTTCCATTAGAAAGATCTAAAACCCATTTGGCTACTTGTGAAAGGCACATTTGGATATTTAATCTGAATTTGGACAATTGTTAGCGCACATTTTGGACTGTGAACCAAAAGCCTGAAAAAAAACATGCATGGGCATGGACATGAACGTGTGAGAGCTCCTGCGGCAAGCACTTGGCATGACTGGGGCCCAAGATGGCTTCCTATCCAGTGGATTACCCTGAGTTATCTGATGACTTGTCCCTTGGGGCTGAAGAAGACAACATACCTGCCATAGCTACTCCAGTGCTGGCACCTCCCGGTCTGAATGCCACCCCGGTCTCCACAGAAGTTCTAAAGGAACTTTTGGTGGGCCTCCAGAAAAATATTGTAAATGATGTGGCGACGCTTTGCACTGGCTTGACGGACCTACTGGGTGTTTTGGCAACTACCTCCTATGGCTGTACACACCAGCTTGCCTCACTTCAGCATGTGGTACAGGGGCTACAGCAGCAACATGATGCTTATGAAAGATGCTTTGTAGCTCTGCAGGATATGCAGCAAAGAAATAATTCGAAGATACAGGGCATCTCAGAGGATATTCTGGCGATCAAACTACCCTATTTATTTCAATGCCTCCGATTCGCCCTACACCTAGCGTTGCAAAGATAATTTCTACCGTTTACGTCCTTTCTCAGAAAACACAATATCGCTGGCAAATGTCTTGCGCACTTGTGGTCCTTAAAAGTGATAACAGGCATATAGTTCAAGATCTTCAAGGGTCAACAGTCCTATTAGCAATACTGGAAATTCCTCAGGACTTTCTTAGCCATATGTGCACTGAGCAGCCAATTTTGTACTCCACCGATGGAATCCGGCGACTGTTGCCACGTTTTCCCCAAGACAGTCCACACCAGACTCCTATCCTGCAGTTACAACGTGAATCTTCTATTGTGACACAATGTGCTAGCTTTATACAAACCTGTATTCATGACCCTATAGTGTTAAAACCACCATATAGGTGGCTTGTCCCCACTTAGAAAAGGTTAAAACTTGCCTTATTTCCAGCGCCACGTGGGTCCGCCTAGCGCTGTATTTAGCGCAAGGCTAACAAGGCATTTGCCTTGGGCGGCACTTTCCAGGGGGCGGCAAAAAAACACCGCCCCCCCAAGTGCCCTGGCAAATACCTTGTTAGCCTTGACTTATGGGGGCCCAAGAGCTGGTCCCAGAGTAAAAATCCACCCAGCTCTCCCAAAGGTAGGGAGGCTATGTGGATTTAAACTAAAATAAAAGTACGATTATTTGTAAATGTTTGGGGGAAATGTGCATGTGTGTGTTTTGTCTGTCAGTTAATGTGTTATATCTGTCAGTGTGTCTGAGTGAGTTTGTTTGTCTGTCAATGAATGTGTGTGTGTGTGTGTTTGTCAGTGTGTGTGTCTGTCAGTGAATGTGTGTTTATATCGGTCAGTGTGTGTGTGTATGTCTGTCAATGTGTGTTTGTCAGTAAATGTGTGTCTGTGAGTGAGTGTGGGTGTGTCAGTGCGTGTCTGAATGATTGTGTGTGTCTGTCAGATTGTGTCAAATCAGTGAGTGTGTGGGTATGTGTGTCTGCCTGTGAGTGTATGTCAGTGTATCTCAGAGTGTGTGCCAGTCATTGAGTGGGTTTGTCTCTGTGTAGGTCAATCAAAGCGTGTGTTAGTCTTTAACAGGAAGAGGTGTGGCCTTTACAGGAAGGGGTGGGGAAAAATTACATGAGGTAGTGTCCGAGTTCTGTCATGCCTAGGGCAGAACAAATTTAAAATACACCAATGGGTCCGCCGTTGCTGGATCCCTCCCAATCGGCCTCCTTGGCTGACATCATCAGAATTGATCATTTCAGCCAATCAATGCTTTTCTATATGGAATGCATTGGATTGGCTGTAATTGACAAGCGGGCGGGGCCAAACTTTGGCTTGGCCAATCAGTACCTCCTCATAGATATGCATCTCCATTAGGACAATTTAGCATCTCTATGCAGAGCGTGGAGACTCTGAACGGCAGTGCTCTGAACGACAGAGTAGTGGCCGCTGGAGGTGTCCCTAAGGGGCAATGTACACACTGCCTTTTCTCTGAAAAGGCAGTGTTTACATGAAAATGCCTGCAGGGACTGGCTTTACTCACCAGAACAACTACATTGAGCTGTAGTTGTTCTGGTTACTATAGTGTCCCTTTAATGTGGCCTTAACAAGTTGTGTTTTTTTTTTTTTTTTTACACAATGTTTTATACTTTATTAAGTGCGCTGTTCTGAGCCATCCCAGGCCCCAATATCGTTTGGTTTACATACTAAATTTCTACACCCCCCTCCTTCACCTCAAAGTATTACTAATAGTTAGACATACAGTGTTTTGCTATAGCAAGGGCTAAATTGTATGTACGCCTAAATACATAATCATCTAGTGCTTAATATAGCGCTCTTTGTAGGTCAATAAGATACACTGACTTTACGGTACTGAATTTATCAAGAGTTGTCCCAGATGTATATTGTACCATTTAAAGTGTATGCATATAATAACTAAATCATGGTTTGACATGCATAATCCAGGTACCTTGTATTATTGTTTATATGTATTGGTGCAATCTGTCTGTGGATTGAACCAATAAAAGGGAAAAAAAAGTTAATACTTTTTAGTAGGAAGCTTTCTGTTGTTCCAAACCAGAAGGTACCGGTTTGTAACAAGCGTCGATACTGGTTCTAGAAAACAAGTGGATATTTAAAGGGATTGGTTCATATTTCCTTACTTGATTGTGTAATGAGTCTTAAATATTGTTCTGAATTTTTATAGACTAATGCTCTGCTAGTTAGAGAGGTAACAAGCTGGGCCACAAATGCTTAATATTCTCAATTGGCAAGGTGTACCTCCTCTTAGAATAGCAAATAGCAAATACCACCTGCTATTTTCCTACCTCGTTTTAGCTCTGTGCATCTATAGGGTAGTTATCTACCTGTATACGTAAAATGTAGGCACTTGTTTTGGGCACCCATTTACCGTAGGCATTTTTTTTTCTCTAGGAAAGTTATTCGCTAAAATGTTAATTTTACAGGCATTTGAAGTGGACTGAAAGTAAATTTTAACATTTAGAACCAAGTAGCCAAACTGAAAACATTGCTTACATTAGGCACTGTAGTGAGAACCTAGTAATCTAGTTTTTATGCTATTAATAAGAATTTCTTCTGTGGATTCCAAGCAATGAGGAAATGACCCGGACAGATCAATGCGATCTTTAAATATGATTGTAACAGAGATGGAATCTTAGCAATATCATGATTATTAACCTGTAATCCCTGAGTGTGTTAAGAGTTAACTAATAAACGTAGAATGTTGTTATAGAATGTTGTAGAACGGTGCTGAAATTGCCATTTTATCAGCATTGCATTCTCATTCTGTCCCTTAGGTGGCAGTATAACATGTACACACTTCGCTGTTTAGAATCACTATCTGTAGTAAGATTTGAATTAAAGCTAGCGACCTCCAAAGTGTGTCTCTTATTTTGAATGTTATGGAAGATGCTATTAAGATGCATGGACATGCAGGAATAAAAGGATTAATTGTTTTCCTCTGGGACACATTTTAGCAGCTAGTGACAGACATGAATTATGTTAATTTCCCATTCTGTGGTTTGGGACAGGCTTGTTTTTTCCAAAAAGAGGGGTTAAACATGATGTATCGCTAATTAAGAAGAGATACATGTTGTGTGTGGATCTTCATATTGAATAAATACATACAGGTCTTTAGAGACACAATTACAGCTCATCTGTAAAATAGACTGAAATGAACTAAAGGCAAGCTTTTTAGTTGCTGAATAAAATGAATTATAAAATACATGTTTAGTGTCGCAGTCTATATATTTATCAGGTGGGGGTAGGGGTTGTGAGGTGTATCCAAAAAAAAAAAAAAGTGGCTTGAAAGTAATGTTAGAAATGTCAAGCATTCTATAATAGTACATCATTGTGTTACCATTTTCTAATGGTATTTTTGGGGCCGGGGACTATAAAACTTAGCTTTACAGGTTACATTCTCTCAGAATCCTATGTACTGTATTCACTCAATTTGAGTGATGGTTATTATTATTATTTTATTATTTATATAGAGCCATCAGATTCCGTAGTGCTGTACAATGGGTGGACTAACAGACATGTAATTGTAACCAGACAACTGGACATACAGGAACGGAAAGGTGGAGGGCCCTGCTCAATGAGCTTACATTCTAGAGGGAGTGGGGTATAGTGACACAAAGGGTAAAAGTAGGGGTACGTAGTAAGTTGTTAGAAAAGTATTCACTGAGGGCTTAGTAGGTAGTTTTTGACGGTTGCAGGAGAGGAGTCATGGAGGGTGGGGGATAAAAACCTGCTGATATGCTTTCTTGAAGAAGTGAGTTTTCAATGATTTTTTGAATGTGGAGACTGGGTGAAAGTCTTACGGGGGAGGGAAGGGAGTTCCACAGAAGAGGTGCAGTCCTGGAAAAGTCTTGGAGGCAAGCATCAGAGGTGGGAATACGGACAGAGTATATACGTAGGTCTTTGGCAGAGCGTAGGGGCCTCGACGGGACATACTTGTGTATTAGGGAGGATAGATAGGTGGGAGCAGCATTATGTAGGGACTTATTACAGTCCATAACATCTCCAGTGGCTGTGGTTTAGGGAGTAGAGCATGTCCGCTATAGTCTTTGTGAGGCTTTAGACAACGCTAAAACAGTCATATAATCAACCTCTTCTCTGTAGGGACAATCAAATCAATCATATTCTCTCAGCCTCTTACTGCTGTCCAAATACTGACAAAATTGGTATTGTTTATGTGAAAGTGTAAATTCTGCATTAACAATATAGCAGGTTGGAGGATCTGTACAGGATCAACTTAGGGCGCCTGGCTTTGGAGGCATAGAATGAGCCCTGACTGGTTGGCCCATGCAGAGGGGGCTGGTTCCTTTCATGGACCAGTGAACGAGTTTAGAGCTCTTCCTCGCCGGCCCAGAGTACTCACTGCACAGGGGCCAATAGACATTCTGATCTGCACCTCATTTGGTGCAAACCTAGTAAATCCCCATCTCTGATTGTGTTGGAGAGTTGTCCTGATAACCAAGAGAGAGCTGGAACTTGTACCTAGAAAATACAAGGTCTGCACCTGGCGAAGGTGCAAACCAGAAGAGCTCACCACTGGACAAAAAGGATCTGTATTCCTCCATTCCTTGATATAAAACCCAAGGACTGCACCTATTGCCTCCTAATTGACTGCCCCCTGCCACACACACATCTTATATGAACGCATTGTGTAAATTATGAATTCTAAAAATAAATTAAATCTCAACGAATAGTATTTACTGCCATAACTTGCATATGACTGACATTTTTCTGAGACAATCCTGGTCCTTCCATGTGATAGGTCCTTCCTACACAGGGAGCATGGTACTCCCTACACATGTTATCCTTTATAATGTAACCAAATCCCATTATAGGAGAACAGACGTGTAAGAACCGCAAACATTCCAACCATTTCTACCTTTCTGGGAATAGCAGAATTGCACATATGTCCGACTACATATTAGGTTCACGCTAGCAAACAAGTATCTGTCATGTAAACTTGTGGTGGACTGATCTATGAAATGGTCTCTCCCTAACCGCCTTTAGGCTTCGCATCGTCATGCTAATCAAAAACACTGCTTGTGTGAGATTAACACAAGGTCAAATACTACAGTGGACATGTACACGAGTACAACTTTACAACGGAGTTCATATAAGTGGGTACTGGGATTAACTCAACCAGTAAATAACCATAGTGCCAAACAGCCAGTTTTACATTGTAGTAGCATTTTTAATCCTCGTGTATGGATAATCAATTTATAGTACATTTTGGATGAATTCTTAACTTATTGGAAAAGCCACATGTTACGCTGGCAACAGTGTGTTTGAAGCAATTTCAGTAGAGCCATGCTCTTAACATTACAGTGAACAAAATTAATAGTTTTAAACCTGAGTGATTGACACCTTTCCAAAATCACATTGGTTGCATTTTCAATTCATTTTTAGAATTACTTACGTTGCCATAGTAATAGGCAGTACTGAGAGGATTTAATATGTTTACTTTATCTTGTTCCTTTGTTAAGACTGTGACCTCTTGTGTCTTCAGGCAAATTGTTTATCCAACTTTACTTTCTTTGTTGATTCATGAAAAATATGCCGCTGATGTCGGTCAAATAGATAAAGTGGGAAAGAACCTTGCACCTTTTACTATAGCTGAGGAAATAAAATAAAACTGTAACGGAACATGTTGCACATCCTTTAATATTTTTCTGTACACAATTAATCTTTATATATTACTGAATTAAAAAAAAAATTAGTTAATTCTTTAAATAGTCTTTGCGAGTACCATAAAAATTATGTGATTGTTGCATAGCTGTACTTCCTATTCTGAGTGTACAAATATTTGTATGCGGTGCATCTGCCAATAAATGCCCACCTCCCCTCATAGACTCTAATAGCGACTCCAAGCTGCTGCTGCACACATGGCAATTCAGGCAAACGCTGTACACACTTCCATTCATAAATCTCTTAAAGTAATACTATAGGCATCAAAACAACTACAGCTTAATAAAGCAGTTTGGGTGTATAGATCATGCACCTGTAGTCTCATTGCTCAATTCTCTGGCATTTAGGAGTTAAAGGATCACTATAGTGTCAGGAAAACAAAGCGGTTTTCCTGACACTATAGTGACCTGAGGGTGCCCCCTTCAGCAGCTTACCTTATTCCAGCGCCGGGCTCCTTCGGCGCTGGTGACCTCTCCTCCTCCGCCGATGTCAGCTCCCCCATCCGACGTCAGCGGAGCCGAATGCGCATTCAAAGTGCATTTCTCAATGCTTTCCTAGGGACGCTCTGTGCGATGGAGGCATAATATGCCTCTTTAATGGTGCTGCCAGCAAACTGACGGGAGTTATAGTATGGGCACCATGAGCTTACTTAGCAGTTCGAAACCTATGTGATGAATGGGGCTGTTGCTGGACACTGACCTACATATTACACAACCTCTGTTCTAGCCGTTTATAGGATAAGATCATACCTCAAAGAACAGAATGTTAGGCTCCTGATTAGGGGAGGCTGTTTATCTGGGCAGAGCTCACTCCTGCAGCTGCATGTCTGTGCATGTGCCGCAGCTGCAGGACATTTTAAAGGTAAGGAACCCCCTCCCAGCCCATATTTTTTTTTTTGGGGTGGGGGCCATATTTTGAATATTCTGTCTTTTGATTGCATTCCTAATACCACAACATACTACACTACAGGGTCTTTGAACCTCTCTCTGCTTACACATAGTAGCCATTGAATTTGCTACACCTCAATGTGTCTTTTGAAGTAAATTAAAACCAAGATACATGTATTTCTTTCTTTTCAAAGAATTTTTAGAGAAAAATCTCTCACCATACTCAACAATCCTAAATCCTTCGATTTATAATGTGAGCGTAGTAATTTTAGGGTATAATTCCAATAATGTCAGAAGACCAACATGTTGTCCTAATCATTCCTGTAAGCACAGATATAGTTTATTTCATGATAATTTTTATTTTATTTTCCTCTAATACTGAAATTAAACTACAAAAATGTGAATAAAAAAGAAACTTTTTTTATTTTTAAAATTTAGTTTTTGTTTATTTTTGTTTTTTTATTTGTGAATTTCTCATTTCATATTCAGCTGCTGGAAGAACTAATGAGCAGAGACAGAGAGCTGGAGACACTGAGACTTGATTCCGAGTTACAGGAGCAAGCATCCCAGGCCAGGATAGCTGAGAAGACAGCAGGTAACACACAAGCCTTACGGGGATCGAGCATGTGGTTGCTGGAATGACGTGGCTCACTTAATGCAATCTGTATTTGCTCAGGGTGGAGAAAGGAATGACTTTTTGTCATTTATTTTTTTCTGGGCTTTTTGTTGGCGGTTTGGAGCTGCTTGTGTGGCTCTGTGTTTTAGATCCTGGTACCGGTATTAACAAGGACTCTACCTACATTCAGACTGATTTGGGCATTAAATGGCTTGTTAGCACCATGTCAATCCAATCACAAAGAGCTTGTTTGTTTAGTTGGAAGGCCTTGAACAAACAGAGCAGAGGAGGGGAGGGGGAGGCAGAGGAGAAATAACAAGGACATATTCTCTATTTTAGTTCAAAAAGTCTTATATCTTCCCTGGCTCCTTCCATGCAAAGTGCTTTCATATCTTTATTTTTAGGTTAATGCAGCACGTGTGTGTAAGTATACATATGTGTGTTTGTGTGTGTGTTTGTATGTGTGTGTGTGCGTGTATATATATATATGTGTGTGTGTGTGTATATATACGTATGTGTGTGTGTGCGTGTATATATATATATGTGTGTGTGTGTGTATATATACGTGTATATATGTGTGTGTGTGTGTGTGTATTCATATATATATATATATATATATATATATATATATATACACAACATGTGGTGTGTCTGACACTCATCCTGAACGTAAAAAGTATAATAATATATATACCGAGGTGCAGCACAGTGCTGAAGATATATCCAATCCAAAAAAATGAGCGCACTGGGTTTCACAAATCAAATAGGTGTATTTAGTTGCAGCAAAAAAAAGTGTGTGTGTATATATGTATATAATAAAGGCCGGTGAGATAGCTCAGTGGGTTAATGCATCATCAGTAGAATCTGTTAAACCCATGGGGGTTGCAGGTTCATTTCCCAGCAGGGTTGACACCCGAGGTAGATAAAATGATTACCATTAAATTGGGTTATAGTAACATCCCCTGGATGTTGGGCAAAAGTAACATCCCCAGGACGTACTTGGAAACCAGAGTAATCTGAATGTACCTTTCCTGGTTCAATACTTTGTTGTTGTTGTTATTATTATAAATTATCATTTATATAGCGCCAACATACTACGTGAGGAGAAAAGTTAAGGCCCGAGTCAGGGACTGGATGTGTCCAATTGCCTTGCAAGGGAGTTGATGGTGGAGGATTATTTGAGGGGGAAAGATGAGAAGTTCAAGAGGTAAATTTTAGTTTCGTCCATATATTGATAACACTGAAATCCAAAGGAGTAATAAGGTTACAGAGAGACTGTGTAGATGGAGAAGAAAAGTTGAGCCCACAACAGAGCCAACTGAGACAGGCAGCGGGGAGCAGGTGGCACCGTAGAAAGATACGTTAGAGCATTCAGAAAGATGGGATGAAAACCAGGAAAGCACATTTTTCAATGAGTCCTTCCACAGATCTCAAACCAGGGTACATAGTACAGATAGCATTTATAAAACTGTAAACATTGGGAGGAATTCATCAAAGGGTTGGGATTTAAAAAGAGGTGAAAAATTCTAAAAGTGGCTCAGTCACTATAGAAATCGCCAAAATAAGTAGGAACAGGCCACTTTTACAACTTTGCATCACTTTGCAGATCATGGCACAATCATTCCAGTGTCTTCAGTGCATAATATTGGAAGGAATATGAGTAGGAGGGCGAGCTTTTAGTTTTACTGGGCTGCCATATATTTTCATGTAATTAATAAAACAAAGGAGATATATGTATATATTGTCACAAAGACCTAAAATGTGATTTTATATATAATTGATTTGCTTACCCCTCCTGTGGGTGGTATATTTATTCCTCATTCTCGGGTCCTCTACCAGAGGCCTGGGATTTTGAGGGTTCTGCGCAGTATCTTAGCTGTTCCTAGAACTGCACTCTTCTGGACAGCGATCTCCGATGTCCCACCTGGAATCTGTTTAAGCCACTCCCCCAACTTGGGAGTCTCATGTTACTTCTTCCTGATGTTATAGTCACTGGGTATTTCCACATCCACCACGACCACAATCTTTCATTCCTTGTCTACCACCACGATGTCGGGTTGGTTGGCCAGCAATTGCTTGTCTGTCTGGATCTTGAAGTCCCACACGATCTTAGCCATGTCATTCTCAACTACACTTTGTGGTATCTCACATCTGGACTTAGGTAGGTCCAATCCATATTCTGTGCAGATGTTTCTGTACACAATCCCAGCAACTTTGTTGTGTCTCTCTGTGAATGCTATTCCTGCTAGCATCTTGCATTGGGCTACTAGGTGCTTGACTGTCTCAGAGGCCTCTTTGCACAGTCTGCACCTTGGGATATGCCTGGTGTGGTAGACTCCAGCTTCTATTGATCTGGTGCTGAGTGCCTGTTCCTGTGCTGCTAGGATTAGTGCCTCAGTGCTGTCCTTCAGTCCTGCCTTTTCCAACCACTGGTAGGATTTTGTCATATGATCCACATCCACTATCTGCCGGTGGTACACCCCATGGAGCGGTTTGTCTTACCAAGGAACCTCCTCTTTTTCTGCATCCTCTATCTGTTGACGTCTCAGGCATTCCCTTAGCAGTTCATCTTTAGGAGCCATCTTCGTGATGTACTTGTGGATGCTCTGTGTTTCATCCAGAACTGTGGCCTTGACACTCATCAGACCCCGGCCTCCTACCTCTACACTGCAGGTGTACAATCTCTGGGTGCTGGATATCGGGTGGAATCCTCCATTCATAGTGAGTAGTTTCCGGGTCTTGACATCCATGGTGACCAGTTCTTCTCTTGGCTAGGTTATTATTCCAGCTGGGTACCTGATGCCGGTATGGTTTATGTGTTGATGGCATTGATCTTGTTCTTGAAATTGAGCTGGGACTTCAGGACCTGTCTGACTCTTTGGAGGTACTTGGATGTTGCTATCCTCCTTGGCTCTTCCTCATGGTTGCCATGTGTTTGTGGTACCCCCAGGTACATGTAGCGGTTCTCTTCATCTTCTGTTTGGCCTTCTGGAACTCCAATTCCTTCTGTACTGATTATCTTCCCTCTATATATCTATTATAGTCACAAAGACCTAAAATATGATTTTATATATATTGGAAGGCATGGCCTGAAGTTGTGGGAGGGGCTATAGACCTACTTAAGGGACTCCTCCTTCCCTTCTTACCTTCGTTGGTCTAGACGAACAGGCTGATACTCGCCGGCTTCCGTTGCTCCCGACTTCCTGCTTCGTAACTTCACTTCCGGCGAGACGCGGCGCACTCCTCTGACGTCACACGCTGATGTCTGCCGGCTCCACAGGCTCTCCAAACCCGGCCCGAACAGCGGTTTTCAGCCCGGCATGACCGGCCCCAGAACCGGACCGGCCCCAGAACCGGATACTCGCTGGCCACCAACCCGACAGGCCTCTCCCCCCACCAGACCATTTTTGGTGTGGTAAGCAGGGCTCCTATTGGGGATATAGCAGCTGGCCCGGGTGCAGGACAGAGACTCCATTACCGTTAGGAGTCCCTGTTCCCGGCCGCCGGCAAAACCCAGTCTTAATGGGGAAGATATGATGGGAAAAGTGGGGGGGGAATACATACGGCCTGGACGGGAACAGGCCTCAACCAGACCCCTATATCGTAAAGGGTCCCTGTTCCCGCCAGCAACACACAAGTGGGGGCATAATAGTAGGGTGCAGGGTTAAAACCCCGGTCTACCTATCTTGCACAATTTTAAAAGGGGGGCCATGGTATGTTCCGTTGCTGGCTGACCCTTAGTTCAGCCAGTTGCAAACTTACACGATTATAACATACACTTTTCTTTCAAATACTTTACGGTTACATACCTTGCTGTTATTTATACACATACTGCTAATTAGGACGCTGGTTAAATTAGTAAAACGCTGGTTAAACATATATGGTATGATATGCTTCATAAACATGATAGTACATGATATATGTTTACTTATGGCTGATTAGATATGTTATGCAATATCTGCATGTATAGTAGCAACGTTAAGTCTTAAGATAATTATACCACAGTTACGGTTAAAGTACATGGCCTACCGGTGGCATTGTGTACATTGTGGGGACAGTACTCGCTGCAATCCCCCCCGCAGAACTCTTACTACGTCAATTTATTCATATTATGTATATGTTCCACATTAGAGTACATTATCTAAAATTCTCATACCCCCAGGAACCCGAATACCCTCTGACGGGTCACCTAAGCTAACCCCCCCCCCTTACTCAAGAGACATCTGAATTCTCTTACACAGAACCTGTGCTCAATTTTTCTGCAGGTATGTTGATTTGCACGTTTTTCTTTTTCAACACGGCCATGTTAGTTATTTCCCTGCCCCTTAATCCTAGCGGTCCACGAGGCCAACTCACTTCGAGGTACTATACGCCCCTCGGGCCAAATTATAGTTAGCCGCCTCGCACGGATATTCTACGCACGGCTCATCTCCATAGGAGGGAGGAACTCGATCTATATATGCATAATCTGGTGGACCTCGGTAATAAGTATGGTGGCTATACTTTTTACGATTACCCCAAGTAATTTCATCAAAAGTGTCTGCCACATTGTCTCAGTAGAGATGTCGCGAACCGTCCGCGAACTTCCCGCGAACGGTTCGCCGCGAACTCCGGTCAGCTGACACATCCCTGCCAATCTATGGCAGACCCTCCCTCCCAGACCCTCCCACCTCCTGGACAGCATCCATGTTGAAGCTGCCTTCAACATGGATGTTTTCCAGGAAGTAGGAGGGTCTGGGAGGGAGGGTCTGCTGGAAATTGGCCGGGATGTGTCGGCTGAACCGTTCCCGGGAAGTTCGCGGACGGTTCGCGACATCTCTACTGAGACAATGTGGCAGGTACTTTTGATGAAAAGGACTTGGGGTAATCGTAAAAAGTATAGCCACCATACTTATGGGAAGTTCGCCGACGGTTTGTGACATCTCTATGTCTCAGTACGGCATCCAGATGGATTGGAGCCAACTGGACAATGAGCTATTCCTCAGACATTTCGCGGCTCTTAGGACACCAGCTTGTGCCATATGTACATCTCCCGCTCACGCAGCTAAGTTTTGCCCGCTCTGTCCAGACAGCGCTCCCGGCCCATCCTTGCATCATCCCACTAAGGCTGAGAAACAGACCAGAGACAAACTGGGTCGTCCAGTAGTGTATCTAGGCAAATTTTGCAATAATTTCAACGAGGGCTCCTGCGGCTACAGCGCCTGCCGCTTATTGCACGTGTGCTCACATTGTTTCAGGGCACATGCGAAATCCATGTGCCCTAATAAAATGTACCAGAAACCTTATTTGTCTCCGGTAAACGTTCCTTTACTTGCATGTATGCTATCCACTCACCCCTCCAAACACCTTGTTGATTTTTTATGTACGGGTTTCACCCAGGGTTTTCACACAGGGGTCATTTACATGCCAACTGGGGTATTAGTGTCACAATTTACAGTCTGCCACTAACCACGCTACGGCTGTCACCACACTGTTACAACTCGAAGTGGATCAGGGATTTGTCATTGGGCCTTTTGTTAACCCCCCTTTTCCAGCTGGAGAACTCACCCTATCGGGCTGGTTTCCAGCAAACATTCTGAGAAACTAAGACTTATCATTGACTTATCCGCACCCCACTCCTCTGCCATCCCCAGCCTAAACTCATTGATTCCATCTGAGGAATTTTCCCTACAATACTCCACTATTGACGACGCTTTTGCAGCTATCAGATCTGCAGGGTTGGGGGCTTGGCTCAGCAAGACGGATATTGTGAATGCTTTTAAATTATTACCTATACACCCCTCTTTGTGGCACCTGCATGGCGTTAAGTGGCAAGACTCCTACTACTTTTTTACAAAGCTAACTTTCAATGCCAAGATTAGTCCCAGGATTTTTGACACGTTTGCAGAAGTTTTGTGTTGGCTCCTCCTCAATACCTGCAGGTGCCCAAATGTGATACACTGCTTAGATGATTTTCTTTTCATTGAATCCAATTCCACCCCCCCATGTAGCCTAGACAAAGCAAGCAAACTATTCACATCCCTTGGTGTTCCCGTGTCACCCACTAAAACCGAAGGACCAGATACATTGATTAATTTTCTGGGTATTCTGCTGGATTCATCAACTATGATGGCCAGCCTCCCTAGAGAAAAGGTAGTTCACATCCTACACAATATTGGCCACTACATGCACAGGGGGTCCTGCAATCGTAAAGAACTACAATCACTTCTGGGTTCACTAAATTTCGCCATGCGCATAATCCCCCAGGGCAGGGCTTTCATTGCTAGGCTCCTCGCCCTGTTCCCCACTTTCGCCAATGAACATGTCTGCATATCCTTAGACTGTCCTGCAACCGCTGACCTCCAGGTGTGGTGCAAATTCCTCTCGGAATGGAATGGGAGGAGCATGTTCCTCCCGCAGATTGATTCACAGTCACCGGTCATTTGGACAGACGCAGCGTCATCAGCGGGATATGCGGCCATTTTCGGCACAGAATGGCTCTGGGGGACCTGGCCTACAGAAACACAGGGCATTGAGGGTTTTCACACTAACTCAGCGCTATTTGAAGTATACCCAATAGTTGCTGCAGCCGTCACTTGGTGTAGGTTGTGGAAAGGTCAGTCCGTACGCTGCTTTTCCGACAACCTGGCAATATGCCACATTATCAACAGGGATCGCTCTTCCTCCTTGGCGATTATGAGTTTCCTTAGGAAACTGACATGGCTGGCAGCTACCCATCAGTTCCACATTGTATGCTCTCACGTTCCCGGCATATACAACACGGCAGCTGACCAACTCTCTCGCTTTCAATTTCAGGCTTTCAAACTGTCCCTAGCCTCGGCATCTCCTGTAGCAACCCCAGCGCCAACTTTCCAAGAACTTGTCATGGATTAGACTAATTACTTCAGCACAGCCACGTTCTTACCAAATTAGCCTTATCCACCAGCACCCAACACGCGTATCACAGAGCTTTTCACTTGTACAAACAATTCATGTCTGACCATCACCTAGCCAACTGGTTCGAGGTTGCTTCACTGATAGCTTTTGCATCTTTTTGCCACCTTAAATGTAAGTTTTCACATAATACTATTAAGCTGTACCTCACGGGCATACAACACCATATGTATTGCTCCTTCCCTAACCACAAAGGGTTCTTAACTTCTTACCCCATCAGAAAACTACTGAAGGCATAGCCAAAGCAGACGGCCCTGCAACTCCCAAGAGACTTGCCATTGACATTAAACTGTTCAAATCCTTGTCCGACCTTCTCGACCAGGCTCCATTTGAACCCCATACGAAAGCGGTCATTAAAACTGCCATTTATCTAGCGTTCTATAAGTTTCTTAGACCAAGAGGGTTCACCATTAGTGGCCAGCACCATAGCCAAGGGTGCCTCCTCACCTCCTACCTCCAGAGACATACAGACTACTACGTCCTGACCCTACCTAAGACCAAAACAAGTCAGATGGGGGAACCTGTGCACATAACTTACTACCCCACAGGGAACAAGTGGTGTCCGGTGCAAGTACGAGACGCTTTCTTAGCTACAACGCCAACACGCACCATAAAACCACTACTAAAGCTACACGACGCAATTCTAACCACAGCAAAATTCATGCTTTATGTCCGTATGCTTATCACCCGACTTGGTCTCAATCCTAGCAACTACTCGGGGCACTCCTTCAGAATCGGAGCGACCTCCACGGCATCTAGCCAAGACATCCCAGCACTCGTAATTAAGACTCTGGGTCGCTGGAAGTCTTCGGCTTACACCACTTACATTCCTAACCCAGTCCAAGAGATTAGGAGGGCTTTCATTAAAATGTCTATTTAAATATGTAATGATGTATTATGTTTTACGATTAAATGTTATCTTTGATTTATCTCTTGTTGCCCAATTTATTTACCGGCCTACAGCATACATCGGTTTCGACATTGTCCTTGTTATGTTATTTCTCTCCACCAGCGTATTTCATATGCAATGAGAATGCCCCGAAAACAAATTGGAAGGCATGGCCTGAAGTTGTGGGAGGGGCTATAGACCTACTTAAGGGACTCCCTTCTTACCTTCGTTGGTCTAGACGAACAGTCCCACCCTCCACTCCCATTAGCTATACTTTCCTTTATGTGGGCCCACTTTATTTACCGGCCTACAGCATACATCAGTTTCGGCACACCTCAACCGACATTGTCCTTGTTATGTTATTTCTCTCCATCAGCGTATTTAATATGCAATGAGAATGCCCCGAACACAAAAATATATATATAACAGAATAGAGAACTTGTCGGCACTTCTGGATTTCCAATGAAGTAGTTTATTGTCACAAATGGTCGACGTTTCAGTTCCTGGTTGGAACTTTCATCAGGACACAAAGATAATACCACATACAAATAAACAGCTTTTGTACTGAATAAATGAACTGATCACCAACCATTCCCAGCTGTTCGTCAAGTCGATTGGGCGAACTGCTCTGGAATCTTGGCGCACAAGTGGAGCACCTGGGTGATTCCCAAAACGTCAGAGGCATGGTCCGCCTCCATGGTGAGTGTATCCGGCGTCACTGCGTCGCTAGGCACCCGGTGTCATTTGGCTGGAGGTAGGAGTGCAACGGTTAGGAATTTATTATAATATATATATATATATATATTACATAGTTACATAGCTGAAAAGAGTCTTGAATCCATCAAGTTCAGCCTTCTTCACATATGTTTTTCTATCCAGAGTATAATCAGGTGGATTCATGTTACACCGCTAATTAGTGAATGCTGCAATTGGTAAACACTATAACCACTGTCACGTGGTGCTAAAGTGAGCAGCTGCCATTGAGAAGTGCTGTGGCCTTTGTCATATAACTGACCAGACGTGGCAGGACTAGAGATACAGAGATATGGACTAAAATAGTATTTTCTTTAATCACTCTGCAGACAGATCTGTTCTTATTGGTAGATTTACAATTTATAATAAAATAAAATTCTGAGAAATATACGTTTGCATTTGTAAATCAGTATTAGTGGATGTGTGAATATATTACTCATCTTTTCACACCAATCTGTCTGTGATTTAATTTTCAGACTGCAGGTGGGGATGTGCATATACATATATATACATATTTATATATTCAGCATCACACTGAGAGGATATCCTTAAGAATAATACAATCTCCTAAATCTGGGATGTTAAAAAGCACCACGTAACCTGGAGAAAGATTGTGTGACCCTCTGATAAAGTGAACTTTCATTCTACCATGTTAGACTCCGCTCGTAATAAATTAAAGAATAATCTCTTTGGAATTCTATGACTTACATGTTTCCTTTGGAATTCTTTTAATCAGCCATGTTTGTGGTAATGTAGCAGACCTACATTGTGGTTATGGTAGATCTTGGTGGCTATACGCCTCCCCGTAGAGGAATATTTCCCCTCATTTACTTTATCAGACGTCTGATTATAGACCTGTTCTGACAGTTGTTGCTGCAGTGCAAAAAAGACTTTGCCTTAATGTCCTGTAAATGGTGCAGATAGTGAGTACAGTCCATTTTTATTTATTTATTTTACATCACACAACTACGGTACATTTGATTATTATTTTTTTGTGTGTGTTGGACTTGCAGCTGATAAAAAAAACAAAAAAAAAAAACTGGAAGATATAAATAATAATAATAATATTTTAAGAATTAATGGCTCGAGCATATTGCACAACTAGCAAAAGCTGTAAATAATAGTGTTATGATCATGGGTGGAGATAGACAGAAAATGGAAAGATACACATACTTGTTATATGTTTTTTTTTTTTTACATTTTTTATTTAGATGTATCAGTTACAAGATATAAGCAGTTCTGTTAAATAGTTATAGTTACATAGCTGAATAGTTACATAGCTGAAAAGAGACTTGCGTCCATCAAGTTCAGCCTTCCTCACAAATGTTGCTGTTGATCCAAAATAGACACCCACTGGTTTAAACGTCCTTCCTTCCTTAACACTTGGCTCCTCCCTCGGCATGCTTTGCATGTATGCTGGCAGACAACATTTAAAAAACAGACATTTTATGTAACTTTTTTATTTTATGTAACTTTTTATTGTTATTGTTAGGGAAACTGTATTTTTAAGCCAAAGAAAAACAAACCATTAAGCCCTAGCTTTTTTTATCGCAAAGAAAATTCAAACATTGTATGTTACAACAAACATTGTATATTACTGGCCTAGCTAGGATCATGAGGTAATATTACTGGCCTAGCTGGTAACATGAGGTAATATTACTGGCCTAGCTGGTAACATGAGGTAATATTACTGACCTAGCTGGTAACATGAGGTAATATTACTGACCTAGCTGGTAACATGAGGTAATATTACTGACCTAGCTGGTAACATGAGGTAATATTACTGGCCTAGCTGGTAACATGAGGT
The DNA here is from genome assembly GCA_933207985.1 of Pelobates cultripes. Classification (NCBI taxonomy): domain Eukaryota; kingdom Metazoa; phylum Chordata; class Amphibia; order Anura; family Pelobatidae; genus Pelobates; species Pelobates cultripes. The sequence continues at coordinate 74,616,131 of OW240924.1, forward strand.
AATATTACTGGCCTAGCTGGTAACATGAGGTAATATTACTGACCTAGCTGGTAACATGAGGTAATATTACTGACCTAGCTGGTAATATTACTGGCCTAGCTGGTAACATGAGGTAATATTACTGGCCTAGCTGGTAACATGAGGTAATATTACTGACCTAGCTGGTAACATGAGGTAATATTACTGACTTAGTTAGGATCATGAGGTAATATTACTGACCTAGCTAGGATCATGAGGTAATATTACTGACCTAGCTAGTAACATGATGTAATATTACTGGCCTAGCTGGTAACCTGAGGTAATATTACTGACCTAGTTAGGATCATGAGGTAATATTACTGACCTAGCTAGGATCATGAGGTAATATTACTGACCTAGCTAGTAACATGATGTAATATTACTGGCCTAGCTGGTAACATGAGGTAATATTACTGGCCTATGTTAGTAACATGAGGTAATATTACTGACCTAGCTAGGATCATGAGGTAATATTACTGACCTAGCTAGGATCATGAGGTAATATTACTGACCTAGCTAGTAACATGATGTAATATTACTGGCTTAGCTGGTAACATGAGGTAATATTACTGACCTAGCTAGGATCATGAGGTAATATTACTGACCTAGCTAGGATCATGAGGTAATATTACTGACCTAGCTGGTAACATGAGGTAATATTACTGGCCTAGCTGGTAACATGAGGTAATATTACTGACTTAGTTAGGATCATGAGGTAATATTACTGGCCTAGCTAGTAACATGATGTAATATTACTGGCCTAGATAGTAACATGAGGTAATATTACTGGCCTAGATAGTAACATGAGGTAATATTACTGGCCTAGCTGGTAACATGAGGTAATATTACTGGCCTAGCTGGTAACATGAGGTAATATTACTGGCCTAGCTGGTAACATGAGGTAATATTACTGGCAGTTGTTGCTGCAGTGCAAAAAAGACTTTGCCTTAATGTCCTGTAAATGGTGCAGATAGTGAGTACAGTCCATTTTTATTTATTTATTTTACATCACACAACTACGGTACATTTGATTATTATTTTTTTGTGTGTGTTGGACTTGCAGCTGATAAAAAAAAAAACAAAAAAAAAACTGGAAGATATAAATAATAATAATAATATTTTAAGAATTAATGGCTCGAGCATATTGCACAACTAGCAAAAGCTGTAAATAATATTATAATAGTGTTATGATCATGGGTGGAGATAGACAGAAAATGGAAAGATACACATACTTATGTTTTTTTTTTTTTTACATTTTTTATTTAGCTGTATCAGTTACAAGATATAAGCAGTTCTGTTAAATAGTTATAGTTACATAGCTGAATAGTTACATAGCTGAAAAGAGACTTGCGTCCATCAAGTTCAGCCTTCCTCACAAATGTTGCTGTTGATCCAAAATAGACATCCACTGGTTTAAACGTCCTTCCTTCCTTAACACTTGGCTCCTCCCTCGGCATGCTTTGCATGTATGCTGGCAGACAACATTTAAAAAACAGACATTTTATGTAACTTTTTTATTTTATGTAACTTTTTATTGTTATTGTTAGGGAAACTGTATTTTTAAGCCAAAGAAAAACAAACCATTAAGCCCTAGCTTTTTTTATCGCAAAGAAAATTCAAACATTGTATGTTACAACAAACATTGTATATTACTGGCCTAGCTAGGATCATGAGGTAATATTACTGGCCTAGCTGGTAACATGAGGTAATATTACTGACTTAGTAACATGAGGTAATATTACTGACCTAGCTGGTAACATGGGGTAATAACATGAGGTAATATTACTGGCCTAGCTAGGATCATGAGGTAATATTACTGGCCTAGCTGGTAACATGAGGTAATATTACTGACCTAGCTGGTAACATGAGGTAATATTACTGGCCTAGCTGGTAACATGAGGTAATATTACTGACCTAGCTGGTAACATGAGGTAATATTACTGACCTAGCTGGTAATATTACTGGCCTAGCTGGTAACATGAGGTAATATTACTGGCCTAGCTGGTAACATGAGGTAATATTACTGACCTAGCTGGTAACATGAGGTAATATTACTGACTTAGTTAGGATCATGAGGTAATATTATTGGCCTAGCTGGTAACATGAGGTAATATTACTGACCTAGCTGGTAACATGAGGTAATATTACTGACTTAGTTAGGATCATGAGGTAATATTATTGGCCTAGCTGGTAACATGAGGTAATATTACTGGCCTAGTTAGGATCATGAGGTAATATTACTGACCTAGCTAGTAACATGATGTAATATTACTGGCCTAGCTGGTAACCTGAGGTAATATTACTGACCTAGTTAGGATCATGAGGTAATATTACTGACCTAGCTAGGATCATGAGGTAATATTACTGACCTAGCTAGTAACATGATGTAATATTACTGGCCTAGCTGGTAACATGAGGTAATATTACTGGCCTATGTTAGTAACATGAGGTAATATTACTGACCTAGCTAGGATCATGAGGTAATATTACTGACCTAGCTAGGATCATGAGGTAATATTACTGACCTAGCTAGTAACATGATGTAATATTACTGGCCTAGCTGGTAACATGAGGTAATATTACTGGCCTATGTTAGTAACATGAGGTAATATTACTGACCTAGCTAGGATCATGAGGTAATATTACTGACCTAGCTAGGATCATGAGGTAATATTACTGACCTAGTTGGTAACATGATGTAATATTACTGGCCTAGCTAGTAACATGAGGTAATATTACTGGCCTATGTTGGTAACATGAGGTAATATTACTGGCCTAGCTGGTAACATGAGGTAATATTACTGGCCTATGTTAGTAACATGAGGTAATATTACTGGCCTAGCTGGTAACATGAGGTAATATTACTGGCCTATGTTAGTAACCTGAGGTAATATTACTGACCTAGCTAGGATCATGAGGTAATATTACTGACCTAGCTAGGATCATGAGGTAATATTACTGACCTAGCTGGTAACATGAGGTAATATTACTGGCCTAGCTGGTAACATGAGGTAATATTACTGACTTAGTTAGGATCATGAGGTAATATTACTGGCCTAGCTAGTAACATGATGTAATAATACTGGCCTAGATAGTAACATGAGGTAATATTACTGGCCTAGATAGTAACATGAGGTAATATTACTGGCCTAGCTGGTAACATGAGGTAATATTACTGACTTAGTTAGGATCATGAGGTAATATTACTGGCCTAGCTAGTAACATGATGTAATATTACTGGCCTAGATAGTAACATGAGGTAATATTACTGGCCTAGATAGTAACCTGAGGTAATATTACTGGCCTAGCTGGTAACATGAGGTAATATTACTGGCCTAGATAGTAACATGAGGGGATATCACTGGCCTAGCTGGTAACATAAGGTAATATTACTGGCCTAGATAGTAACATGAGGTAATATTACTGGCCTAGCTGGTAACATGAGGTAATATTACTGACCTAGCTGGTAACATAAGGTGAGATTACTGTCCAATGTAGGTGATCTAGTACTCTGTAATTAGTACTATGTTGGTATTTTTTTATTTGCTTTAACAGAATGCTTTATTGTTTTGCATGTGGTAATATTGGTGACATTGATTAGTGAAATGGGTAGATCTGAAGTAATATTCATAAATGGGAAGTAATACTAGGCAATTTTAACCTGCATAGTAATAGGACGTGATATTCTAGTTTAAATAGTAATTTTATCCTGTTTGCTAAAAATGATAAAAAAATTCTAGTCTCTATAGTAACATTGGGTCATTTTCTAGCCTAAGTAGTAATATGAAATGATAATCTTGGAATATTCTGGTGTTTATAGAGGTGTTATTCTAGCCTGTTTAGGGTTACGTATGAAGAACACCTTAGAGATATCTGTTGGTAGATTGCATGAGGTAGAAACAGGACAAGTCAATCAGCACGTAGGGATCAAAGGTGGACGGTACTGATATATGGCAACAACAAGATACCACTGGAAACACAGCCCAGTATATTGCTGACATCATAATGATTGCGCCCTGGCCATCTGTTCTTTTTGTGGCATCAGGATAATGTAGTCAGTCATCATTACCAACGTGTGATAACTGATAAGGTTCCAGTGAATTCTGCTCTTCATACAAATAAAGGAGGACATGGCTTCTCCAAACAGGATATCTGTTACTAACTAATATACCTGGCAGGTGAAAGTGAAAATGTTTTGCTGAATCAAAACACATAAATCAGAGTTGGGTTAAGATTACCCAGAGTCCTACGCATAGTGCCAAATTGAGATCCCCCATTATTTAAATAAGTGTTGGATGTTTGTAGTGGCTGAGTGATGTGTGTGGAGAAGAAGCTGAGAGCTGTGTGTTGGGAGGAGAGAGTGGGCTGTGTGTGTGGTGGGGGGGAGAGAGGGGGCTGTGTGTGGTGGCTGAGTGTTGTGTGTGTGTTTGTGTGGAGGGGAATCTAAGGATGGCTGAGTGCTGTGTGTGAAGAGGATGCTGAGAGCTGTGTGTGTGTGTGTGTTGGGAGGAGGGAGTGGGCTGTGTGTGTTGGGAGGAGAGAGGGGGCTGTGTGTTGGGGGAAAGAGGGGCTGTGTGTGGTGGCTGAGTGTTGTGTGTGTGTGTGTGTGTGTGGAGGGGAATCTGAGGATGGCTGAGTGCTGTGTGTGTGTTGGGAGGAGAGAGGGGGCTGTGTGTGTGGTGGGGGGAGAGAGGGGGCTGTGTGTGTGGTGGTGGCTATGGCACTCTGAGTCATTAGAAGCACAGAGAGAATGTGAGGGAGCTCTTAACCCCTTAAGGACCAAACTTCTGGAATAAAAGGGAATCATGACATGTCACACATGTCATGTGTCCTTAAGGGGTTAAAGTGATAAGCCCCAGATAAAGGTGCAGACCACAATGTTCCCTCAACAAAGCTATTGACTTCCTTGCTGGCATGTGTAGGGCCTCCTCACAAACGGAGCTTGCCTGAGCCCGGACCGTAGGTGACTGCCTGTGCCACTTAATAGGTGACTCTGTTTTGGCACAAACTAGCCTTGCACACAGGGGCGTATTAGCCGCGAGGCAAACAAGGCATTTGCCTTGGGCGGCATTTTTCAGGGGGCGGCAAAACGCCGCCCCCCAAATGCCCAGGGCAAATGCCTAGTTAGCCTTGCGGCTAACAGACATCCCGGGCGGGCGGGCGGCGCTGGCAGGCGGGCGGCTGGCGAGGGAGCACTTCCTCTGAGCTGTCTGCTCAGCTCCCTCGGCGCACCCGCAGAGTGAGGCTGGGGCGGAAGATGGCGTCTTCGGTTCCCAGCCCTCACTCTGGCTGGCAGCGCTGAGCAGTCAGCTCATAGGAAGTGCTCCCTCGCCAGCCTCCCGCGCCGCGCCACCTGACCTGCACCACTGGACCACCAGGGAGAGAGACCACCCAGCACTCCCAAAGGTAAGGAGGTTGGGGGGGGGGATTTAAATTAAAAAAAAAAGTTAATGTGTGTGTGTGTGTGTGACTGTGTGTGTGTTTGTGTCTGACTGTGTGTTTGTGTATGACTGTGTGTATGTGTGTATGTGTCTGACTGTGTGTGTGTATGTGTATGTGTCTGACTGTGTGTGTGTGTGACTGTGTTTGTGTCTGACTGTGTGTGTGTTTGTGTATGACTGTGTGTATGTGTGTATGTGTCTGACTGTGTTGTGTCTGACTGTGTGTGTGTATGTGTATGTGTCTGACTGTGTGTGTGTGTGACTGTGTTTGTGTCTGACTGTGTGTGTGTTTGTGTCTGACTGTGTTTGTGTGTTTGTGAGTGTGTGTGTGTGTCTGACTGTGTGTTTGTGTCTGTGTGTGTCTGTGTCTGACTGTGTGTGTGTTTGTGTCTGACTGTGTTTGTGAGTGTGTGTGTCTCTGACTGTGTATGTGTGTGTTTGTGTATGTGTGTGTGTCTGACTGTGTGTGTGTGTGTGTATTTAGAAGGTGGGGCGGGGTTAAGGGTTGGGTGGGGGTGGCGCGGGGGGAGGGGGGCGCCTGAGTTTTGTCCTGCCTAGGGCAGCACAAAACCAAGATACACCACTGCTTGCACACAAACACCCACTACTCTTGAGCTGCAACAGTGGATATTGTATTCATCATCACAAATGCATGAACAAACACACAAAAATGTTACTTGCACAATGTCCCTATTCCCTATGTCTATTTATATAGGATTATATGCATTTTATATATGTTTTGGTGCCCTTGCAATGGTAATATGTAAACACACCTGCCAGCATCAAGGCAGATTTCCTAGCCAAATCTCAACATTAACAGTTTATCAGATAAATGCTATAGGATGTGAATACTATAGCCATTGCTGCCATACAAGAGTAGTGAGGGTTTGAGTGCAGGGCTGGTTTCTGTCTTTTTATTTGCACAGCCTTGTTACAGTTCTGCCACACCCCTCGTGAATTCTCTATTTAGGGTAAATAATATTGAGGGATTTAAAAAAGAAACAAAAAACCTCTTGTGTCTCATGTGATTTTGCTGAAAGAAGCAAGGTGAATTGTTAGCATTGGACTCACCTTAGTGGTTTCCCTTGACACTTACAAATGACCTTACACTTTAATTCTTATTGTAGTGGTACCAAAAACTTACATTACCTATTTATTAAATTAACACAAGGGGGCTCAAAATTGCCAGTTCCCCATTGTCAAGTGAAAATCCCTCTGTAGCAGGGAAAGTCCCTATTTTTAGCTCAAATCCCCACTATTAATCCCTCTTTTCTATATTAATGTCCCTCTTTTCTAGGAGTTCCATACAGGGAGTGCAGAATTATTAGGCAAGTTGTATTTTTGAGGATTAATTTTATTATTGAACAACAACCATGTTCTCAATGAACCCAAAAAACTCATTAATATCAAAGCTGAATATTTTGGAAGTAGTTTTTAGTTTGTTTTTAGTTATAGCTATGTTAGGGGGATATCTGTGTGTGCAGGTGACTATTACTGTGCATAATTATTAGGCAACTTAACAAAAAACAAATATATACCCATTTCAATTATTTATTATTACCAGTGAAACCAATATAACATCTCAACATTCACAAATATACATTTCTGACATTCAAAAACAAAACAAAAACAAATCAGTGACCAATATAGCCACCTTTCTTTGCAAGGACACTCAAAAGCCTGCCATCCATGGATTCTGTCAGTGTTTTGATCTGTTCACCATCAACATTGCGTGCAGCAGCAACCATAGCCTCCCAGACACTGTTCAGAGAGGTGTACTGTTTTCCCTCCTTGTAAATCTCACATTTGATAATGGACCACAGGTTCTCAATGGGGTTCAGATCAGGTGAACAAGGAGGCCATGTCATTAGATTTCTTCTTTTATACCCTTTCTTGCCAGCCACGCTGTGGAGTACTTGGACGCGTGTGATGGAGCATTGTCCTGCATGAAAATCATGTTTTTCTTGAAGGATGCAGACTTCTTCCTGTACCACTGCTTGAAGAAGGTGTCTTCCAGGAACTGGCAGTAGGACTGGGAGTTGAGCTTGACTCCATCCTCAACCCGAAAAGGCCCCACAAGCTCATCTTTGATGATACCAGCCCAAACCAGTACTCCACCTCCACCTTGCTGGCGTCTGAGTCGGACTTCATCAGGGACCGTATATAAAGAATAAAATCAATATACAATTACAGTATATAAAAATTGTATATTGATTTTATTCTTTATATACGGTCCCTGATGAAGTTCTTTGCAGAACGAAACGCGTAGGACCATACCGTTCTTCTTTTTATTATACCTTATATTGATGGTGAATATTCACCTTTTATCAATAAATACATCTTTTTTCTACCATTACCTGTTTGGAGTCCTGAGCATTATTAAGGAAGCCTAGAAGGAGCCAAGGGATTACCAACCCCCCATTCCACTAGGGGAGGCACCCTATGAGCGATATATTCTACTTCATTCTGTGAGTGCATTTGTATTCAGCGGAAAACCATGTGTTAATTGTACTTCACTATTTTGTGTATATTTTTTGTGTTCCTTTTAGATTAACTTTCCAGCCGTATCCCGAAGTTCTGTGTTGCTTGTGGTTAATAATTATGCACACCTGATATAGGGTGTTGATGTCATTAGACCACACCCCTTCTCATTACAGAGATGCACATCACCTAATATGCTTAATTGGTAGTAGGCTTTCGAGCCTATACAGCTTGAAGTAAGACAACATGCATAAAGAGGATGATGTGGTCAAAATACTCATTTGCCTAATAATTCTGCACTCCCTGTATTGTTGGTGTATCTGAGTGTATAACAGAGCTCCCCAGCAACAATACTTCCAGTAATGTATCTTTAAACTACAATAAATGTGTTTACAAATCATTCTGTGTAAATAAAATACTTTTTTTTTCTTGTTATAAATTACATTTTAGTTATTACATAGGTTATTTGTAAGTCACCTAAAATTTCCACGAACAGCCCCACTCACACCCCTAAAATTAAAGTGTCCCTCTTTGTCTATTTGAAATTTTGGGAGGTATGAATACAAGTATGTATGTGTGCCATGAACTCTCCAGGCTTGCGGTGGCAAACAACATTTAGACCTTCAGACTTGAAATTCTGAGCCATGAACAAATTTGGGTTAGTACAGGTCTTTGGCCAGCCCCTTCCTGACAGGACCATGCAGGGAGCGCTGCAGATGCTCTTGCTGTTTGGTACTAGTGTACACTTCACAGCAAAAGCATGGCTAATGATGCACTCGCACTGTGTTGCCCGGGTAGAGTTCTCCTGGTGTCCCCGGGTGCGGGAAACTACAGAACTAAAGCAAGACGGTGGGACAGGACCTCTAAATTGGGACTGTCATGTCAAAAGAAGAACTGTTGAGAGGCACGCTACAGTCCTGCATGGCCCTCCTTATCTCCTTAGAGCTAACTGGATTATCCTGCAGGAGAAGACTGGAAACAGGGTTTGCAGGCACTGGTACCCGGCGAGACTCAGGTTAAGTTTTCACTGAACTAAAATGATTTGACTGCTTACAATGGGACAGTGCCAGGGCACTCCTGCCACCATAACCACAACAGCAGGTCATAGTAATTATGATATTTGGAGTGTTCCTCTAAGTTGGGCTTCTTGATTCGATGCTCCCTTTCCCACAAAAGAGCATTGTTTCTGCCAAGTATGTAACTGAACACTACTATGCCGTAGATGCATTCACATTTGAAATTAAATTATTTAACTCAGTTGTAGTCGTTTAACTTGTAATATGGCGTTGGCGAGACTCTCTATAGCGAGTCGTTTTTGATTCATAAACAATACAGTGTATTTTTAATACTTGTGGTGCTGGTATGTAAATAGTGTGGAGGGAATTATTTATTTATTTATTAATTTTGTTTGTGTGCGTTTTATAGATTTATTTAGAAAGGGTAATTGAAAAATAGATGGTATACATAATTTGATATAAAGTTTCATATTAATAATCGACCTCCTGTAAAATAGATCTAAGTGTTCTATATCCTCTGTGTTTAAAAGTAAATATAATTATGTAGGATTATATCTTCCCTGCTAGCAATAACTTGAAGCACGTACCAGACACTAATGAGCATTGTGTTATGTAAGCTTTTATGAGCAGAGCCGGACCTGTAGGAAAGAATTCTAAAGTGCCTTTTTCCCAACACAAAAAAATAAAACACAGCTTTACTTATTTTTTTTTTTTTTTTTTATCATTTTGAACCCCAAGTGTTCTCTAATTTGATCCCTAGAAAGTTACCTGCAGTCTTATGGACTGTGTTTTCTGTCAGTGAGAGTCAACACCCTCTGTTCCTGTGCGACAAACTTGTCTTGTTGCAAATACTTGTCAGTCCACCTCTTGAATTTGTTAGCACTTTATAAATCCTAATAACAACGATAATGGATAACTTGGAATTCTAAGATCGGTGGGTGAACTCGGACTCTAACCATTGTGGTTTAGTCCTAAGCCTGATTTACCCTAATCTTTAAGCTTTCCCACACAGTAAATGTGTTGATTATGTACAGTTTTATGGTATTTTCCCAACCCTGTTTTATGACCAGTCTCTCTTATAATTTCACATTAATGACAAACTATGGTGAACATTTTTGTATTTTTTTTTTTCTTCCCCAGAGTGTTTACAAAGCATTGTTTTTCTAGATTGAGGACTAATTTTGCATATTCCACTTGGCTGTAATCCGATTAGGGCTTTTGGATATTCCTGCCTAAAACAACATCCTTAGTCAATGTGCCATAAAAAGATATATGTAAGAATAGAAATAAGCAAAATTACCTTTAAACTTTAAAATAATGCTCTGGACACTTACACATCAGGTGTCAGCAGCACAAAGACCTTCTTCGTCTCATGGAAGCATGTAAGTAGTTTATTCCCATGAGTAGTTTGACATGTGTTTTGTACATGCCACATACACAATATAGACAAAATTGATATAGGCAGCCCAGAATGAACTGACACCTAGCTGGCTGGCTTGGGGCTTCAGTGCTGTGCCTCTCGGAGCTGTAAGCTGCTGCAATGTAGTATCTGTAACATAAACTTTGCAATCATGCTATTTTTTTAGACTGACCATTTTAACAGTTTTAATCATGGTATGGACTGTGGGCTACATTGGTACCTACATGCTTCATTCATCCCAGATATGTAACTTCAGAAGTGAATTGACGGGTGGGTAGACTATAGTACTCTCTGTAGTTTTACACAGCTATGCTAGTGAGATAATCTATCAGAAAGAAACATTAATAGATTTCTGTTAACAACTTGACACAATAGATCAATGATTTGACACAATATAACAACGTGTGAAATGAGGCACAATTTATCATGCTGGTTACTCTGTTCAGCATGACGTTCTGTTAAATGAGACTGCAGCGGATTGTGTTTTTTTTTTTTTTTTTCAGTACAGGCTGAAATTTTTAATAAGGTAACTAACTGTTAAGTGTTGATTCTTTGCCAGCAATGGAACTCTGCATCATCCTAGTTTACATAGTTAATATTTTTATCCTTCATTTATGTCACGCAAACTTTTTCAGGTTTACAGCCTTAATAACAAAGCTGATAAATCTCCAGTCACAATCTAATGACTAGTCAAGGCCCATGGCAGGAATCCTATAGACAGTGAGACAGCCACAGAACTGTTGGGAAATAAGCTTGCGATGTTGTAATACACTTGGTACTCGCTTCCTTGTTACAGTGTTGGCAGTAACAACAGGTGTGTCAGAAAGAGATCTGCTACCACAGTCTTAAAGAAAAACTCTCCTCATATGTATTATTACTGAAAAAAAAAAAAAAAAATCACATGTAATATAGCCTTGTGTTTAATACATTAAGTTGATTACTATTTTTAGTGCATCTCCTGTCAAGGGTCGCAACAGTTGGTATAAACAATGGTAGATCACTCATTATTATTATTATTATTATGTTGTTATTTATATAGCGCTATCAAATTCCGCAGCGCTTTACAATGGATGGACGAACGGACCTGTAGTTGTGACCAGACAAGTTGAACACACAGGAACAGAGGGGTTGAGGGCCCTGCTCAATGAGTTTACATGCTAGAGGGAGTGGGGTAAAGTGACACAAAAGGTAAGGATAGTATTAGACTAGTGACAGTTGCAAGAGAGGAATCAGTTGGGAGCTGTTAACAGTTTAATTGATACGCTTTTATGAAGAAGTGGGTTTTTAATGATTTTTTTGAAGGAGTGGAGACTGGGTGAGCATCTAACAGAGGAGGGAAGCGAGTTCCACAGGAATGGTGCAGCCCTCGTGAAGTCTTGAAGGCAAGCATCAGAGGTGGGAGTACGGACAGAAGATAGACGTAAGGGAGGCGGAGCCAGCGCCTGAACAAGACGGTTGCAACTCACCGAAGCTCCGTGAGCCGACCAGATAAAATGCTGTAACGGAGGGTAACCATCCCCGAGATCCTGAGGAATAGGTCCCCTGCATGCACCACACCATGGGGAAAAAGGCTAAGAAATATAGAACGAACCCGGGCTCCGGATCAAAAGATATAGGCGTTTACATGCGCCCGACTCAGCGGCAGGAGCACGCCAAGATGGTGCCGGCTGAGGCCTACACCACACAGTCGTTGGATGAAGAAAGCCTGTCAGACCTCCTGCCTGCACAACCTAAGGTACAATCTAAGCCCCTACAGCCAGCAGACTTAGGCGACTTGGCACCATCCACAAAAGCTGACATTAAAGCAATAATGCAGGAAATCAGGGAGATGTTTGACGCTGATATGGCGCTGGTACGTGGGGACATTAATGCGCTCACAGGCCGCATAGCCTCAGCAAAGGGAGACTGTTAGTAGCACCAAGGTGACACAAACTGCTACAGATGCAACCTTAAGATCCCTACAGAAACCGTGCAATACACTGACAGCACAGTTAGCAGGCATAGAAGATAAAGCTAAGGCACGAAATGTGCGCATAAGGGGGGTACCCGAAAAGATCAATGCAGGGGAATTACCACATTGCTGTAGAAGACTCATAGCCACGATGCTGATCCCAAAACAAGCTAAGCAGGTCGGAATTGACTCTTGCTTCCATCTCCCCAAGGCCACCAAGGCACCACAAGATTCCCCAAGAGATGTACTACTTAAATTGGTTCGGGACTCTGACCAGAGGGGCACTTATGGGAGCAGCACGGGGCTCCCCCACGATTACCTTTGAAGGAGCAAGTCTGATACTGTACCGGGACTTATCACGTCACACTCTCACATGGCGCAGAGCATTCTGCCACATAACACAGCACCTCCGAGAAAACTCTCACATATAAATGGGGTCCCCACAGGCTGATGGTGGACCATGATGGAAAGACGTACCTCCTGATAAACGCTTTGGAAGCTCCGGCCTTCTTCCACTCACTGGGTCCAGCGCCAGAGAGCATCACAGACGCCCATCCTGTGTGGAACGTTGCAGCCATCACACCCTTTGCGCCCAGAGGAACGGTGCCGAGAGCTGCATCCCTATCTGACCTGTGCCGAGCAGGAGCTTACCTCTATAACATATACCAGTTTATACACACAACTGCAGGACATTTTATTATTTTTTTTCATTAGATACAGCGTTTTTTTGTTTTTTTTAAAATCTTAATCTCATATTGTCTCTGTTTAGGAGATACATTCTCAACCTGGTTACGTAAGCGGACAGTCAACGACGTGACCTATGCAACTCCAATGCTCCCCCACCACTCAACCCAGTCTGTGTTGGGTCCCAGACCAAGAGACGACAGCCCTCACTACGAGGCAGACGAATTTCCTGACAGAAGGGGACCGACCGCGAGGCACGCAATGGCCATGGGCAACCACAGGCCTCACTATCTATAGACCCCCAACCCCCACGCACTCACCCTACATAAGACATGTCGCCCAACATCCTCTGGCAGGGTACACCAAGCATCCCTCCCAAACCTTCTTCGACAAGTTCACTGACCGTCTTCTGCACAGACTAGAAGGGGATTAGCCGTCTCTTAAAATAAAAACCGGGTAGACAAAGCACCTATGTAACTCCACGTCCTACAATGACCATTTAATATGTAACCTGTTATATACCGCTCTTTCGAGTACATGTTGTACCTTGATTTATATGCTTGCTTGCAAGCTAACCCTCAAAAATAAATAATAATAAAAAAAAAAAAATAGACGTAAGTCTTCAGCAGATCATAAGGGCCTTGACGGGACATACTTGTGTATTAGGCAGGATAGATAGGTGGGAGCAGCATTATGTAGAGATTTGAAAGCATGAACCAGAATTTTAAATTGAGCCCTATATCTTACAGGAAGCCAATGTAGGGACTGACATAAGGGTGAGGCGAGGGAGGTGCGGGTGGACAGGAAGATGAGCCTCGCCGCCGCATTCATTATGGACTGTAACGGCAAGTTGGGAGCACGTAAGACCACTGAGAAGCGGATCACTGTAGTCAAGGTGAGAAAGGACAGTGGAATGGACCAGTACCGTAGTCGCATTTAGCGTTAAGTAAGGGCGGATACGCGCAATGTTTTTGAGATGGAAATGACAGGATTTGGCAATAGACTGAACATGAGGCTTGAAGGAGAGGTCGGAGTCAAGGAGAACACCTAGGCAGCGAGCCTGCGTGGTGGAGCTGATGGTAGCACCGTAACACTTGAGGGAGGAAAGACCAGAATTTCAGTTTTGGTCAAGTTGAGTTTAAGGAAGTGGTCAGCCATCCAGTTAGAAATAGCAGAGAGGCAGTCAGAGACACTAGCCAAGAAGGATGGGGAGAGATCAGAAGAGGACAGGTAGATTTGCATGTCATCCGCATTGAAATTATATTGGAAGCCAAAGGAGCTATCGAGTTTACCAAGGGAGGCAGTATAGATGGAGAACAGTAGGGGACCAAGGACTGAACCTTGGGGGACACAAACAGAGAGGAGTTGGGGAGAAGAAGCAGAGCTAGAGAAAGAAACACTGAAAGAGCGCTGGGAGAGGTAGGAGGAGCTCCAGGAGAGAGCAATATCTTGTAGACCGATATTGCGGAGGATGAGAAGAAGCTATTGATGATCAACAGTGTCAAAAGCTGCAAGCCGGTCAAGGAGAATTAGGATAGAGTAGTGACCACAAGATTTTGCAGCGAGTAGATGATTGGATACTTTGGTCAGTGCCATTTCCACAGAGTGCTTAGTGCGGAAACCAGACTGAAGCGGGTCTAGCAGAGAGTTGGACTCAAGGATGTCTGTCAATCTCGCATACACAACTCTTTCAAGGATCTTGGATGCAAAAGGCAGTAGCGAGATAGGACGGTAGTTGGATGGGGAGTTAGGGTCAAGGTTGGGTTTCTTTAGAATTGGGGTTACAGTTGCATGTTTGAAGGGTGATGGAAATATACCAGAGGGGGGAGAGAGATTGAGAATTTTAGTGAGCGGTGGAGAAAGAGAAGAAGACAGAGTACGGATGAGATGCGAGAGAATTGGATCTAGGGAGCAGGTGGTTGGGTGGGAGGACTGGAGCAGAGCAGAAACCTCTTCCAATGTAGAGGGTATGAATGAACATAGAAAAGCAGAGGGAGTGAAGTTAGGGGAAGTATTGTAAGGGGAGGAAGAAAGATGAGAGATCTATTCCCTGATTGTAGAGATCTTGTCAGTGAAGTGAGTTGCAAAGTCTGAGGCGGTCAAGTTAGTAGGTGGAGGAGGAACAATAGGGTGAAGAAGAGCGTTAAATGTGTGAAATAGTCGTTTGGGTTCACAGAGTGTGGTTATGAGGGTATTGAAGTAATTAACTTTTGCAGAGGAAAGAGCCAAGCTGTATGAGCTCAGCATAAATTTATAGTGGAGAAAGTCAGATGCACAGTGAGACTTTCTCCAACAGTGTTCAGCAGTTCTGGAGCATTTTTGGAGGTATTGAGTCAGCTTGGAGTGCCAAGGTTGTTGAGGGGCGCCTGCGGCATTTAAATGTAGAAGGTGCCATGATATCTAGTTGAGAGGAGAAGGTGGAATTGTAGAAGGACGTTGCAGAACTAGGACAGGTGATGTTAGAGATAGGTAAAAGAAGAGTTTGTAGATTAGTGGAGAAATGCTCTAGGTCAAGACATTGGAGGTTTCTGTGAGATTGATGTTCAGATGGGGGTGTCAACTGGGTCTTAGGTATGCCAATGTCAAAAGTCAGCAGATGGTGGTCAGATAGAGGAAAAGGAATATTGGAGAGATTAGAAGCAGTACAGAGGTTGGTGAAGGCAAGATCAAGAGTGTTTCCCGCGATATGGGTTGCTAATTTGGACCATTGCGTAAGGCCAAAGGAGGAGGTTACAGAGAACAGACGAGAAGCATCAGTGCAATTAGGGTTGTTGATTGAGATATTGAAATCCACAAGTATAAGGGAAGGAGTGCTAGATGAGAGGAAGTGGGGAAGCCATGAAGAAAAGTCCTCAATGAATAGTCTAGGATAACCGGGGGAGGAGGGGCGGTAGATGATAGCAATTCTTAAAGTTGTGGTTTAAATAGGCGGACAGTGTGAGCTTCAATAGAAGAAAATCGAAGGGCAGGGGGAGTTATGATTGGTTGAAAGGTACATTGAGGGGAAAGATGCCACTCATAAATAAAGGAGACGAGGTACAAAGAATTGTACCTTGAGGAAGTATGCATGTAATTGTGAGCACGTAGGAGACGCTGGTTGTGATTTCATTCAGAAACCAATTTGTCTTGCCTCTTCTCAGGGATTCAGTGAGATGGGCAGTTATCAGTGTGCTGAATTGTAGTCAGCGGCATTTAGGCTGACCAGACCTTGACCTAGGAAGGCACCCACAGAGGGGGTGGTATGATTCTGTCTTTTTCTTTTTTCCTCTGATTGTGTGGACAACTACTTTTTTTTCTTTTTCTTTTCTTCATTAACCCTGCCCATTGCGATCCAGATAGCAGATATCCCAGCACCCTCAGCCTGTTACCTGTGCTGGCTGCCAAGGAGAAGCCGGAAGGAGTGTGTGTAAGGGACTGCAGAGCTCACCTACGTCCCAGCTACTATAAATTAGGAAAGCTCGTCATTTTTGCCTCCTCTCCTCCTCTCAATGCCAACACGCATGCATGCTGCAGAGAGGAGGAGAGGGTGGTTTTAATCTGTAATATGTGTCTGTGCATGTGACTATAAGTTTATTCCATATTTATGTGTGTGGCTGTGTTTTTGTGTGATTGTGTCTGTATGTCTGTATATGATTGGGTGTGTCGGTATATGTTTCTCCTTGTGATTGCTTTATTGTTACGTTAACAAAGGGGATGTGGATGTCGGGGTTCTATACTAGGTCATTTACTCATAGTGAGTATTAAATCAATAACTCAGTAGTTGAGATAACACAAAAATAGGCAAACTTGAAGGGGCTGCACGAGGTGGAGGTGATGTTTGTCTCTAAATATTAAGTCTTTGTTGTGACCCTTTTGGAACCCATTTTGGTTTCATTCAACTCCTTGATACACCAAGGCTGTCTCTGGGGAGACTCCTTGGCAACACATGTGACCATTCTCCTGAAGAAGGGTAAATTTCCTCTGTTATTCTCCTGCTACCAAACCATATTCTTGCTCAATGTAGATGTGAAGCTTTTCGCCAACATCCTTGCATTCCAGTTAAATGCCTTTTTGCCCAGTCTGGCTCATCTCGATCTGTAAGTGGATAGCTGAAGGATAACAGGATACAGTATTTTTACTTGATCCACTTGGCACAAAAGTCTAGGCTTCCCTGCTCCTTCTTTCTATGGACGCAGATTGACTAGCTCTTTATGCTCTCAACTTGTCTGGGATTTTGAGAGCACTTCAAGTTGGTACAGTCCCTGTATTCTTTTCCAGCAGCTTGGATTCGGGTGAAGAGCTCCTTGAACAAACTTGTTGGCATTTCCAGTTTTACTAGACAGGGGTGCCCCCTCTCTTCCCTGCTATTTGTTCTTACCTTGGAACACATGCTTGTCAGAATCCGGAAGGACCAAAATATTGACGGCTTATACCATGTGGGAGCTGATCATAAGGTGACTGCATCTCTACCACTTATATATCCCACACTGACTGCTTCCGTTTTCACTTGGCAGAGCGTCTGGATCTGGGTGGTATATAATTGCTCTGGGCAGCCCCACGTGGTTGCCTCTCTAAAATGGTAACAGCGATTTAGTGCCAGCTAGTGGGAGTGGTATGTTTTATCTGCTTTGGATATCAGCGAAAACCTTGGGTTAAATGCTTGTGTTGCTGCCTTATGTATTATTTTTCTGTTTTCCTACCTCATCTGTATTTTGTTTACTTTTTTACATCTTTTGCTCTACTTGGCGTTTGGGGTAATAAATAATTGATTTAGGATTGATTGTAGGCAAAACATTTGTCAACAATGCAATGACAGTTGGTGACCACGAAGGCCATGGGATATTATCATGTATTAAAAGGGGTTATTGACTCACTTAAGAAAATGTTACGTCTTTATTAATTAGTGGTAAAATACCATCTGATATCAGCTGTCACCATTTCTCCATAAAAATATTTTCTATATGGAATTTTATTCCAAGTAATATTCAAGGTAGGTGTCCGTCCTCCCCTCCTCCCCCCCTTTTTTCCCTCACATTCAGGTTATTATTATTATTTTATTTTGTTTGTTGTGCATCAGAGGAACAAACAGACTTGCGCTGCCCCAACAGCAGTGGCAATAGAAAGCAGAATACATATTTCAACAGTGAATGGCAGTCGGTAGCATAGCACATCATTTGGTAATAAGTGTTGCATACGTGTAAAGACATTGTAGTAGATAATGACAGGATTGGTCGAGCGTGCATCATCTAAATATCGTTATACGATAGCAACTAGCATAAAATAAGGCTTGAAGTCTAATATATCAATATAAAGAAACTTCTGCACAGTTTCATCAGCAATTAAGCAATGGTGTCACATGAGCTAAGGGGTAGCCACCAAGCCCATATTAAGTGCCCTGGGAGTGAGCCAGCCCTCAGTTTACTGTAAAAAGAAGCTAGGCATGATGGTCATTAATGTAGATAAATGTGGTACCTGACAGAGACTGTGCAAGCAGATATTAACGGGGGAATCACAGGACATAAAAATGTAAAACATTGCAATATGCTTGAAACCTATGGTGGGGACTGGTGTTCCTGCCTTCTGTGGGTTACAGTGGTGTGACTGAAGAGTATAGCGGGGGATGGCTGGTTGTGGTTTGGGCTATACTACACCTCCGTCACACCTAGGTAACTGAACTCTGGGGTGGGAGGCGGGGGAACGGGGAGAGGTCAGGGCCTGGTTTAAGGCCAGATAGGGATTAAGCATAACTGACCAGTGGTATGTGCAGGTGGTCCTGTAGAACGAAAAATCTACATGGAGAAAGGTCCAGAACTAAAAGTCTAACGAAAAGTTTAACCAGTTTCAAACCGCAGTTTGGGAGAGTCCTGTGCATGATAGGAGTGAAGTTCCTGGTGCCTACTACACCATCTCAGGTAATGACTGTAGCAGCCGCCGCTGGTGTTTTTGGGATGAATGGTGTGATTGTGGTTGGGTCCTATCTATGGGTCACTGAGGTCTTGGTCTGTTTGCACCAGTGTCTTGTCTGCTATGCTGCAAAACCGCATTATCCGGTCTCTGGGTGCCGATTCAGGCGCTTTCTTGGGTTTACGGCTCTGGATTGCTTGGGCTCCAGTAGGTGGGCCACGACCGCGGGTATGCTCTTCGCTATTCAGATTTTTAGATTGTTGTGGTATCTCAAGTCTTCCAGTAGGGCAAAGCACAGATCGGAGGCTGCTTGATGCTTCGTGAGTGTGTGGAATAGCTGCGTTCTACTCCGAGGTGGCTTCCACTACGTCTATGCGGCCTACCAGGCCCGTGATATCTGTGTGGAGCAGGGCCACATCCGCCTGTTTGGACCTCTGAAAGGCCCCCAGCATGTTCTCGAGCATTTCTGACGTCTCCGGTCTTGGGCCTGGGTGGAGGCCGCAGGGGCGGTGTCAATCTGCCTCCCTCTTCGTCTGGGGACTGCACGTCTGAGTTGTCGTAGAAGTCCCCCAGGTTGGCGGCCATCTTGGGCCCACTCGCGCCATGCGCTTAGCGATGAAGATCTCCTATGTTCATACCCGGCTTTGGTCTCTCGGGTTTCAGCTTCTTAGTTTTCTTGTCCATGATCGTTAGTGGCTATGGGACTGCGATGTTGAGGCTCACAGGGTATTTTTGCCGTGTTTAGGTAGATTAGGTCCTTCTTTTAGATTTTAAGAGAGGGGGAAGGCAGAAATCTAAAAAGCATGGTGATCTAGTGATCCATCCAAATGGAAACTCAGGTTATTATTTTGCTTGTTATCTCATTAATGATACGTTTCTGCTAAGTTTCCCCCTCTTTGTACCCTTGCATGCCCTTTACTGCAAACACTTCTATGCTATTTATTCTGTTTGCTTTTTGATCTTTTTCTCAGGTTTCTTTCCCATCCTCTTTCTTATCTCATTCTTTGACTCAGTTGTTCACCATTTCTATTGTTCGTTTTTTTTTTTTCTTCTCTAGTTGTCCCAGTGTTCCCATGTCCCACTCCCTCCCACTCAGTCTCCTCTGTCTAGGATTAACCCCGTAAGGATGAGGTAGGAAGATTATGAGGCACGCAAGACACTCTTTGGAATATTAATCAGTTTGGAGCGTTTAATTCTGTTTGACTTTTGCAGACACATTTCTTATTAACCTGAGATACAAAGCCATCTTTCACTGATCTAAAAGAAAGGATAAAAACCTGTTTCTCTTGTAATTAAACTGGAAAAATATGGAATTGGGTCTCGAAATCTCTTCTCCCACAAGTAATTAAATCATTAGTGGAACTTTTATGGTCTAATAAAGACTTTTAACCAAAGATGATGCCACCTCTAGTTTATACATGTATGTGTCTATACACAGGACATTGTTTAAGAAAGCTACTTTATTATTTATGTGTTGTGCTTGTTGATACCTACTATAAAAAAAATGAAGACTGGTTCTGTGAGTGCTCTGATAACCTGTTGTTTTTGTGTATGTTATTCTCATCAAAGTGCCTGATTTTATTATTATGATTATTATTATAAGCATTATTTATCTCAGCTACTTCAGTCATTTTGTGGCTTGATGCTTTTTCATCTGAAACTTTGCACAAAATACAAACAGGGGGACACTTGGTGTTTTAGAGAGTGGAAGTGTGTGTTTTGGGTGTGTTGTTAAAAGCACAAACACATACGCATCATGGTTGCCAAAGTATTGTTTACTGGCCTGTTCATATATTTTAACTGTACCTATGTAGCTCTGGAAAGGCAGATTTGTGTTGCTACACATTCAATCAAATCCATTTCTGCTCATGTGATTGCTGTTCTAGCAAATCTTATGCAGGTAAGGAAATGGTCACACAAGACTGCTGATATACGGCAAGCCAAGCAGATAGGATGCCATTTCTGCCTGCTCCTCAACAAAAGTTTCTAATCCAACTAATAACAGTCAGCCTGAGCCTAATCCAGCTCCAAATCTAACCTAACCTTATCCAGCACGAGGACCTGCATTAATTGATGCCTTTCTTTATCTCCCAGAGACTACCCCAACAAATACGTCGGCCTCAGGCCTACTACATGTCGCCACTCTCGGACCTGGGGGATTTCCTGGAAGGTACTGCCACAAGAAGGAGGCCTGAATTCACCTCTGCACCAATCCGCTTGCATACCGACAATGGGTAGATGCTCTCAACGACCCCATGCTGCAGCTGAGAGCAGAGACATCGGAGCAATGCTCCAGAGGCCTACCCCACATAAGCCATCATCCGCGGAAGCTCTGCAAGTAGAGGGACCTGATCCGATCCTGGGGAATCGGGGGCAGGAGACTCCACGGACTATCCCACAGGAACCCTCAGATGACTCCGCCCAACCACCAAGCAGGACCTAAAAGTCTTTTTGGCAGACATAAATAAACTGCTGGCCGCCGAGTCCGCTCTCATAAAGATGGAGGTGCAAGCAGTCACAGAACGGGTGAGGGCCACAGAGGATGAAATGGTGGAAGTGCAGACCCACCTGTCCAAATTGGATGAATCCGTGCAGCAAATCTAAACTATCCAGCAAACTTTCACACAAAAGCTTGCAGTGGTGGAAGATCATCAGCGACGTACCTACATCAATATACAGAGAATCCCAGCTATTATCGTGGCAGAACTACCACCACATTATATCCGGCGTCTCCTAGCCATCATCTTGCCTCACGCAGTGGCGAAAAGAATTACCATAGACGGAGTCTACCGTCTTTCCAGTACAGCACCGCTCAAGCCTACATCGGTTCGCGATGTAATCCTCAGATGTCTTACTATTCAAGACAAAATTCAGATCATGTCAGCTCTGAGGGGCAAAACACCCCTGGCTTTTGAGAGCGCCACTCTCACCTTTTACCAGGATCTCACGAAGACCACACTCCTCATGTGCAAAGCTTTCAGCTCTCTCACTGCTCAAATACACAATGCAAATATGGCCTAAAAGTGGGGAGCAAACTGCTCTTTGATATTAATCCACACTGGGACTTCTCGCACTTTAACATCCTAAGCAATCTAGGACTATCCACCCCGAAACCCTGCGGAACTTCGGGATCCATCCACTGTCGTCCCCTTTATCCCGAAGGAAATAAGATCGCAGCCGGCGGCCCCATAGCTGCCAGAGCTAAATCACTCTGCTGCATAAGCATCGGAACTCTCGATGGGTCTGCATCGACATGTGGACTGACTAACGGTTTATATTACAAAGGCTAAACTGGCTATAGTTATTAGTATTGTTTTTTAAAACTTTTTTGTTTTTGTTCTTGTATTACTTTATATTATGCAATGCTTATTGTTTAAGACCTGCCACGACTACTACAAGGCATACATACACTTGATATTTATTTATTTATTTTATTTATAAAATATTTACCAGGAAAGATACATTGAGATTTCTCTCGTTTTTCTCGTTATCATACTGACATAAGCAGCTACTCATACCCCAAATGTTGCTAATTGGAGTCCTCCCTCATTACTGCCATCCCCTAGGTTAGGGCCCACACCCTGGATGTCTAGGACCTTGACCCAACACCCACATCGGGTGCTTTCATTCTAAGGTGTGTACCTTTTCTTTTTGGCTACAAGCCCAGTATCAAAATGTAAAGGCAACCTATGCATCCTCTCCTTAAGCTTGCTCAAACCATGATTTTTTTTTTAACCATATGTGCTGTCCACTGTCTCATCACACTGCTCATTCGCATTAACACTTGAGACGCATATACTCACCGACACACCAGAGACATCTTTTAATCGATTTGACTTACTTAGGACACTTCACATGGCACACTCTGCCCCCTCCTGTCCATTGTTTTAACATGTTTTTTTTTATTTTAAAAATGGTGCACTATCTTTGACAACTATGCTATACTTGCATCGGATTCTATGTATCAGGACTTTGTCTCACGTTATCAACCTGAAATGCTAAGCACCACAAAAATAAAGAATAAAAAAAAAATAAAAAAATAGACAGCTGATAAACACAAACTTAATGCATTTGGCATTAATTACCTAAACACAGATTTCATGACAATTCAAAAGAGAATTGCAATTATTAGGCCACAATAACGGAGCAATATATGGCTACATAGTAAAAACAAAGAGAACATTACCTGTGCTCTGGCCTAAATCCCTATGGAGGCTCTTTAGTTTTATTCCAATGGCCATTTGAATATATAAGCTCACCTGCCACGTCAAGGCAAGCCTCAATAGGTGAGTCCTACACTAGCCATTAGATATGCTGATATCAGCCAAGAATCTCCAGTAAGACAGGAAGGGGTATTTTATAAACCCTTTCACATTTAACCCTTTATAGGGCTTCTACACATAAAATAAACTTTGCTGGTATCAGACAACGTATTTGGCTACAGTCTCTATTTTAAGTTGAATTTTCATTGTTTAATGTTCATTGTTTGGTGAATAAAACATTCAGTCTTTCTTTTATTTTGTCGACTGTCTGCGTTTATTGTAACCAAAGTGTTTTCTGTCTGACAATTCAGCAGTTAGATTTTGAGTAACCCCCTTTTACTGTTCTTCTAAAATAAAAAGGTTTGATTACAGAAAAAAGGACGTGGTTGGATTGTACTTTTTTTGGATCATGATACATTTGGGTGTGCGTTATCAGGACTATTTACTGAAATCAAAATTCAAAGTGAATTTCAAATTTAAAGCAAAAGTACCTGATTTTTTTTTTTTTTTTCAGTTAGGCTATTACCGCCTTACATTTGAAATTCACTTGAATAATCCTGCATGTGAATAGTTATATTAGGATTATACTAATAGCAAGAAATGAGAAACACAGATATACCATAAGATGTATATGGATATATAATACCATGTAGAAAGAAATGCTAAAATCATAAGGAGTCCACAACTATCTTAGTAGGAATATTACAGGCTTACACATGTGGTTTCATATAAATGCATAGCTTCGTGGACTACTACTCCCATTGTAGTCAGCCAGCTGTTAAAGGAACATGTCTTCCTGACACTATAGTACTGGAGTGGCTGTTTAGGTCTCAGGCCCCCCTCAGATTGGTTTTAATCTTGCCGTGACTGGCCCGCCTCTATGGTCAAGATCATCAATCTTGGTGATCTCAGCCAATCCAATGCTCTGCCATAAGAAATAATTGGAAGGCTATTGTGCAAGCGCAGCAAAACACCACGCTGTATCGATTGGCATCTCCTCATACAGATACATTGTATCAATGCATCTTATAGTAAGCATTCAGGATCTCCATGCAGAGTGTGGATACGTTGCACACAGTGCAGCACTGAGAAAGGAAACCCCTTTAGTGGCCGTCTGAGTGGCTTTCCATTAAGGTGTTACTAGGCAGTAATGTAAACACTAACTTTTTCTGAAAAGGCAGTGTTTACATAAAAAAAAAAATCCTGCAGGACAGGCTACATGCACCATAACAACTACATTAAGCTGTATTTGTTCTGGTGACTATAGTGTCCCCTTTAAGATAGGTAGTCCACAAACTTCCCCAGTGCCAAGATGCTCCATCCATGTTTGTCCTGTTCCATTCCACTCTACACCACTTTAAAACATTTTCTTTCTACTTACATTATACAACAATTAGGTTCCTAAACAAATTTTAGTATTTGCCAAAAAAAAAAAAAAAGTGTCTCATTTGACTACGAATTACCGGATATTTGAAAAGCTTGTTTAAAAATGGATGTATCCAAATATACTGGTAAACATCCCCTCTTACATATCGGCTCTGGAAGGATTTTCTGAGCAGGCTTACACAGCGGGTGATAATATTTGTGAATGTAATGTAACTGCTCTGAACCTTCACTGAGCAAATATTGAAATTTATTACAAGTCAACGAAAGGAGACCAAATCTCAGATGCTGCTGCTCTATTTGCGTTGTTATTCTAATTATCTTGATTGTGTTTTGTTGTGTTTGTGTTTTAGCAACTCCTTTTATCAGTGTTTTGCATTGCATTCGTGTTTTGGGGGAAAAAAGCATCTTCCTGTATGATGTGCCTTCTGGCCACAGGAGTAAAACTGTATACATTGTACCTTTGTAACATTGCATAATGTTTAATTATTATTGGTATTTTTAAAAGGGCAAATGTGTTCTCCAGTTCTTTACAATTTTAGAGTGTACGTCTGCATGTTTATAATATTTGTAAATGTACTTTTTAATATCTCTATCAAAGTGTTATTAATACTTTATTGTGTACATCTACTGTTATTTAATTAATCTTGTGATTCTTTGAAGTGGCACCTTTCACATCTGTTATTTGGGTTTTATTTAAAGTGTACCATTCATGCAAAAATGTCCTGGTTTCCTTATAAGTAATTATATAATGATTGTACTAGCCAAATCTTTTGCAGATACAGAGATCTTTTGTGATGTGAATTCAATTTATATCTGTTGGATCAAGGTGAAAAACCTACAAATCATGCATTGTATTGGATAGGAACACATCAGTACCTATTATTGCGGTTGGCCACTTTTTATTGTGTGACAATTTGGGAGTGAGACATTTTAAAGATTTAAAAAAAAAAGCACGAGATAGATATATTTAATCTTCCGTTTAGCTTGCACAATTAACAAATTACATATTGATACTTGAATGGTTCGTTACGTAACTGAGTATTTAAAGTAGATTTTAAATTTACTTTTCTTTTCAAAGTTAAGTCAAGAGTGGCTGAGCTGAAAGTGTAGCTAACCTCGAAATGTTGTACAGTTCAGCGATTTTTAACCTCAAATTAACATTACCTGTTAAATACTCCTGTTGAAACTGAAACACTTTGTTTTGTATAAATCTAAAAAAAAAATCTATAAAATGGATTAAACCAATGCTTTTAAAACTGCTAACTTAAGTAGTTCTGGTCAAATATGTATACATTTTATAACGATATATAATGTTGAGACTTAAAAATACAAATAAAAATGCGGTTTTGGAATGAAAAAATATTTGCTGCAGTCATGTATGAATGTGTGCATATATGTGTGCATATATTTTTTTTATCCATACAGCTTGGCTTTCTTCAAGGGCTATGATCCCTGGTGGTCAATGGTTGGAAGGGGTCATACTCCCTGGTGGTTTAGGGGGAGCCATGATTCCCTGATGATTCACATGGGAATGTGAGACTTGCAGCACAAGCGGATGCAGACCTTAATAATTGCTCTTTCGCACTTCGGCACTCAGCGAGTCGGTGTATGCTGGGAACATCTGGCAACTGTGCTGTGACTCACTAGAGTGTACCAGTTCACAATGAAGCCATTCAGGACCGGTGCCACGGCAGGGGGGCACATAAATCTCAATCCTGGGCCTCTGCCCTAGGACTCCAAATTTTAAAATGTCTTCTGTCAGTGGCTTGCTGCCCTGTTCCATAGGCTCCAGTATGATGGCGGAGACTGACAGGCCCTCCCCCTCTCTGCACCCAAGTCCCCGGTGCTCCTGGCTAAACTGTGTTTGACTACCGAGCCCAAGTCCAGTGTACAGCTTCCCCTGCCTTGACAACCACTGCTGCACATGGCAGCATCACCAGTGAGGGGTATCTGATATATTTAAACCACCCCCACTCCCAATTGCTTCATCCCTCTAGTCTTATGTCACTCGATCCCACTAAAGGTTTGACAGAGGATTAGGAGGCACGGTGACACAGGGCTATGGAGACCAAGTAGAACTAGAGCCTTTAATCATCTGTCACATTGTCCACCTAGACCTCTATTACTCTGTCCTCCTTGCCCTGTGTCACTTTGTATCCCTAATACCAGGTCTCCCTAACCCTATGTCACTCTGTCCCTGAAATCCCCTGTCTCCCTAGCCCTTTCACTCTGCATCCCCAGTCTTGTATCACTTTGCCACATAATCCCCTGTTACTCTCTCCCCGAGCTGAACAGGCCAGTGCACAGACACTGTCATAGAGTCATTATTAAGCACCAGACTAGAAGGAGAAGCCTGTACTAGTCATAGGTGCAGGCCATGCTCTCCATCACTAGGCCATGAGGGATTCATTATTAATGCTGTCTGGAACACCGGGGAAGTTAGCCCCCTCTATGCAAGAAAAGGAAGCAGAGAGAGTTTAAAAAAAAAAAAAAAAAAAATATTTATCTGACTTAAACACCGACTACACACAGCCAACATAGACATCACACACAGCCACCACACATCACTTCACATTACAGTGAGATTTATTACAGTAGAAGTCTGGGATAGTGTTGTACAAATTGCATTTTACATTTATAGCTGTGGAGCTCTGTAATAATCGGCTATGCACATTGCAGAGAGTTTTAGTGTCGGGAAGCTTTGTTAAGCACATTGCACAATACTGTGAGTTGTTTGTATTTTTGTTCTGTGTTGTTGTTTTTCTTTGGAGCTCTGTGATAAACTCATACACACCACAACATACTGTGACTTTGAATGCGGAGTAGCTCAAGTGAGAAAAACCCAGTCCAAAGTAATACAGCTCACAGTATTGTGTGGCATGAATGAGCATTAAGAGGCTTTAACGCAATATTCTTTGTGTTTGTATGTGTATGTGACACTTCTGGGTGATGGGTTGCCAAAATCTACATTTGCCTGTGTAGCCAGAAATCCTTGCACCTGCCCTGGACCCGTTATTGAGGTGTGCGCCCACTGAAGGTACAAGCCTGACGGTACCAGCTCTGATCCCCTCTGATCTGCCACCTCCACATGGCAGGGCTACAATAATAAAACAAACTGCCTGCCCGGCCGATACTCAGTGGCCCCCATTCAAGTGACACCCAGGCACCTGCCATGCCCTATATACGCTCCTGCAGTCATGTTTTTTGGGGAATAAATTGGATAAATCCACATGTGATGCCACTTGTATATGTAGTGCTATATCTCTTATATGGACATAACCAATTCAACATAGCAGTGCATGTGTGAGCAACTTTCTATAACTAGTTTTGGAAAATCTTGTCCGTAGAATTTTTAGCTTTCACCATAATGTTAAATAATTATTCCAACATTGTTTACATTCTTGATGGAAAATGTGTTTAGAGTATGCCATGAAAGCTATTGCAGTTGTGTGCACCCTATCTCTTACAATATCAGTGCAACTATTGTACCTTTACATTACCTTAAAGAACCACTAAAGACACGCAGGCCATTTCATCTTAATGAACTTTCAACCCTGCAATCTAAAACCATGCTGTTTAGTAGATATGGCAATGTTATGATTGCAGAGTTAAACACACCTCTAGTGGGTGTCTTTCTGACAGCCACTAGAGGCGCTTCCCTTGTGAGAACTGAATCAGATTCTGTTTCAATGAAAGGACATTTGGTTGGCGCAGAGTAACAATTTGCTGCGCATGCGCACTAGCCTTCCAAAGTTTCTCTATGGAGGAGCATTAGATTGGATGAGATCATCATTCTTGATGATCTTAGCCTGGAAGGTGAGACCAGTATGCCAAGGAAGTAAAGGTGCTCCCTTACCTTTTAATTCCTCCTGGACACACACACAGCAAAATATGAAAGGTAAAATGATAGCAATGGGAATACATTTAGTGTTGCTTTAATGTAGGTTGTAAAATGTGAATGGCACAATGTAAATGTACCTACCTATCAAACAAACATTGCTTC
The DNA here is from genome assembly GCA_933207985.1 of Pelobates cultripes. NCBI lineage: Eukaryota > Metazoa > Chordata > Amphibia > Anura > Pelobatidae > Pelobates > Pelobates cultripes. The sequence continues at coordinate 74,644,676 of OW240924.1, forward strand.
AATAATTCATTACCTATCGTAATTACACTGTAATGGGAATATCTTGTATTGGTTTCTAACTATACCAATTTAGTTTCATTAAGACCACGCAATCTGTGTTTTCCCGTTAACGTTTATTGAAATATCAAGTTGATTCGCTCCAGATAAAGTGAGCTTGAGATTGCGGTAAAACAGTGACAAAATACAAGTTTGCTTATGAAATGGAGCAAATTCCTTATCTGACAGTATACATGTTTACTTATAAAAAAAGGAGAAAGTTCCTTATCTGATGGTTTTAAATACCATTTTATTATTCTGCCTAGCCATACGAACAGATGGTGTTTCAGTTCATTTAAAGCTTCACTTGTATAAATGCCAATAAACTCAACCAGAACGGATATTACTGTAAACCTAATTTTTGTTTTATTAAAATAACCCCTCTTTTTTTTTCAGCATTAGTAGAAGAAGTCTACCATGCACAGCGTGAACGGGACGAAGCGGTCATGGCTCGGCTTAGATTGGCCAATGAAGAGAGGGATGAGGCTCTGCTAAGAGTTCAGCATCTTCAGATGTTTTTAAAAGAGTGAGTCCAATTTCCTTTTTACCCATTACATATCCACAAATCCACGTAGTGTGTCCAGTGCTGATACTCCCAGATAGTAGGACACACCATTAACATCTTGTATACATAAACTAAAGAAATATACAGAAATAGGCTATGAATGACACGTAGATACATGTATCAACAAAATAACACGACTACGACAAAAGAAAGATTGTTACTTGTCCTAAGTGCCCATTAAATAAACAAGCATCTGTCCAAACACAGATGTAAAGGCTCTATTAGTCCCTGAGAAAACAATTCGTCTTATTCAGGATTTCTCACAATTTTAATTTATACTAGGCTGGCAATAAACGTGAAATAAAGTCAATATCTTATTGGCAAACTGAAATATGTAAAAGTGCAAGTTTTAAATAGCATTTTTGTGTGAGTACCATTTTTGTTAATTACATTGAATTGTATGAGATCACCGCTTGTGAAGATTTCTGCTTTTTCTGTATGCTGTGTGTGCTGCTAGTATGTTACCAATTTCTACCATTAGAATTTACAAAAAAGTAATTAAATGAAAGTTCTACACTCTACTTGCTGTTAAGGGGGTAACTGTGTTGGTGATGTATGGTTCCAGTGCATGTGAGTATGTACATGACACTCCTCTTTTATTTTAATTTTTTAAAATTGGGTCTTCAAATACACAAAAGCAGAAATATAGTTTGAAAAATACCCATTAGAATATGTACTGACAAAGTCATTTAAACAGTCAGTTAATGCCAGTGATAGATTGACAGAAGAAAACATAAATGTATTTTTGCCAATATTGCCTGAGCTGTAAATTGTGTTTATGTCCAACTGCTATAATTACTGTTCTTTAAAGGAAACATATATGATATAATAATCTGTGTACAGTAACAGTAGTTTACTTTTTCCTTCCAGTATAGGCAGGTTGCAGTTTAAAAATATAAATATTTACCACTTTTCTTTCTTGCAAAATAAATCCTGAGGATGCCCTCCGATTCCCTGGGATTTGTCAGTCTTTACACACAAATATAGGCAAGTTAAAGTGTGTGATTTTAGATGGTGTGTTGTTAGTTGTGCGTATGCTGCACCGCCATATTGTATCAATTAGTCATGGTCGCTTTATAGACTTGTATAGAATGAACACCAGTTTCTTTCATTTCACCCTGCTGGAGTTAAAGATGAAACCAACCCAGTTGGGGTCTTCCTGCATGACAGGGGAGCTCCACCTAGTGGTTTTTATAAGGGAATACATGCAGGGGTTATGATGTGTTACACGAACAAAGAATGCATATGTCATAATAGCGATGGTTTTGCCAACAAAATCAATCTGAAAATGGTGTTTGGGATCTATTTAAGAACTTTTCTAATTGTTCTATAACTGTAGTTAGTGTTTTAATAAAGCTCTTTATAATTTTAGGAAATTCAATCCATCCATGTCCTTTAATTAGCCAACAGGGAAATCAAGAGCAGCATCTAAAGCATTGCACAACATGTAACCAACCTTAATCAGATTGCTACAAGAAAAGTTATGTACTCTATGCTCCAAGGGTGAAATATGAAGCGTCTGAGAATGGGGGTTGTCCAACTTCTTTGTTGCTGCTCCTGCAAACCCATGATGTGAATATTACTGCCTGACAGTGTGTTTGACATTGTCAAGGTCGTCTAATGGATTGAATGGGAATGTGTCACGGTGCAGGGTGTTTGTATCGACGCGTTCGTGTCTGATCAGTGCGACCACGCCGATACTTCAGATAAAAGTAAGTCCCTGACCGGCTGAAAAAGGAAAGCTTAACTAACCTGTGTCGCGGCGGAGTGCCGCCCGATCCTCCCAGAAGATGGGTCCCGGCTGGTGCGGCATTTTAAGGGACGCCGGCCGCTGCGATCCTGTTATAACTGTTAAAGGGTGCACTGCGCACGTTAAAGATGGTGCCGGCGTGCGTGTGACTTCACAATATCGACGCACATGCACTTTTTGGGGTCAGAGGCAATGTACTAACCAATCACCGCACTGAGAGGCATATTTAAACCCTGTAATGCCTTTTCTCAGTGCCCTGTCGTGGTTTCCACTTGTTGGTTGTCAGAGAGCGCGTTCTTGGTAAATCTTCTGGTTATTGACTTTGGCTATTGTTTTTGAATTTCCTTACTACTGGTATCCTGACCCATGGCTTGTTTTTTCGTATTGTCTCATTCTGTACCCCCGACTTTGGGTTGTTATTTGACCATTCTCTTTTACGTGAAGTCCGGCCATTCTAAGGTCCGGTATACGTTGTTTGTGTTAATACAGTTTTGCGTGTTGGGTCAAACAGTAATCGGGACAGAATATAATGGAAAAATGCAAGCATAACACTACTGCATACCAAGATCTTAAAAACGTGGAATTTTTCTTTACGTACACTGGATTGTCTTCAGACCAAGAAACGACATTGAAATTACAATATTGATTTATTTATTTATAAAATATTTTACCAGGATGGATACATTGAGATTTCCTTCATTTTCAAGTATGTCCTGGGTCCTGCTTTCTTGTTAAGGGGAGTTTGTTTTCATTCTCATTCATGGAACATCTGTACAATCCATGTTGCTTTACAAAAAGCACTCTTGCTTTTCGAAAGGTTTCCTAAATGAAACACTCCAATAAATAAATAAATAAATAAAAATCACTATTTACTAGGTATCCCCCAAATTAAAATTTCAGTACATTTAAATATGCATCCTTTCATTGGGGGTATGTATAAAAAACACTTGCAATTGCTGCCTTTGCAAGTCCTCCCCTTCTAACCCAGCCTAGACTTCTTGTTCCTGTCCAGTTACAGCCTTCCCAATGCAAGTCTTTTGCAAGGCAGGTGCTCTGAGCAATTTCCTGTATCTTAAGTTTAAGTTCAGGAAGTAACAGGACTAGCTGTAACAAGGTTAATTTATAAAAGTGGCAATTTCTGTGGAAAGCTGCACGTTTTTTCAAATAAACAGATGACACACTCTTCACATGACGTGCTTTAGGGGTCTGGACTGTCCCTTTAACATCAGTTTAGACACATTAGATCAGACAATATGACAGTGGCAGTCATGAATTGTCATGGGGCAGAGATCCAAAACTACAAATCTTGTATTTAAACAACCTGCATGGCACACATTAAGGAGCACCTTAAAGTCATAAGTCCTGGATAAAGCTGGCATTCTACTGCAAAATTCTGGACATTTCTGTTTGAGCGCAATGATCTGGAAATTTTAAATTTTAACAGCATCTGCTTCAGAAATCCTTAAATTCATGGAGGTAGTACAATTAAAGTCTCATCTCCGCTTTGTTCTATTGCTATCAGGAATCTAATGGATGATGGTCCTCTTATCAGAACATTTGTTCAAGTGATTAATAATCTTGGACCTAGATAGAGAGAACTAGTTGTAACGGCACCCCCAGGCATAAAAAGGGGTTAAAAGCCGTTTAGTAGATCTTTCCCTTCCAGAGACACAGGCACAGCTACTGCAGAACACCAATCCGCCGAACAGGAAACCATATGAATGCTGTAAACAGCCGAATAGGAAAAACCATCCAAATAGGTTTACACTCCTAGCAGTCGAACTGGAACAGCATACAATAAATCCCCCCAAGAATGAGACAAAGCTCTGTGTTGAGGGTCAAGCAGTGAACAGTCAGAGCTGTGGGTTTATTGTGCTTATGTACACATTCTTACACATTAGTACCACCCACAGGGTTTTGGAACACAACCAATAAACACATACAATACACTCAGACACTCCCACACAAAATCCTCCCCTCTGCCTGTGATACAATTACCTTACACAATGGGTAATGTAATTATAACAAGCAGAGAAATAAATTTTTTCCACATTATTCATAACTTGAAAAGTATGCATCACATGCACTTACATTTTCAGAATCAGCATACTCCAAATACAAACATATGTCAAAATCATCCAAATTGGTCCAGTGGTTCAAAAGATAGATCGTAGTCCTTTGTGACCAAAGGAAGCATGGCTTTTCTGCCCAAAACCAGTTCCACAGAGTATTCTATCCTGGAGATAATTGTGAAGTAATCCAATTATCTCCAAGGACAGAGGCAAAACTCCATGGAACAAATGGCAGCATAAGACAATAAAACACATAACTGTGCAGCCATTGCACAAAACAGGTACATTCAACATATCCCCAGATAGCTCAGATCTGAGCGCACATTATTACTGAATGGCGCTCAGAGCACACACATGCAGTCATGGAGCCAAAGTCTTTCCCATAGTCTTTCATTATACGAATTGGCTCCATGACATAGCTATCTGGGGTATCACCGCTCAAACAGGGCAAGCACCAAATGACCCGGCTTTCATGTCTTTGCAGGGGAAAATCAAGCCTTTTAACATGGGGCCATAATCCAAAGGCAACAGGCGAGCAACCAGGCTTCTCCAATGCAATGTGGCGAGATTGGTCTCGTCACACTAGTGTCTTCATTAGTGTCAACAGTGCCCCTTTAATAATTTTACATTAAAGGACAGGGTTATAGTTGCTATCACATCAGCTAAATGACTAGCAGAATCGATGCTCTCTTTGCTATATCAACTTACACAATATTCTACCAGGATAAAATGGAACCAAGATCCGAACTCAAAATTATAAATATTTCCAGGAATTTACTCTCCTATCATTATGTCATTGGAGACATAGAAGATCACTTCTTCTTATCTTCAAAGAACAGAAGCTTTAAGGAAGAGGCATCATCTTTTAAAATATTTTCCAGTGATCTTCTGAATTCTTCAAGCATGTTCTGGTCTTCTACTCCTGCTAGAGGTGTTTGAGTGTCCCTGGGTTTATGTCATAAAAGGAAGGAAGGGATGGTGTGACAGTAAATGGAAATTCGTTGCTACAGATGTTTTTTTGTCTACTCGTTCACTTCAGCTACAAGTAGTATTCATTTTGCTTTTTGTGATGCATAAGACATTGTCCATTATCTTCGTAAATTCCCTCTTGAGCTTCTCTTTGCTGCTCCTTTAATGAATTTTGACCTGTAGCCTCTTTATTAATTTATTAAAAGTTATTGAAAGGGTGGGGAGGAGAGGAATACGCCAGCTGCTATTTAGGAGAGATTTGTTATCCATTCGACAATTTTACAGAAACACTTTCATAAGTATAGATTGCTGCCATGCGACTTTGTGAGGCTTCTCTTTATCTGTTATCCACCGCAATGGAAGAACAGAGGAAAAGGGAAGTCTAGGAACTAAACACAGTAAAAGAGGAGGGGGAACTCAAAAGGGATTTTGAGTGTTGTAGGTTTTTTCAGCCTGTAATTTATGTAGGGTACAAAATCATAGATACTTCTTCCTTTTGTGTTATGGAGTTGGGTGCTGAAAAGGTGCCTTTGAACAAGTTTGATCTAATTCTTAGAGATCTGGAAGCATTAGGAACATTTTGGATCTGTTAAATGGTGTAAGATCAGATTAGAAGCTAAGGCAATGCCTAAAAGTATATTGATGTATCTGGAGGCTTTGCTGCTGATTGATTGTACTAAACTGCAGGTTTTAAGGGATTCTGGATTAAGGAGAGAGACACTTTTTTTTTCTTGGTTATGCGAAAAATATATTTCAATTGGAGAACTTTGGGAAGTGGAATGTATAATTATTATCAATTAAAAGAAAAAGGATAATCAAGTAATAGTGATGATAAAGAGACCCTTTTCTTCTTTAGTGAAAATTTAGGAATGTGACAGGACCATTTACAGGCTGAAGGGAATAAATGGAAGTAACACAGAACCATCACATTTGTAGCTTTGCAGAGATAGCAGTTATTTCTTCTAGATATATATTCTCATTGCATTGCATTGCATTAATGAAACAGGTGATGGACAAAAATGCTGTAGAAATGCCGAATTCTAAAAAATAAATGTTGCGGATGTGTGTGTGTGTATATATATTTAAATACTCTAAATACTTAAATACCTTTAGAGTCTGTTGGACTTCAGAGAAAGACTGGTAGTTGGTTAATAATTTTGTATCCATTATTCATTAAGTTACAGTAACTACATGTCTCTTATTGATTAATGTCTTTCACAGACCCTGAAAACCTAGAGGGGCTTTAATTGTTAAAGAAATCCTAAGCATATAGTTGAGCTCAGCTCTCTAGTATAAATGAAGCATCTAACGTTGAAAACATGTCTGGTATTTGTGTTGATTACCCGACTGTCATGTTCTCATTCTGTATGTAAACATCCTAATGTTTATTTGACTCTTCATTGTGACAATAATAGATGAAGTATTCTTCTTCAAACATGGAATATTATTCTAGTCAGAGTATATTGGGTTTGTCGGTATAGGTTCAGTACTTACCGATACTTCTTTCCTGTCAAAAAAAGACAAAAAAAACCCTAATTAAAAGAGAAACGATCAATAAAAACATGTGGAGAGCCTGCTTTACTCTGCCGTCTCGGCACATATGAACAACTGATCCCTGTAGCCATATATTGCGGTAAACATTAATAAGTTAACAGGCTGCAGCCGAAGAAAGATGAGCTCGGCATTATTGAAAGATACAGCAGAACAGCTGGCTCTATAATGCGTTGAGAGTGCAGGGCGTCCCCTGAAGACACTCTGAGCGAAATTACTTCAGCTCCCAAAGATTTGGAAAGAGATTTCATTTTGCTTTTGAATTGAGGAGCAAGTCATTGGCCACTTAGCACTTCTCATTGCTTCCTCATGTCTTATCCACTGACTGCTTTCATGCTTTGCTTCTTTTCTCTCCCTTGAATAGGTTGGAGGATATTAACCCTGAAGAAGGTGACACGGTAAGCTGCCATCGAGGGAGCTTTTACTTTCAACTGTCTTTATGTTTTACGATTAGACTTGGTTTGAATGAGCCAGAAGCATGGAAACTACTTTCAGCGTAGTGCAGTGTATCACTCCTTTTGCGGTAAAACACTTGGTGGTGTAACTTTGTATCGCTTATGAGTTCTATAGAAATCTAAACCTCTACATTAACAAGAATTATTCAACTTAAAATAAAAGGAACATGCAAATTCAGGGATTGTATAGTGCTTTAATTTCAGCTGATCCCATTAATGCCAGTCTCTTTCCTGGTACAGAAATGTTCTGTTTAGAATTCTCTCCGTCTCATGCTTGTTACGGATGTGTCTACTACTATAGTCGTCATAAAACTAACTGAGAAACCTCATTGCATAGGTTGGGTAATTCACATATCAAGAAAAATGCTATAGACCTCACTTGTCGAATTCCATTTAGGTTGGCCCACTTTATATAGTGTAGACCAGTATTCTGTTGATAAATGTAATTGGCCTTTAAATTATCATTGATTTCTCCATGCTCATCTTTACAAGATAACTACAACTACTAAAGTTCAAGGCCCCAAACAATCAGCAACCGCTCCAGGGTAGTGAAAATCGCTTGGTAGCATCTGTAAATTAGACCGATCTCATGGAATATTGGATGATAAAAAAAAAAAAAAGGGAAAACAAGTTTCCATATTTAATTATTTGCAGCCAAACTACATATTTTTTGTCATTGTAACATATGGTAAAAGTTGACTTGGAGTTTTCTGGATGCCATTCGTTGCAGTTCATTTGCAGTAATAATGTCAGGGTCGTACATTTGCCATAGAAGGTTGTAAGCCATTTTTGTAGTACATGCGGTTACGAACAACACTAGTCTCAGAGAAGCACCTGACTTTGTTAAGTAGTGAAAGGGTAAAATATCACTATTTTTCCGCACTAGACAGAAAGTAATGATAAATGCCTATACCTATAAATGCTGCCACCACCAATGCAACTTGTAAATTGGGCACCTAGAGTTAACCCACCAAATCATCAAAACACAATTTAGCAGAACTACCTATGAAATCACGGTACTATTCTGTAAACTTCTTCGGTAACGTGATTCTTATACCAGGCAAGGCAGAACTTAATAAGGGAACATTTATTATGAACAAAAACAGTTAAAGTGCATACAAAATATGTTACAAACAAATTTACATATACCAACAAACCGATAAAACGGGAGAACATTTATAGAAAACACTCATACTCGCTGCACTTGCAAAGTCTTTCAGTAACTAGAGCCTTTGGTTCTTCTTCTTCAAATTTGGGTCTCAAAATAAATTACTAAGTACTGTAGGTTTTTTTAGAAGATATTATATACACTTTTCTGCTCACTCATCCCAGGATTGGGGCCGGCCCACTGAGGAAGGGCCGGAAGTTGGAATGTAGGAATTACAGGTTAATGAGAAGCAATTAATGTATTCCAAAACCTGGCTGATATTGCTCAATGCAATATATTTATGTGCAGGTGTTTCTGATCTTTGTTACCAGGTGCGATCGTTTTGGTAAATTCCAGACAAATAAATTGAGACGTATTTTATACATTGTGCCCCAAAAACAAAATAGGATCTAAAATCACTTCCAAAGTTTAGATGAATGACTGATATAATACATGACAGTAATGACCGTATACATTGTAAGTCTGATGCCATTTGTCAAGCTCTCACTGATAGCCTATATGATCAGGTCCAGTAATAAATATTACTGAACATCAAAGACCAGTCACTAAATTCCGCTACACTACTGGTTTACTATCAGGAAAATAAAACATGCCCTAATTTTCCAGATACCAAGTAACCCATTGCTTCCCAGACAGAATACACTTTATAGGTCTTGGTTAAAGGCTGCCAAATAAACCCTTACCATTGTGCAATTAATCATACTGCCTCTTTTGGGTAAGCATTTAATGCCTCCACAACACACATCACAATGATTGACAATATTTTTTATAAGAAATATTAAATCATACCACAGTAACAGTATTTTTTACAAGGAACAGTGAATCTTGCCCACTGGGTATGACCGATGTAGTCATATTCCACAACATGTTAAAGAATATATGCCTAATCAATAGATACGAAAAATAAACAAAAAGTTATATTTCCAAAGGAAGTAATTTTTTTCAGGATGCACAACTTCAGAAAATATTCATCAATCATATTGCTTGCGTGACTTTTTATAGGCCTTTATTGACACAGCAAGGGTTCTTGGGAATTGTAGTTCATTTGCCATCTTTCCAATCCAGAAAGCTAACATCTAACCTACAATGTCCTGAAAGGCATGGCATGTACTGCAGTATTTCTAGAGTATAAAGGTTAACATTGAAGTTGAGAGAGAGGTGCAGTGAGGGTGGACTAATAGAGCAAGATTACTTAGCAAGATTCATAAAAAATACACTCTGCATAACTAACTGTGTGCCCCTCTAAGTAGTACAGTCTGTATATGTATTGTCTTGCAGTATGTAGATAGTTATACACCTTATTTTCCAACAGACAATTCAGGAATTGGTGGGCAGATTGGTGGAAGCAGAAGGTGGCATTGACATCCAGCAGAATGGGGAACTAATTCTTGAACGCATTCGTAAGAGTCGTGAGAGAAGAGAACTTATCACTGCTGAAGAAATGGGAGTTGTCATCCAAGAGAGGGATTCAGCACGAGCACAGGTGAGATGTGCAATAAGCTTACCTGTCTCCTCCTTCATGTTTTCAATAGATGCATTGTTCTTGTTTCTAGCCCATGTCAAAACGCATCTTAGAACCCTTCAAATGTTCTAGAGCATGTAATAAAATACACTATTTAAAAATAAAAAAAAATAAAGACTTCTTTATTTACCTTCAGTCGGATTTTTAGTTGTCTGACCCAGTGGCTCATTATTTTCCAACCATCCATTCACTTGTCAGAAATGCTGCAATCAGAACGTGCACATGAATGAAAGTGTCAGCTGACACTCAGTAAATATAGATGTCAATAAAATTAGTATTTCTTGTGCTTAAGTATAACTTGCACTTCCACAGTGCGCAAGGGACCAAATCACGACAGTTAAACTCCTGGGATTGGAGGATGGCACCAGTAGCCTGCGAGCTAAAGTAGTATCACTCCATCCGGATCTAGTGATGCCCCTTTAACTCCCAGTGCAGCCGGATACACAAAGTCCATCATGCTTCATCTTTTGCTGTAGTTAACCAAAAATATAGGTCTGAAGGGAAATGCTTTTTGTGCTTGTGTGTATAGCATGTAAAAGTGAATGAGAATAGAGGAATATATTTGTACACACAGCTTCAATGTTACACAGGGCTTCACTGCAGCATTAGGACCTCGTACATTTTGGGGGACATTGAAGGCTACGTTACATTTGTGTATGAGATAGAAGGGCACATCAGTGATGGGTAGTATGCTCTTTCAGGGCACGCGAGATGGGAACGATGTAGGATGGAGGAAGACAGCAGAAGGGAGAGATGTGACGAGATGTGGCCTGTGTGTGTGTCTTAGTTTGCCTGTGTGTGTCTGGTCGGTGCCTTTCTCTGTGTATGTCTATCTCTGTGTGCTTTTGCAAGTGCATTAAGAGACATGATACGGTTTAGAGTTGGGGAGGAGCAAAGGGTGTGGTTTGGGGAGGGTGTCAGACCAAAGAGGGTTTTAACCTACTGCTGGAAGCATAGCTGACTTGGATAGGGTTATTTACTAAAGTGAGAATTGCTGGGAATTCAAAGAGAATTTCCAATTTAAAGCCAAAATATGAAAACCAAAAACAGAATTGTCTTGGATAATTTTTGTCTTCCTGCTACTTGCTACTTAGTCCTTCAAGTTTATAACAGATAAAAACAACCCGCCGTAATTTCCATCTGCTATTTATGTGGTCTACTACTGACAATAGAATACCTGTGCAGCAGATGTGATGCCAATTCTACTGTTATCAGATAATATCAGTGATAATCGTTTGGCCTTTGATGAATTCACCAAAATGTCTTAATGGCATAACTTGCATCAGAAGGGTGGATGATTTGTTTGATTTTTAGCTCAGAATTTCACATTGCATTTAACCAAACAACCTTTAGTAAATGAGTGATTTAGTTTACATATTATATTGCACCATCGGCTTTGTGTTAGATGTTGACTTTCTGACTTTGTGGTTTAATTTCAGTCATGCATATTAATGCAGGATATTTAAAGGTGATATTTAATATAACCCACTCTTATTGGAATTAGAAAAATCATTCGTCCATGTATAAAGTAAGAAAAGACAAAAAGCATTATCTCCAAGACAACAATTCCAGCTGCTTAACCCCTTAAGGACACATGACGGAAATATTCCGTCATGATTCCCTTTTATTTCAGAAGTTGTGTCCTTAAGGGGCTAAACATTCTGTCGCTGTCCTCACTATATCATTACAATATTGCACATGACCTTCCAGCTTCTACATTGACCAAATTACTCCCACCACCGTTCGCTATTGTTGCCTATGGAACGCTTAAATGCATTAGTACAAAAATAAACTCTACTTGATGTCTATCAAAACTGCACCATTATAAAAAAAAAATCTTGAAATACATAGCACTCAAAATGCCTTCAAAATGCATATTGGGTTGTTTGCTCCAATTACAGTGCCAGGGTTATTCATTGAAGTGAGTTGTCAAGAATTCAAACTTTATTTTAAATGTTCTTGTGACCGTAGTCACCATCACCAAGAGCTTAAGATGGACAATTCAATTAGATAGCTGGGTGATTCCTATGCTTAAGTCACCCTGTGTCCATTGTGGGTGCAGGGTGTGTGTGTAATGTCGTTGTTTGGGGTTAAATGTTAATGTTCTCTCCTGTCTTGCTAATGCTTGCAATCAAGTTGGTGGATTTGGCTGTGGAGCCTGTACAGTGCCAACAATTATGCACTCCCTGAATAGCAAGGCTTGCTAATTTTACATATTCAGGTAGATTTGCATATAGCTAAGTCTGCAGGTAGGATAAATATTTTCTGATAATTGTCTTTTTCACCCCTTTATAAATATGTTATTATGTTATTATAAGTTCCTGTATGTTGTCTACAGTGATTTGACCGTTTGTATTTTTATTGAGTTGTCAAAGTAATCTATATGTAATGAACATATGGGCTAGTCCCAAGAAAAATAAAGTCTTGTATTTTAGTTCCTTTTGGAACTTATGTCCTAAGTGGATTTGTAGGGATCCCAGTGACAGTCTTCAGACCTGTTTGCTGGCTGCAGGATCTCTCTAGCCCTGGGATAAAGCAAGAGAACTAGGCCTGAGAGTATGCTGAGCTGCAGAGGAATAGGCAGAGGGGATGATATCTGCCTGGAAGGAAAAGCTGCAGAGGTATAGACAGAAGGGACGATCCACGTCTGGAAGGAGGGCTGCAACAGAATAGGCAGAGGGGACGATACCTGCCTGGAAGGAGAGCTGCAGCCTGGTCAGGAGGAAGAGCTCCGGAGAGACCCCAGTCAAGCTTAGACGAGCAGCTAGAAAGTGGACAGGGTAGAGGTACTCGGTCAGAGTGCAGGATACTCTGTCACATTTGGTGGCAGCAGTGGGATGGCTTCCTAGCGACTGGGGAAACGTCCCTGGGACACCTGCACATCTTCTGGAGAGGGACAGCGCTAGCACTCGTGCAGGGAAAGGAGTTCCAGAGGAGAATGTCAGAGGGATTGGCTTTCTTCAGAGGTACCCACAGACTTGGAGTAGGCAAGCATGGCATCCTCTGACTCAGAGTTAATGGTATGGCTCTAATGTTTCGATCAAGACCTTCCAGGCGACCTGGAACCAGGTGACCATCGAAAAACAAGCCAAGAGAGACCACGAGTTTCTGATGGCTAAGAGGAGAGGAGGTCTCCAGTGAAAAGAGGTTTGCAGTGGCCCTTTGGCAGAGGTTGTGCAACTGATCTGGGACGATGTACCCACAGATGTACCCACAGATTTAATTGACTTTATATCAGAGGATGTTCGCGTCCCTCACCAGCGGCAGATGGGAACCCAGTGTGCGGAGGTACAGGCACCCAGCCTCCCTCTCCAGTGGCAGATCTCAACCAAGGCAGCGGAGGTAGTTACAGTTGGCCTCTCTCTCCAGCGGCAAAGTGCAATCCAGCGTGCAGAAGTAGAGGTAACTGACCTCCCCCTCCAGCATTAGAGAGCAACCCCACTGGAAAAGCTGGCAGCAGGGCAGAATGTTACTAGACTCTGTCTACAACAATCGGTGACGCACGACTGTCAAGTATCGGCCACCGAAATTGCAGCTGTCACGCTAGCAGAAGAGCTGGCATCAGGGCAATGCACCACTGGTCTCTGCCTACAAGCCCCTTAGATTTTTAGCACAGGAGGTCTCCACACACGTATTACAGGGATGCTGGGCAGCCGGCCCTGATCCTCACCTCAGGGGCATGTGGACCCAGCGGAAGCTAGAGTTACTGGGAGTGGAAACATCTGGTCTCCCTCGCTAGCAGCAGCCGGAGCAAATGGGAGCTGAGACAGTTGGTCTCCCTCCCCAGCAACAGTTCAAGTTATCGGGAGCGGAGACCATCGGTCTCTCTCCCCCAGTGGCAGAAAGAGCTTCAGGAAGGGGAGGTCAACATCCTCACTCCCCAGCAGCTGAGTATGTACCAAGGAGATGAGCTGACGGGGCTCTCTCCCCAGCAGTAGAATGAGAAGCTCCCCACAACCCAAGCTGAGGCGCTGGCATCGGAACAGAGTATGGCCTCTGTTCCCAACTACAAGAGGAGAAGGATATTTCTCCCATATTGGTAAAGGGAACTACAGTCTCCGCCAGTCTAACGCTCTGTATTCTTTCCAGCGGTTGATAGGACATAAGGAAAAAATTGTAGATGACACTTTTCCCCTGCGGCAGTTACATGCTACGAGAGATGATGAGATTGGCTGGGTAAGTGGCTCTTTTAAAACTGTATTCTCTCCTGAACATTGCTTTGGCCTTGAAGTCAACCAAATGACTAACTTGGGAGCAAACCTGTTCAGAGTCTCCTCCCAGCTTAGTGTCCATTGGAAGGGGGAGATTTGCCACGGTAGTCACCATCACCAAGGGCTTAAGGTGGACAATTCAATTAGATATATGGGTGATTCCTATGTTTAAAGGACCACTATAGTGCCAGGAAAACATACTCGTTTTCCTAGCACTATAGTGCCCAGATGGTGCCTCCACCCTCAGGGACCCCCTCCCGCCGGGCTCTGGGGGGAGGAAGGGGTTAAACTTACCTCTTTCTCCAGCACCGGGCAGGGAGCTCTTCTCCTCCTCTCCTCCTCCTCCTCTCTTCCTCTTCGGCTGAATGCGCATGTGCGGCAGGATCTGCACGCGCATTCAGCCAGTCCATAGGAAAGCATTCACAATGCTTTCCTATGGACGCTGGCGTCTTCTCACTGTGAAAATCACAGTGAGAAGCGCGGAAGCCCTCTAGCGGCTGTCAATGAGACAGCCACTAGTGGCTGGATTAACCCATTTATAAACATAGCCGTTTCTCTGAAACGGCTATGTTTATAGAAAAAAGGGTTAACTCTAGAAGGACCTGGCACCCAGACCACCTCATTAAGCTGAAGTGGTCTGGGTGCCTATAGTGGTCCTTTAAGTCACCCTGTGTCCATTGTGGGTGCAGGGTGTGTGTGTAATATGGCTGTTTGGAGTTAAATGTTAATGTGCTCTCCAGTTTTGCTAATGCTTTCAATCAATTTGGTGGATTTGGCTGTGGAGCCTTTACAGCGCCACCTTTTGGTTGCAAGGCTCTAACAACCACTCTATGCAATTATGCACTACCTGAATAGCAAGGCTTGCTAATTTGCATATTTGAGTAGATTTGCATATAGCTAATTCTGCAGACAGGAGAGAGATTTTCTGTTAATTATTGTCTTTCCCACCCCTTTAATAATATGAGTTGTCACAGTAATCTATATTTAATGAACATATGGGCTAGTCCCAAGAAGAATAAAGTTTTGAATGTTCGTTCCTTTTGGATGGGACGATACCTGCCTGGAAGGAAAAGCTGCAGAGAAATAGACAGGAGGGACGATTCCCTGTCTGGAAGGAGGGCTGCAATGGAATAGGCGAGGGGACGATACCTGCCTGGAAGGAGAGCTGCAGCCTGGTCGGTAGGAAGAGCCCACAGCCCCCAGGGATAGACCCCAGTCAAGCTTCGGCAACTGGGGCTGAAGTGTTCCAGGGTCCCTGCAAGTGGCTAGGAAGTGGACTGTGCAGAGGTACTCGGTCGGAGTACAGGAGCTCCGTCACAGTTCTTATTTCGACTATATTTGCCTAGAATATGGAATTCACTTAGAATTCTTTACATCTTACATTAGTGAACACTATGGGATTACATTTACTAGTAACACTTGTAAATTAAAGGAACACTCAAACCACCATGACCAATACACCTTGCTGAAGAGTTTGACTCCTTACCTGGGTGCCACTCATTTCCTCTACTACTAATGCCAGAAAGCCGAATATTCCTAAGCAGACACATCCATTAATTCTCCTGACACCCTTAGCCAGTGAGAACTGGGGGGCATTTTCATTCTTAGGAAGTTTTGGATTTCCAACATAAGTAGTGGAAGTGGGAAGCTGTACGCAGGTAAGAAGTTAAACTATTAAAAAAATTGGTTTGGCGTTATATAATGGGTGGGGTGCCAGTGTACTCCTGGTAGCATAACTACTACAGCTTGTAGTGGTTATGGTGCTTGGAGTGTTCTTTAAAGAAGTAGCAGAGGGGGTTGCAATTATGGCTTACCCAGGACCTGCTTGTCCCACTCTAGGGTGTAAGATTTGACTGCTTCACCAACAGATCCAGGAACTGGAGAACTTACCAGCATATCTGGGCACTAAAATGGCAGATGAAATTTAACATAGAGAAATGCAAAGTTATGCACTTTGGGGTTAAGAATGCACAAGCAACTTACACACTAAATGGTAGTGAATTAGGGATAACCACACACGAGAAGGATTTGGGAATTGTTATAGACAACAAATTAGGCAGCAATATGCAATGTCAATCTACAGTTGCTAAGGCCAGTAAGATTTTGTCATGTATAAATAGGGGCATAAATTCTCGGGATGAAAATATAATTTTGCCTCTTTATAAATCGCTGGTAAGACCACACCTTGAATATGCTGTGCAATTTTGGGCGCCTGTTCTAAAGAAGGATATCATGGCACTGGAGAGGGTCCAGAGACGAGCTACAAAATTGATAAAAGGAATGGAGCATTTTAGTTATGAAGAAAGGTTAAAAAAATTAAATCTGTTTAGTTTGGAAAAACGGCGCCTGAGAGGGGATATGATAACTTTATACAAATATATTCGGGGCCAGTACAAACCTTTATCTGGAAATCTATTCATAAACAGGGTTATACATAGGACACGAGGTCACACATTTAGGCTGGAAGAAAGGAGATTTCATCTAAGGCAAAGAAAAGGTTTTTTTACAGTAAGAACAATAAGGATATGGAATTCTCTGCCTGAAGAGGTGGTTTTGTCAGAGTCCATACAGATGTTTAAACTGAAATTGGATAAATACTTACAAAAACATAACATACAGGGATATAATTTCTAATTAGTGGGGTAATAGCTGCTTGATCCAAGGAGACATCTGACTGCTATTTTGGGGTCAAGAAGGAATTTTTTCCTAGTTTGGGGCAAAATTGGAAGTGCTTCAGACCAGGTTTTTTGCCTTCTTTTGGATCAACAGCAACAACATTTCTGAGGAAGGCTGAACTTGATGGACGCAAGTCTCTTTTCAGCTATGTAACTATGTAACTATATCGAGGATAACATTTTTTTAAATTTTTTTTAAAAATGGAAATACTTTATTAAACATACTAATGAATTTACATTCTCAGTTGATTGTCATGGGAGCTTTTAGAAAATATCTACAGTTACACCAATTAATAAATCTGTCCTTAATCCAACAATACAACAAAAGGAGGGAGTAAGCGCTAAATAACAAAGGGCCAGCAACCCAATAAAAGGGAACCCCCCCAAAACCCCTTATAAAACAGGAGTATTAAAAAGAAAGTAAGGGCTGCGCCAACATCCAGTATCAATAAATGATAAATAAGAAAAAAACCAAAGAGTCTAGATGGAATGATCTCAGTTAGATCAAATAAAGGGTAACGTGCATGATTGGGAGTATTGTCCTCACTGTCATTATCCAGGCAGATCCACTCATATGAAAAGACAAAGCATAAAAAGGAACCAAATAGTGTAATAAGTTGAATCCAATGAGTACAATATGTTAGAGAGATGGTAATAAACTCACATTTGTAAGAGCTATAGCTATAGTTTGAAAGGCATACTGTGGTAAAATCCCCGCTTATGGCATATATTGTGGACTTCATCCGTCAGGTGTATGTTCAACACTCGGGAGAAGGGTAGAAAGAGACAACTAATAGTGTTCACTGGTTAAAACACTGGTGAATAAGATAAATAAAATAGTACTCACAAGCAAAGAGCAGGCTAACTGCTCTTTGATGATAGCGTGGGTGGTATGATCCCCACCCAGGATTCCTTAGAGTCCAGGAAATAAAATGCCAGGTAGAAATAAAATCAGAAGAATGTGTATAAAAAAGATAATTGGCACAAATAAATTGACCAAAAAATCTTTAATATTAAAATACACAATAAAAATAATAGTAATACACAACGCATTTCGCCTATCAGGGCTTCTTCAAAATGGAATACAACTCTTTATTTGTCACCTTATTTGTGCCAGTCATCTTTTTTTTTATACACATTCTTCTAATTCCAAGGAATCCTAGGTGAGGATCATACCACCCACGCTATCATCAAAGAGAGTTAAACATGTAACTCAGACCCAAAATAACATTAGTTACAAAGAACTCTTTTACACCTACCAATTTTCCTCTTTTCTAATGACCCTACTTGTTTAGTCTCTATTTCCACACAGATCATCAGCATATTTGCATGTACAGGCAACACTTTATTGGTCTATATAGTGCTAAAATATTGGTTATTTGCTTTACTTTGTCCTGTTCATATACCCTTTAGGACCTGCACTTATGGCTGAATAAATATTGCAGAATGTTTGGATCAGCTTTTTAATGGAAGCACTGTTTAGTGTGCCTTCCCCACTCTGTTTGTTTCTAGCCCTAAAATATAGTTTGCCTGTTTGTTTTGTTTTATACATATCCCTAAGTAATATTGTGATTTGGCAATTCTTGTTGGAACCTCTTTAGCAGTCTAGATCTGCAGAAACGTGTTACTTTTTTTTCTTGCAAAACCATTCTATCAAATATTATAAAGTTACCATGATCCTGGTTTTATAGAGCAGTGAAATGTTATTAAATAAATTCGAAGTATGTCCTTTTATTGAGCATTTTTTCCATAAGAATGTCTAGGAAAAATACATTTAATTTAAGTCGCTTTCAGTTCTCAGTTTGGCAAGTTTGCTTAGAGCGATGCTATGGTACAGATCTGTGTATTATAACCACCACTTGAATAAACGTTACCACTATTTAGAAATGATTGTTCCTGTGTGCCCTTTTACTTTTTTCCGTATTATTTTTATTATATTTTTATTAACACATTAACTACCAGGGTGGTTATTACACCTACATAGTAGCCCCAGATTAAAACCGCTTTCTAAATCCTCTGAATGCCTCCTATTCCAGCTTTTAGATTGATATTCCTGCTGCAGCCTTCACAGTGCCTCGTTGCTCTCACATGCTGCAAAATAGGGTCACAGATGCTCTTACAGGTACAAAGCAACCTTAGAAATTGTAGTCAAAGGTTGCCAGCGAGCAGCTAACTGATTTCCCTTTCTAACGCAATATAAACATTCACTTGTCTTCCTGTAGGCACTGCCAAATTTCAAAATTCCAGTAGCAAGGCAACTTAAATAAGGTTGGATGTCGTCAAAAAAGAGACAGAATTAATGACTCAGTCTCTAACAAGTCGTTAGAGGGTGTATTTCCACATAGGAGAGCAAAAAATAATCTTTTGTAAATAATCAAATTGCCTTCCCTAAACAAATCCTCCTTGCCAATAATATTCAGTCTTACTGCCTTGATATATCTGTGCCTGTGTATTTCGCTTCTCAATATTAAATTATTTGTTCTGAAATGTTTACATTAACATTACCCCACCTGAATGCTAAGAACCAAATTTAATTAAAAAAATAAATAAAAATGAAGGAAACAAAAACCAAAAAAACAGGTGTGCGTTTGATGTCAGTGAAAGAAGCTGTCAGCGCTAATAAGAACCGCGTTGCAGCCTAGCTCATGATGGTAGTTTGTTTGTGGCTTTGCTAAAGCTTAACTTAGTAGCCATGTTTACTAAATGTATATGTTGCCTGGCATTCACATTGTTAAATAGTTTTCAATTCGGTTCTGTCTCATAGAGCAGCCGCAGTACAGCAAGTTGTCTGCGGGAATCAATGGTAAACAACATCATTTCCTTCACTCAGTGATCACACTGGACAGTGTTCCACCATTTCCCATTCCTGCGATAGTAATTCTACAGATAGGCTTGAAGTGTGAAGTGCTCAGCCGAGATCTGTCATAGTAAAAGGCTATACAAATATGCAAAACGAAACCATGTCCGTGTATCAACAAATACAGAGGTATAAACTC
The DNA here is from genome assembly GCA_933207985.1 of Pelobates cultripes. Classification (NCBI taxonomy): domain Eukaryota; kingdom Metazoa; phylum Chordata; class Amphibia; order Anura; family Pelobatidae; genus Pelobates; species Pelobates cultripes. The sequence continues at coordinate 74,664,646 of OW240924.1, forward strand.
AAATATTTGATGCTCCTTCTCGGCACATATTTTCAGTCGAATAAAAAAACAAATTACTACAGGACGGATAAATATTGACATTTGTCCTTCGAAAGAAAAAAAAAAAAAAACCTCAATCCAGATCTCCTTCTGCCAAAGTGTGTGTTTGTAATTATTACTTTGATGTTACTGGATTGTGAGAAAATCTCACAGGGAAGACCAATATTGGCAAACTGGCTGAAGGATTTTCACCTTATAGTTCAGTGATGTAGTTTCCTTTTAGAGTTTTACAGGTGTAAAAATCTACATGTGATAATCATGGTCTCTGGGATTTAACTAACAAAGTACTGTCTATATGCCAGACTTTATTATAGACACTATAGGTTAATTAGAAAGTTTTTGTTTGCTTTACTTTGCTCGTTCTAGAGAAACATTTTCCCCTTTGAACTATACTCTCATGGGAGAATATTTTTGTGAAATTGTCGTTAAAGCATTGCCTGTATGGTTTGACGGTTCGTTAACCCCTTTAAAACCAATGGCATTCCATGCCACCATAACAATCTGATTCTTAGGGTGAATTTGTCATTCACAAATATAGTGATGACCGTGAACTCCAGGTATCTATTTTTTTGACCAGTACGTTGTGCTGGAATGGATAAACAAGTCTGAAAGTTATGTCTTCATACTTCAAAATAAAGGATTCAAGATGGCAATTGTGGGAGGCTGTATGCAATATTTGTTTTTGTTTTTTTGTTGTTTTTTTTTTAATGATCACAGAATTCACATACAACAAATGCTGGAAGCTTTATTTGTAAACCTTGTCCATGGAAATGACATGAAGGTAAGGTCAAGATAGAAAGGAAAAAAAATCTGAATGATAAGCTGTGTATTCATATATAGAGAGAGAAATTTTAAGCCATATATAATTTTTTAAATTAAAAAAAATCTTGAAATTGTATCCGTACTCCCGTAGGCATGATTACGGACTCTCCTGACACTATTGTACATATCGTGGTACAATACTACTCAGCGTTGTATAATCACTCTCTGGGGCACTTATCAAGCACACCCAATAAGACACCTCAGATTAATTGTTTTTTTAGAACCATTGTCTCTCCTCATAAAGAGGCAAAAGAGGCCCTGATGGCACAGACTGAAGTTTGCCACAATGTAACTTTTGATTATTACAAATTCTCTTAGTGTAAAAAAAGAAAATCATTTGCACGCTAAATGATTGTGCAGCACGTTTCATATACCCTTGACATAAGAAGGGTTAATAAACTGTATTCTAGATATGCTTACACTCTAAGCATCCACTAAAAGACATCAGCAAGAATTCTTGACGACCCTTTCGTATTGCGACCTCTGTCACAGTCATGTATGTGTACCACATCCAGTGCAACGTAACAAAGGATGTCAGACTTCATTTATCATTGCTGTAATTTGTAGCCCGTAGATTTTTTTCCCCCTACTTTACTGCTCTCAAGTCTTTGTATTGTTATCAGGTTTAATGGGTAACTGCTTGTGCTCTATTTGCTTACAGTGTGACCGTTGCAGCTATAATTGAAAACCTTTTCTTCACCTATTCCCTTCAGGCTCAGCCTGAACGTATCTTGATTATTATTTGAATAGTTTTCTAACTCTTTCCTTTATGCACTTGTTGTGCGAGCCTGCAGAATTTGTTCTCAGGCTTTAGAAGCAGTTTCAGGATCTGCTTGCATGACATGAAATCAGGTGACTCCTTTCGTTGGCACAGGTGGTTCTGTAGAAATAACACACATAATGAACGTTAATGTTCTCATGGGGGGAGCCTGAGAATATGAACCATTTAATAAATCAAAAATATATTTTTGTCATTCTGTTTTACAGTTTTACGAAAGTTGAAATTATAATGCTTATTCCACTTCTAGTCCAAAAAAAGGCGACCTCCCTCCAACGATGTTTGTGGGTTTATTTTTTTTTTCTAGCAAAGTCAAAGCAATCACCCCACTCACACGGCTTTAGTTAGCTTCACTTCAACCGCTCCTTGGTCGTATTTGATAGTCTTACAAAAGCTTTTGTAACTGAAATGTACATATAAGTTAGTGCAGAGCATAGAAAAGGACCATTTGTTTATGGAAGTCTGAAATCGGTTCAAGTTGCTTGACAGGTGAAATCCGAAACAGGCGAAAACCAAAGCTTAATACCAAACCGCAGGCCAAACAAAAACTCCAAACCACAGGTCATGGCGAACGTCTGTTTTCAGGCTTATCCCAGCTACAAACTGTGAAACCCTGTACTCTCTTCAAATTCCCAATCTCGATCAAAAACTTCTGATTTATCTAATCTCATTCTACTGGTTCACCTATCAACAAATCCTTCAAATGCTTCTTAATCCCCTGAGTTTTAATGTCTCTCAAGTTTAGCCACTTTTGTTTCTCTCCCATAACATTATCTCTATTTATTGCTTTTTTTCCTCCGAACCTGTCACGTATTCATCCGCTTATAGAAATGTGGTTAATGACATTTACTGTCCACACAGGAAAAGTTGTGCCGAGCAGCAACCTAATCCTCAGAAGGTTTAATGCTGAGCAGTAATTGTGCAAATGAAACCTGGTGTCATGTATTCATCCGCTTATAGAAAAGTGGTTAATGACATTTACTGTCCACACAGGAAAAGTTGTGCCGAGCAGCAACCTAATCCACAGAAGGGTTAATGCTGAGCAGCAATTATGCAAATGAAACCTGGTAACTGACTTTGGGGTCAAAGGCCGGTTACAGCCTATCAGAACTAAAGGAGGGGTATTTAGGCCCAGTTCTCAGCCTGCTCAGTGCCCTGTCGTGGTTTCCCTTGTGGTTGTCCGAGAGCGCGTTCCTGTTTATAGTTTTCTACCTGGTTTTTGACTTTGGCTTTGTTTATTGACTTCTCTATATTCTGGTATCCTGACTCCTGGCTTTCCTCATCGCTGTGTCCCTTTCTGTGTTCCCTGACCTCGGCTAGTATTTTTGACTATTCTTTGTACGTTAAATCCGGCCATTCTAAGGACCGGTAATACGTTACTTATTTTTCATCTGTGCTGTACAGTTCTATGTGCTGGATCAAACAGTAATCCTGACAGAACCTCTGCCAAGATCTGCATATATGTAGTAATATATAGGGCTGCTTAGTCCGTAAAAAGGGTTGTATACTGCACCAATGCATAGTTATAAAGACACAAGTGTGTGTTTGTATTGCTGACAATGTTGTGTACTGTTTACGGAAAATTATTTCCTGTTGTGGTTTGTGAACCCAGAGTCTTATTTTACAAAAATATACGCAGACCAATTCATGTCTACTGGTAGGCAGGTATGCCTCTTTTTTATTTTTTTATTCCATAATTAGCAGATTAATTTAATTGTTTTAAGGAATCTATGCATAATCTATTTACGGTATATATTATATAATTGTAGAATTAATAGTATACAGGTATACATGTTGTACTAAGTGTACGGCAATATGTTTAACTCTTACCTACCTGCACAAATAAAAACGGGTTGCTTTCTTCATGCTTAGAACTTCTATTGATATCTGATTTAAAAGCATACAAGTTGTACCGGCGACAGTTGGGGGCAGGAGACTTTTTGTAAAGGGTAACGGTTTTTGGCAGAACATGTCTAGTTTTACATCCTGCTGTGCAACAGGAACCACCTTTTGACAGCCCCAGGCAATATCTGGCTCTTTCTCAGCTTCCATTCCATTGCAAGCAAAGAACTGGCAGCATAGGGGGAAAAACAGCTCTGAAAGACTCTAGCTACTGTCTGACCATTTGGACACCTCACACCATAAGTATATACCATCAGTCCTGTGTGGGTTAAAATCCATTAAATGATCATGTGTTTGAGACTGTCAGAAAGAAAAGTCTGAACATTTTACATCTAGATCTTGGTTATTTATGTATACATATGTATGCATGTATCCTGTATCCTGCATGTATACACTTCTTCCTGAAGTGCATGGATGGTGTCATCATCTGCTTAGTTATTCCCCATAATAAACAAAGTGTCCTACACGGGTTCCCTAATCTCTTGCTGGACCAAGACGTACATTACACTCCTGATTGGTAGCCGACACCATTTGAATTCAGCTCTTTTTCCAACTGAAATAATGCTTATCGTACCATTTTTTTAAGGATACAGAAGACTTTTAGTTCTGCAAACCCAAAATAATATAGATAATAAAAGAGAAAGGTCTACCATGCCTCCGATTATTCTCTAAACAGTCACCTGTCCAAAGTATTTAAGGAATTTGCAAATTTAGGACCAAATGATCAAATTGGAAAAATCATTTAACTTTGCTATGCGTCTAGCTTTACTATTTTTGGCCTTAGGTTTGCACAACGATTCATTGTTTAGTATATAATCCTGTTAATTTAAAACACGGAGGATATCCCTGGTTCCAGACAGGTACTATTACCTTCATTGAGTGTTTTTCTGTGGAATCACTATACAATCATGATGGCTGTCACAATGAGAGACTATCCAGTATGCAGTTTCTTCACGGACCACTATTAATTTGATGATAGGGCACATGTCCAGACTGATCCTCTGTAAAAATAGTATGTCTCCACAAAAGAACAAAAGACTAAAAACATTAATTTACTAATTGTATTAACTAATTTATTAATTAACTTTTGTGTGTGTTGTGTATGTGTGTGTGTGTATATATATATATATCAATCATCTAGTACAGCGTGCTGATATTGTTTTATTTATTTTTTTGTAAATAACGCCACCCTTTGCTTAGAGATACCATTTCTTTTATTGCCCTCTTGTAAAGTCTGGGACAATATTTGAGTGTTCTTTTTACAAAAGAACAAAGAATATGCTCATTTGGAACATTTTGTACAAATGACAGAACACAAAGTATGGTGTATTGTAGCACAATGAAGTGATGTGAAAAAAGGCACATTTTCAGTGCTTTGTTTTGTTGATTGTATCATATGTCCCAATAATCAGGTAACATTTTTTGGCACATTCGTGCTCTTCTCTTGTTGTATACAATTGTGTTGCAGTTTAGACCAGTGTATTGAATTAAAATGTAAAGAACAGGTATCCCTTACTGACATTGTTTGTCAAAGCAAGCCTCACTAAATTTGTAGCCATTTGTTAGCCAGGACAGTCTTACCTATTACATAATCGGATTCTGTGCATTCATTCACAATGTTAACCAAAATTCCAAAAACAGTCACCACAATTTTTTTTTCTTTACAAGCAGTTATCACCGTTTTTATTTTCTTTGCAAATTCTCTCCCTCCCTTACATTTTTCAAACTTCAAGAGACACCATAGGCTCCAAGACCACTTCATGTCATTGAAGTGGTCTGGGTGCACTCTCCCAGTTTCCTTAACCCTGCAATGTAAAACATTGCCATCTTATAGAAGCTACAGTGTTTACCTTGCAGGGTTAAGCCTGTCTCTCATGGGTGTCTCCCAGACAGCCATTAGAAGCACTTCCTGCTGTTTCACTGAGTTTGACTTTGTTAAAGAACGCTGGACATCCTCACACTTTGTATGAGGACATCCAACATCTTGCACAACCCCAATGGACTCAATGCTTTCCTGTAGGGAAGGCCTAATGCATGCGCGGCTCTCGCTGCGCATTAGGTTTCCCCTCTGCACAAACATCGGTTAGCTTCCCCCTCGGCCATGAAATAAGTTATTGTTTCATAGACTTTTAAGTGATTTTTCTGACAAATGAAGATCACTTAATATCGTCACTTACATCAGTTTCATTTCCACCATAATAATACCTGGTTGATGGCCTAATCTAATCCAATCTAAAACCTTTCATGTGACTTGCCCCATCGGTTCTATTGCTACCAGTTTTGAAGAGAGTGAATGTTTGGTGGTAAAACATTGCCATCTGCTACTATTTTCAAGGCATTTTATGTTTACAAAAATTGGCACTCAAATTTGTGAAGTTTATCAGCAACAGTTAATCACAGTCATGCACAGGAACTTTAATGTAGAAACTGAAAAATCTTTGCTAGAACCAATTTAACACCAAGGGCTGTATGGGTTTATGAAATGTTCTTATAGCAGTTCAGCATTTTGGATCTTAAAAGATCTACAGTACCAGTTTATTAACACGTTTTTGTTTGTTTGTTTTTTTAAACAGTTTTTGTTTGTTTTGTAATCTTTAAGTATTCATCAGCAAGCAATTAACAATACAATATTTAATTGTGGCATCATACAAAAACAAGAATTTGATCGCAACATCCAATAACGTGCAGCCCAATAAAGTAAGTGCAGTCAGATCTTGATTCTGCTGGAGTACCTGCAGAAGTTTAGTAACCAGTACTCTGCAATGCTTCTCTTTTTGACTGTTACACCTAAAACACAAGATGTATTTCATTCATGGGTTAAAGGACCACTATAGTGCCAGGAAAACAAACTTGTTTTCCTGGCACTATAGGGTCTTTAGGTCCCCCCACCCTCAGGGTCCCACTCTTGCCAGGCTGAAGGGGGAGGAAAGGGTTGAACACTTAACTTTCACCAGCGCCGGGCTCTCTCCCCGCTGGGGAACTCTCCTCCCTCTTCCGACGTCAGAGCTGAATGCGCATGCGCGGCAAGAGCTGCGCGCGCATTCAATCAGTCCATAGGAAAGCATTTCTAAATGCTTTCCTATGGACGTCAGCGTCTTCTCACTGTGATTCTCACAGTGAGAAGCACGGAAGCGCCTCTAGCGGCTGTCAATGAGACAGCCACTAGAGGCTGGATTAACCCTATTGTAAACAGCTGCGGGGTTAACCCTAGATAGACCCGGCACCCAGACCACTTCATTGAGCTGAAGTAGTCTGGGTGCCTATAGTGGTACTTTAATTGATGCAGACAGTTGTTCTGGTGACAGGCACAGCATCTTCTAAACCTTGACATCCAGCCTATCATACACTAACAAAAATAGTTTGAGATTTATGTATAAAGAGTGATAATCTTATATATAGGCTATAATGCCTCTAGCATTAGAGCATACTAATAAAAGTGTGCTGTGGAAATAATAATGAATAGAAAGTATAGTTTAAAGGAACACTTGAAGTATAAAATAACAACAGATAAATATACATTTAGGGCAGAGTCAGGACAGTCTCTCTCTGCAGCCTAATTTGTTTTTCTTCCCATAACTCAGGATGACTTTGTTCTTGGCCATTGCTCTTCGCAGAGCACGATTGGAACCAAAGGCTGTGTGATTGCTTCGCTTAGTCCAACACAAAGACCTTTTTTGAAATTCCAAGGTCTCCAGGTGGTAATGTCACTATTGGCTTTCTGTGTCGTGGCCACCTGAAGTGTGTTTAAGGCAAAATGCAAATATTGCAATTGTTCAGAAATGGCAATGTTTTATTTTGCTAGCCAAAGGGGACATCACTTATGAACCAAAAATAGTTTTTTTGTTGCTTAGGGTGACCTTTTAAAATGAACACTAAAGTGTTATGTTAGATCCCTGGGAGCTGCGGAAAATAAATAAAACAATATAAAACCGGCATAGCTATAAACGCACCTCCTAAGAGATAGACATTAAGCTATATTTTCAACCACAGGTGTCCACGTATGTGTATGGTGTCCGATTAAAATTTTAAAATCCCTATCTCTTACTTCCTCTGAAGGTCTCTCAGTTCACCGTCAGTCTTACCGTGAAAATACCTGAGCTGCTCTAGGGTCTGACTGAACAGACTCATATGATGCACTTTAACAGGATCTTAAAAAGGCTCCGTCACCCCATAAAAACATTTTAACTTTTCATAAAGATAAAATCTTTATGAAATCCTCGTAAAGACTGAGTTGGAATTTCACTGAAATTCCGACGCAGTCAAAAGATATCGTAAGTCAAAATAGATATTACTTTGTTTTTTTGGTAAATTCTCAAGTTGAAAAAAGGCAGAGCTACAGCTTCCAATATTATTCCGTTCCCACAGCTGTCGCTAGCAATGGCTGTGGGAATAAAAGATTATCCTGCTCATCCTTAGATAGTATCTGTGAAGGCTCCCATGATCTCACGGGATCCTCCATAAACATTAGTGTTGCACTCTTGCGCATGAGCCATAGGACAGCACTGGCGTGGGCCCCTGACCGATAAATCGCCAGTTGGTCAAGTATGGTGGCGCCTCTAGAGGGGAGCATCGGGCTAACATAGCTCACCTCACACTAATCTGTTCTAATTATGCACATTCCTGGAAACGACAGAGCCCCTTTAATCAAACGCAAATGTCAAAATATACACACTACAATATTTAAAAGGACTCTCTATCTTACAAATCATTTAGTTACTGTGAAGTTGCTATTTTTAGCTGTGTCTGTCACCATTGAGTATACTGTACTCATGACTAAACTGTGGCGACAACTCCTTTAACCGTGGCTGGTAGCTAGTGACACTTTCCTGCCAAAGGAGCATAAATGTCAATTCATAACTAAAGTACACATCAAATTTCCAGCATTTCAAATGGGCAGTTTGTGGGTTTTTTCACAGTGTAAACATGCTAGATATTGTAGCTCTTATTAGACTGTTCTAGGGTTCGTCAGCTGCTACCATAAAAAGAAAGCTACATTTATTTTTTTCTTTTCCTAAACCATTAATAATTAATGTCATTGTGTTTGTGGGGTTAGTTTTTTTTGTTTTGTTTTGTTTTGTTTGTTGGTTTTTTTAAAACTAATTTTTGAAATTTTTAATTAGTAACCGGTTTCAATAACACAATCAACACTACTGCCATTATTAGCTGTGGTCATCGAACAAAATGGTAAATAAAGGAGATGAAGCTATGTTTTATTTTCATGAATCTCAATAATTGCTGTTATAGGCTTGTCACCTTCTTCAATAAGTGCCATTTATTGATCAGATGTTAATGTTAAAATGTAATGTGTCCAGTTAATAATGGCTTAGGCTACTTATTTGTACATTTTGGAGCAAATGGTGTATTTTTGAGAAACCATCATGAAGGTCCTGCTTATCATGTTATCAAGAACATTATAAATCAAAATTAGATTTCCCGTGCAATCGTTACAATGAATGAAGGTAGATCATTGGATAGATTTAAATATTATGATACAAAATTATCTTCATTACCAGTGCAGCAAAGAAATTTAGACTCAGCTCAGGGAGACTTCATTTGGTATTGCTACACCAGGCCGCTCCCACTGACTATGTGCTCCCTGTGAAATGGCACACGCCAGATACCCTTAAAACCAGCCCCAATCCTTCCTGATATTTGCTGGAGTTGATTTGAGATAAGCAGCCATTACAACCCCACAACAATTAACATCCCTAGAAAACCTATACTACTGAGATACACATTTAAATGTCAGGGTTATAAATAAGAAGGAAAATAAATCCTGTTGATTGTAGTGAATAGTGTCTGCAAAAAGGATCCAAATCAGACAACAGCCACAATAAGTGTGTTGAGTAAGGGGATGTGGGCTGTGGCATCTAGAAAACCACAACTCCTCCTCTTATTCTAGGTGAACCCAATGTGCTTTATGTTCACATATCTGCCAATCGGTTATCTGATACAAGCAGGTAGCCTCATAGTACTTGTGTTTTTAAAAGAAGTCATTTTCATCCATTGGTTTAAGTGGCTGCAAAAGATCTAGCCTCATTTGTGGGCTCCGACTCCCACAAATAAACCAACGTTTGCAGACATAAACAAGAAAACAGCCAAAAATCCAGCAGTTCCGAGCCTGGGAACCATAACCTTCTCTTTTGGCAAGATGGGAATATGAACGGGAATGGATTTCCATTCTTCTCTTCTTAAGAGTCCATGGGATAAATTTGAATAGACATTCATGCATGCATATTGCAGCCTCACATTTAAACAGAACCCCAACATGGGTGTATAGGTTTTATAAAGTGAAGAATAATAGGAGTAAATAAAGTAAAACAGATTTTGGTAAAGAAAAGTGTTCGTGTCAGGGTACCATATTCCATCTGTTCATGTGAGAAGATGTTTGTTTGGATATCTAGATTGTCAGAATATTGGGTAGTTGTTTTTTTTTTTTTTTTACTCATTTTATACAAAGTAGAGATTCTGACCATTTATGAATAAACTTTCATGTATACATTTAATGAAATATAAAAGGTTTAACGGAATATCAAGGCAAGAGTTGTTTTCTATTTTTGCGTTAAGTTTTTGTTAATGTACTGCTCAGTGCTTACATGACTAAAATGAAATTGGATTTTTATTCTCTTAAAGGTTGCTTAGACATTTTTAAATAATTTTTTTTTGTTTATCTCGATTTTTGAGATGCCTGCCAGAGTCCTTGATAGTTCTTATTGTAAGACGATTGAATTAACCCCTTAAGGACCGGACTGTTTTGGCCATGTTGTACGTTAAGGACAAGGCTTTAACACTTTTGTGGTTTTTGTGTTTAGCTCTAATTTGTAGCATACAAATTATATATATTTATTGTTTCAGGACAAGAAGGGCTTTCTTTACATACCATTATTTGTATCATGTCATATAATTTACTTTAAAAAAAAAAAAAAAGAATATGGTGAAAAAGTGAAAAAAAAATGTTTTTTGACTTTTACTTGAAAAATCTTTTACTCATCTACTAAAGCTAATGGAAAAAAACCTGCCAAATAGATAAAAAAAATTTCTCCTGAGTTTAAAAACACCTACTGTTTACATGCTTTTTTTGCTTTTTTTTGCAAGTCATAGGGCTATAGGTACAAGTAGTAGAATGTGGGGTATGTCGAGTCTTTTTTAGTAGCCACTAAGTCACAAACACTGGTGTTAAAAATGCAAAAAACTATTATAAATTATAATTTTGGCCAGTGTTTGTGACAAAGAGGCTACTAAAAAGACCGAACACACCCCATTTGCAATACCTTGGGTTGTCGTCTTTTGCAAATGGTTTGCCATCATGGGGGTAATTCTCATTCCTGGGCTACCATAAGCTCTTAAAGGCAACATATATTACAGGGCCTTATATTTGACCCTGTAACTTTCAAAAACGCTATAAAATCTGTACATGGGGGTACTGTTATACTCGGGAGACTGCTGAACACAAATATTAGTCTTTCAAAACAGTAAAATGTATCACAACAATATCATCAGTGAAAGTGCCGTTTGTGTGTGACAAATGCAAAAAACTTAACTTTCACTGACAATATCACCGCTATGATATGTTTTACTGTTTGGAAACACTAATATTTGTTTTCAGCGAAGTCTCCCGAGTAAAACAGTACCCCCCATGTACAGGTTTTAGGGTGTCATGGAAAGTTACAGGGAAAGTTACAGGGTTAAATAAAGTGCTAGCAAATTAAATTCTCTGGATTTTTAATGTTTTGGAGGTTTTATTTACTTTTCATTTTATATTAATTTTGTTTGAGAATAATAAAGTCTTCTAAATTATATGTAAAGTAGATAGTTTACAGAATATCGAAGTTAGATATTCCTTTAAGGTGCGTATTCATGTCATTCAGTATAAAGTCGTGCATAATACTTCTAGTTTATTTAAATGTTCTCATTAAATACATTCCTTTGTTTGCGCCATAAACTCTACACTTTGACTTTTAATGCTTTCTCTTTTTATCTAATGTCATTTGATTTCAGTAAAAGGCAGAGCAACATTGCGTCCTTTGTGTAGGCTCTTTGTTCGTTAACTGTCAACATAGAATATTTCGACTTAAGTTTTGTTTATAGATGGATTTAAAGAAAATCCATTTGAAGTCTTTTTGAAGACCGACTGAAAGGAGGGCCTGGCATTTATGCAGTGCAGGTAGGATCGGTGCTGCTGATCAATTTACAGTGCAAGCACTTAAATTGAATCTGTTTACGTGAGTGCAAAGGGGCAGAGGGGATATCTGTTTCATAACTGCTGGGTATGCACAGCTGATATTTATAGCTAACTGTATTGTAGGCTTTTACAGAACGTGTTCTTTAAAAATAAATGTAAATATATATATATACCTTTATCCCCACCCCACAACTCCATGGTCACCACTGATGAGGCATTCCACAACAGAAAGACAGAAGATGAGACTGATAAGATTTATTTATTTATTTTAACACGCACCTGTTTCTCTTGTGACGCTTTCTTTTTATGGTTTCTATTAAATAATAAATTCACATTGATTGGTCATAGATGTAGATAATGCTAGGGACTTTTCAGTTGTAGTTGTCAAATACACCTGAGAAGCCCAATTTTACAAAAGTATTAAGAGTACTTGGCAAATTTCACACTGAAGGATTTTTATGTATTTATTGTTTCAGTATAGGTAAACATTTATATTTATGTCCCACCACAATTATTTAATTAATATTGTAATCTTTACCATATCCTCTAATGCTCCCTCTTCTCCTGTCTTTAATATAGGTACAAATTTATTTATTATTTCTTCACTAATGGATCTAATTACACAATATATTACATTGTATACAACTGGAAATTGGAATAAAACAGATAATTTGTTCATGTCTATTTTAACAACGTTACCCTGTCTAATCATATTCTAATTGTGTTAATGTATTTATTTATTAGATATCCTTTAAATAACTACTCTAGAAATCCTTATAAAACGTAGTGGGGGGTGGACCCTGACTTTCAAGCTGGCTAGACGTGGATTGCTTGAGCTTCTGCATTTTTGGCTCAAATTGGGGTATTGCACCCAATTAAGCAACATACACGCCACTCTATATGTGCATCTATGGTCAGTGGAACCCAGGCTAGTGGACCGCTATCTCACCCGAGAGTTTACTCCATCGAGAGCCCGGGAACCTTGTTGCGGCCTACCGGGGTGGAACTGAGGGGAAGCGGCCAATCTCCTCGTGTTTCAGTTTGCGATTAGAACCTGCAGCACTCCCCTACCCCCCAGGACCAGTGGAGGTTATCCCGGTCCCCCCAGGACTGTTTTAAGTGGCTTTGCTTGCACTTAACACTCTACTGGGGTTGCCGTGCATCGACCTTCGACACTCCAAAATGGCTTCCGCCTTCCATTCAAAACCACAGAACGAGAGCTCTATTGAGAGGGTCCCCCATGACTTTATAGCTGACTCCATGCTGAAGCTTGATGACATTTTTCAGCGCTTCTGGCTGATGATACAGTAACATACCACAGACACGAAGACCTAAGCCAGGAGGAGTGACGGGAGAAACGAGCAGCTGGAAAGGCTGGGGTCTACTCAAGGGAAAGTGCTAGACAAGAAGCCTGCGTAACATATTGCTCGCTCGCCTAGGCTAAGAGTTATATGGGGCTTGAATGCCTCGCATCATCCACAAGGATGGAAGATTACTCGCACTAAGTGGAGACAACCACTCCAATCTTTCGATCACCTCCAGAAGGGGATAGACTTGGACTCTAGGAGGACCCAAGTCAGTGGCACATTGATGCCGGCTGTCACTCAGGCTTGGTGCTGCAGTGGCCTCCATCTTCGGTACAAAGTCTCCATCGACAGTGAATCAAATTTACCACGATTAGGAGTTGGCTGATTTGATTTTCATTGAGGGCACGCCGTCCAAGTCATCCGCATATAGTGGACGTTGGTCACACACCTATATAAGATCTGCAACCCATTAGATTTGCTCTTTTTAATTTCTTTATGCATTTTTTCTTTTTATGTTTAGCACCAAGCTACTTATTATTAATTTGGTATGGCGCTGAATGAATGCCGGTTACACCTGAGGTTATATCTAATGTTAATCTAATTTACTACTGTTCTAGTGCTGATTGCTAGTCTATTGCCAGCATGACTGTCTTACCCAGCACCATATTCTCTCCAATTTGTACTAAGCACTCAGTTAGTGCATTTTGACTAATCTAAGATTATTATTAATTCTACTCTGACATATCTCCATTTTGACTACAAATCGCTTATTAATACAAAAATGTGTGCAGCTAATATATGAATATCATGCTACTACGTTATATTGCCTGTTTTTACAAAGCTTGTTCTTGCTGTCGTGGCAGCACAAGCTTTATTGTTATTATTTGCACAGTAAAAAAAATGTAATGTAGCAGTTTAATCTGTGGATGTATTCCCTTTAAATTCACAAATCGAACCCACTGCAGCAAAGGCATAATGTTTTCATTATGACATGATAGTTTCAAGGTTCTATTGTAGTCCATATTACAGGCTGGTGCATTGTTTATCTCAGAATGCAGAGACTGGCTGATACACTTGGCAGACCGCTTGGTAACCTGCCGATTTAATAAAAAAAATGTTGTTGTTTACAGGGACACTACAGTCACCAGAACAACTACAGCTTTTTTTATTTGTTCTGGTGAGTATAATCATTCCCTTAAGGTGTTGTGCAGTAAGCACTGTTTTTATAGAGGAAATGCAATGTTTACATTACAGCCTAGGGATACCTCCACTGGCCAGTCCTAGGGGAGCTTCCTGTGGCAGTGCTGCAAATTGTGCAACACTGACAATTAGTATCTCCTCCCTCTGCATGTAGACACTGAGTTTTTTTTCATAGAGATGCATTGATTCAATGCATCTCTATGAGAAGATGCTGATTGGCCAGGGCTGTGTTTGGCTTGTGCTGGCTCTGCCCAATCTGCCTCCTTGGCAAGCTCAGCCAATCCAAAGGCTCAGATCATCACTTTTAAAAATGTTAGCCAAGGAGGCAGATCAGGGGCAGAGCAACAGGAGACTGAAATAAAGGTAAGATTTTACTATATTTAGGGGAATGGGGGGGAGGAGGGGGTGGCCAGAAGGCTAAGTGGTGTTTGTAACACTATAAGGTCAGGGATACATGTTTGTGTTTCTGACCCTGTAGTGTTCCTTTAAAGGGACACTATAGTCACCAGAACAACTACAGCTTAATGTAGTTGTTCTGGTTAGTATAATATCTACCTTCAGGCATTTTCATATAAACACTGAAAGAAAAGGTAGTGTTTACATTGCCCCTAGGGACACCTCCAAGTGGCCATTCCTTAGATGGCCAGTGGAGGTGCTTCCTGGCTTAAGGCTGCACAGTAAGCAGCTCTGCATGGAGACGCTGAATGTTCCTACTAGAGATGTATTGATTCAATGCATCTCTATGAGGAGGTCCTGATTGGCCAAAACATTTTTGGCCATTTTGGCGATGTCACAAAGGTGGCGGACCCGCCTGGCGCTGGAAACAAGGTGAGTTTTAAACTTTTATAGTGTGGGGGGTGGGGGGGGGGTAAGCCACTTAAATGATGGGTTAAGTACTATAGGGTCAGGAATACCCTGACCCTATAGTGATCCTTTAATCACAATATCTCTTGACATTGAGTTGCTGTGTCATTGTACCAAATTAATTTTTCTGCTATCTCATGGTATCATGGTGTAATCCAAATTCCCGCTGCAATTCTTCTGATCACTTATGAAGTAAACCTGTTGGAGCCATTCCCATCACCAAAACAAAGGTGAACGCTCCTCTGAGTCAGTCAAGATAAGCCTAGCTGACTGAATTGATCTATGATTGACTCAGCTGTGTTACAGCAGGGATATATTTAATCCTTGGCATGTTAGTGGTTCCAGGAGTGGTTTAAGGAGCACTGTGCGATATCCAGCTGTGACTAATGTAGAAACTGTTATTGCTACCACAAGAGTCTTGAGTTTCTAAATCTTTATTTTTTTTTCCCCCTGCTTTAATTTGCTTTAATTTGCCAACAATAATGAGTTGTAAAGGGCAGTTTATTTACTGCTTCAAGCATCTGGGCTTTGCTTCTCATTTATTGAAGCACTCTGAAACTGTGGACTGGCTCGGCTCTATCAGCAATAATTGCAAAGACTTACAAAATAACCCCAGCGTCATACACTGGTATGATGAAAAGTGGCATAATGCAGATGTACGATATCGCATACTCGCAAGCTTGCTTATTCTTTGGAATGCAATTTGAGCAATGCATTCACTACTAGGTCATCTTATTTACTAAAGGACGTGTATGACCGGTTTTAATTTCACTAAACACTGTAATACAGGCATACTGTACCCACCCTACAGCTACACTAATAATATAGAAATTTGTTTCACGTTGTCAAGTGTAAATAGGTCCAGTGCTCCCAATCTAATGTTGCCAAAGCCAGCGCGTCAATAAGACGGCACAGGTAGGTTGAACCAAGTGTGGATGCTGAGTGGGTGGGCTGTGAGTGGCATGAAGACCCATGCGTTTTGTTAATGACTGAAAATACTTTGATTGAAAACTTTAGTAATGCACCTGCAAACTCATACCTCCATAACTACTAAAATGATCTGTATTGGTGATTGTACAGAGTAAGTAAACTGTCTGGACCCACCCAAATACCTGTAAAACAAATATGTTCTTATCTAACATTAAAGGGACACTATACTCACCAGAACAACTACAGCTTAATGTAGTTGTTCTGGTGAGTATAGTCCGTCTCTGTAGGATGCATTGATTCAGTTCATCTCGAAGGATATGCTGGTGGCATTTGGCACTGCCCCCCACCCCGCCTCCTTTGCTGAGATCATCAAATTTGACGACCTCAGAAAATCAAATGTGATCTTCAAATCTGATAATGTTCCCAGAAGGAAGATCAGCAGCAGGACCAGACGGGAGGAGCCCCACGCGGTGCTGGAAAAAAGTGAGTAAATCACCTTTCTAACCCAAGATAACAGGGGCCGACCACTTAAATCGTGGTTTTAGAACTACAGTGTCCGGAATACACGTTTGTGTTCCTGACACTATTTTGCCCCTTTAAGCGGCTTGTAATTATTTAATTGGTTCTAACTTTTGACGCACCCTGTATTTACAATAAATCTGCACAGTATTTGAAACACTACTAGGGAAGTTTCTGTCTCTCTCACTCCTTGGTTGCTTTAAAGGTATTGGTAGTGTCCCTGTCACTGATATTCATTTGCACAGAATTACAGGTTTGATGATTCAAAACAGTTCAAACTGTGCATGCCTAAATGCTTAGCTCATGGTTTTTTTTTTTTCCATCCCCTGAAATGACCAGAATATATGTTTGTTTTTTTTATTGTCAATACATTTGTGTCAAAGTTGAAACACGTTACAATTCCTTTTGCTAGCAACATTTTGTTTACTTTTTTTAAAGGGGCAGTCTAAGCACCATTACCACATGTCTGCTTATGTACTCAGCCGATCACTGCCATCTAAATTTCTATGACGTGGATATTGCTAATACAGATTTGTAAATTCAGTGGTAGCAATCAGGCACGTTACAGGCTGGGCAATGAATGCTCAAAAACAATTTCTAGTGCCTTGTAAACATGTGTTTGGGTCAAAATGTGTGGGTATTTCGTACTACTGATTTGATGTTACTCCCCCCTCCTCCCCCCCCCAAAATATATATATATATATTTTTTTTAAATGTTTCACAGAACTGCGTGATGGTGCTTATTACCTGCTAGCATTTTAACCGTAGCTGTAGTGGTTTTGGTATTTAGGCTGCCCTTGTATGTATCTTTTGCACATTTTTGCTTGTGTATTCTGTTTCTGCATAGATATGAACATGACTAAACATTTCCAATTGTAGCCTCACAATAATCAAATAAAACTGTTTAGATAAAATGTAAATTCAGAAAGGTTAAACATCTTATAAAAGTGAAGAGAATATGGGGGGGGCGTCACCCAATCGAGTCGGACACAAGACGTGTGAACTCCAACACCTAGAACGGATTACAGCGATTTATTTTTTTTGGCATGTCACAACCCACAGACCTGGGTGAGCTTAACTTCCCAATACCAATGGGAAAGAAGGAAAAGAAACACTGGGCTAATCCGGATCCTGAGATTTCGGGACATTGCCACGCCAGCATGCTAACCCTAAGAAGGCTAAAATGGTGCCGCAAGAGGCCTTTACTACCGCTTCCTCGGACGAGGAAAGAACCTATGTATATTCCCACGGATACCAGCACCCTAACCAGGTACCTCTACAGCAGGGCATACTGCCCCCTCCACCAATGCAGACATTGAGGCCCTGTCCCAAGAAATCAGGGCAATGTTCCAATCAGACATGGCAGTGGTGAGGGAGGACATAGCCCAGCTTACCAGCCGAATTGTAGCAGCTGAAGCAGATTTAGGTGCAACAAGAGTGGCACAGATGGCTACAGATGTGGCCATTAACTCACTGCAGAAAGTAATGTTGGCCTGCTGAACTGCATGGCCACCATGGAGGATAGGGCCAAAGCAAAGAATGTGAGGCTATGGGGGCTCACTGAGACAGTTACTGCTGAAGACCTATTTCACTTTCTCGATTACGAAAGTACCTTGATGCCACTGAAACAGGCAAAAGTGGTCACCCTGAACTACTGTCTGCTTTTAAACCCCCAGGGGCACTGCCAGTGACTTCCAGAGATGTCCTCCTTACGTTTATATGGGATTCTGATAGGGGCATTATTATAAGGGTGACCAGAGGCACCGCTTCCTCATTTCTTGCCATACCACCCTATGGAGGCAGTCACCAGCTGCTCAAGGAACACAGAGTATCCTAAAATTGGATCTCAAGATAGCTTCTGCAAGAGAAAAGTGGCAAAACTTATTCTATCACTCACCTTTGAAAGGTACCCTCGCTGCTCCAGGAATTGGGGCTACCGGCAGGATCCATACCAGGCAGTGCACCGTCCATCATGGTTTGTAGACTAAATTTGTGCCAAACACAGTGGCATGAGCATCCAACGACCACCGCCATGAACAGCCCTCTTGTATAGCACTTTCCAGATGAGTGTTCCTTATCAGTACATATGGTTTTACCGTTTGCTGTTTGATTTATCACAGTTTTTTATTTATTTTTGTTTTTATTTCTAAGCCTGGCTTCACAAGACAATGCCGAACCTGTAGCATCCAGCATGTTTTTCTTTCTGATTACTTACAGGATGACGTCAATATAACCTGCCATGTTCACTAACTATACCTATTGTATTGTAGATTTTTAAACAAGGCAGTTAACGTATAGCTTATTTTTCTAGTGTGTATTTTTTTATATATATTTTTTTTTTATAAATGATGCTCTTTCCTTAAAAATGCCTAACTATTTAAATATGACCATATTAATGCGATTAATGCACCACAAAAAATAAAGATTGTCAAAATAATATGAGAATATGAAGGATTCTACCCAGCTGGGAAAGACAAGTAGAGGTGCATCCATAGTGTATGTATTTTGTATTTTAACAGAAGTGTACAAGAAAGTATGCCATTGTTTCTCAATCCTGTCCTCAGCTACCCATAGCAGGAATTAAGAATATCTGTGAGTACATCAAGATAATTATGCCAATTCACTGGTGCTTAGATAAGGATAACACTAAAACTTAGATAAGGGTTATTTGAGGACAGAATTGAGAAACAATGATATATTCCCCACTCCCCAGGCACAGGACGTTAGTATTGAACAGGGGGCCTGGAGGAAGTTTGCTACCTTATTGAGAAAGTGGTAGACGGGCACATTGATAAGTGTCAAACACTTTTCAGTTTAGCCACAGTATTGCCAGGAAAAATGCCTACCATTTGCTAACAATTTCAACTATAAAAACATTTGGAGCATAGAGCTCCATTTGATTTGTTGTGGTACGTTTCTAGAAAAAAGATTTAAAAAAATAATAATAAAATGACCTCCTTACCACAGTGTATGCTAACATACCACATGTATTAATTAAATACTTTTAATTGTCCTTAAACAGTTTCAAAATTATTTTAGTTAATTGGTTTCTGTGAAAGCTTAAAAAGGGCTTCACATTTCATGGAGAACAGCTAGTTACAAAAAGATAATGTTGAAGGATAACCACGGAAGAGCTATACCATCCTGGAAAATGGAGAAGGGTAAAGAAGCCAGTAAATAAACCACTATGGAATACATCTACAAGACAAATTAGTGTTATGATGAACTTTCTCTAGTCTGATTGTGGAAGTCTTGAAATGGGCCCTTGTCCCAGTTTTAGCAGGTTTGTTACTGGTACCTTCACCTGAGCAGCTGACCTTATTTACAGGTTGAAGCATTCAACATTTGCAGGTTCTGGTACTTTTTTTGATGGATTATGTGTCTACAGAGTATGTTTATTTTTTAATTAATTACTTACATGTTTATTATGCACTTTGTATCCAATTAGGCTATCTCTGTTGTTTTTTTTTTTTGAAGGTCTGGTTTTCCCTACAATGTGTTTTTAAATAGTGATTCTGTTTGGTTTTGAGATCTGTGAGTTCCAGACTGAAATGTCCCATGATTTTTAAGATATAGGTATGTGGGGCTCTAATGAAACAAGGCTTATGGATTTAATTAAGGATAATTATATAAGGTATATAATACACATCATGTTCCTGAGGATCTTTAGATTAATTTGTCTCCCGAAGAAGTCAGATTGATGACAAAACGCATTGGAGGAGAGAACCTGGCACCTGGAGTGGCATCAAGCAGAAAAAGTAGATCGACCATCCTGTACCATTTTCTGCAAGTTTGGGATGTCTGTATCTGATACATGCAAAAGGATATAACATCCCAATTTAATGGACTTTTGACCGCATTTGTAGACAGACTGAAATCATGTAGTAACTAGGTCAGAGGCATTCCAGGCA
>OW240924.1:74685199-74995537 GCA_933207985.1 Pelobates cultripes
TAATGCGCATCTGCGGCATTGCCGTGCATGCGCATTAGGTCTCCTCGGCCGGTGGGCGGGATCAGTCTCCCCCACTGGCCGACGTAATGCAGAGGAGGAGCGGCGGCGGAGGAAGAAGAAGCGACGTGGGACGTGTCGCTGTCTCTGGTAAGTGACTGAAGGAGTTTTCACTCCTTCAGCAACCGGGGATTGGGAGGTGGGAGGGAGAGAGGACCCGCAGTTCCAGGAAAATTGATTGTTTTCCTGGCACTGGAGTTTCCCTTTAAGAGTGAGAAAAATAGGAAGAACATTTGGAACAGGTTAGAGAGTAGTTAATAACTAGCTACGGTCTAGACCAGGCATAGGCAACTTTCGGCACTCCAGATGTTGTGGACTACACCTCCCATGATGCTTTGCCAGCATTATGGGTGTAAGAGCATTATGGGATATAAAGTCCAAAACGTCTGAAGGGCCGATGGTTCCCCACCCCTGGTCTAGACCAATGGAAGGCCAGTAGCAGGTAGCCAAGCCATGGTCATGGATTACAGACTATAGAATGGTCAAGGACAAGCCAACGACCGAATACCAGGAATCAACAGATCAGGGCAAAGCATAGTATAAAAGGAGAACTTAAAAAGGCTCAAGAATCTTGCAGTTGGTTTGTGCCATTCTTCCAAATGGTGTGAGGGAAATGTCCCATAAGTTATGCAGGTAGGCACACATCGTAAATGGCGTTAGGCAAATTGGAATCATAAAATGATGTGAGTTTGGAGTGACCAGCATTCAAAAATAGCACAAGAATGATGTGGATATGTAGACAAATGTCTGTTTGCATCAAAATTTTTGCTAGAATGACTTGTGTATGAAGACCACTGGCATTCCATGCCGATATTGACATCAGAATGACTCATCAACTCAACAGATACCATGACAGTTGTTTATTATGGATGCCAGAACCTCATTGAACTGAGCTGTACAATATTTTAGCTTATTACAAAGTATATTGGCAGTTTGTTCTATTTGTATTACTTTTACATTCTCTAGTTTGGGGGGTTTAAAACAGAGGGGCGGGGCCTGGTGTCTGAGCCGGCTGGACGTGTTTCTCCCAGGCTCCTGCTAAACCGAGCTAAAAATAAGCCATTTCTGATAGAAAACGCTGCCAAACGAGACCCTGAGCTACATACAGACCACTAAACAAGCCAGGAGCGCACTGTTTAGTCCGGACCGGACCCATATCTAAAGCAACAACTATATTCTGCTCAGAGGCCTACCTGGGCAGGCACGGACCGCGGCGAGAGGCGGCCGATCTCCCGAGGGGGTGCCTTGCACGTGGTGCTTCACTTCAGGGGACCCCTCTGTGGGCCAAGGGGCAGAAGAAACTCTCACCTGAGCACGGAACCGGCACTTTGCACCCGAGGTACCCTACCCACATGATGCCAGCACACTTACTCCGGCACGAGACTGTGATGGGGAAGCAGAACCCAAGTGAACTCTCAATGTACACCCTGCACCTGCCGACTAGTGGGGTAGGCTGACCATGCTCCCCTCGCTGCAAATGGGTCCAAATGCTGAACACTATCAGAGATTAATAGACGCCATTTGCCATGCAAAACGTGTTCACATCCATATACCAAGGGAAAAGTCTGCTCCCTATTCGTGATGGGGGAACCCAGTGGCAACAAAGCCCTGTAACCTAAGTTTATGACTCTATAATAATCTCTTACAATAAGCCTGGTTGTTTACTTTATCTGCCTCTAGTTTTAGCTACTTGCATTTTGCATGTTTCTATGATCTTACTATTAATGTATTGGCCTAATGCGAATAAGCTTGTTTTCTTAAAAAAAAAAGAAAAAAAAAAGTGCAGTACATCTTGACCTTACTTGATTAAACCCTTAAGGACACATGACATGTGTGACATGTCATGATTCCCTTTTTTTCCAGAAGTTTGGTCCTTAAGGGTTTAAACATTGTCTTCACACCTCTTGTTATAAGTCATAAAGTCCATACGAAAGCTTGTACTTAACACTGCACGGCTAAAATAAAGAATAAAAAAAAAAAAAAAAAAGATCATTGATTAAATTAATTGCATAAGTATAATTATTTAAATGTCTTTAGGTGAGATAATTGACATCAGAAGCTCAATTGATCTTGAAAGGGTATGGTGTTCTAAAGGGACACTCAAGGACAGTGTTGTCTTTGTTTTTAGTGCCTATAATTAATTAAAATAATTATATAATCAACAGTGTTGGTAACAATCCCCAGGGTTTGCTACTATTCCTGTAAGCAAAGCCAAGTCTAGTTGGTAGTGGAACCTCTTAGCCAATCAGAGCACTCCTGTTACTTTAAGCCATAGAGCAGTGCTTTTAACTGTTTTGTTAACAAAAAACATGGTGTGTGTGGCCTGGCTTTCATTACCCTGGCCAATAACACCTTTGAATTTGTTTCATGATTGTAGGTAGATATGGCTGATATCAGCATGTCTGCTACAACTGGAAGCCTGTGTGGTAGCAGGTAGTAAGTTTGAGAGCTTGCTCTTACACTGTGGGCCAAGGCCATACCCTGGGACTATGACATATTTGAGTGAACGGTGGAGTGAACATACAACTATAGTGATTTTTCTTAAAAATCATCAGTTATAAGCTGCAGAGTACTGTGAGATTAGAACAGTGGACTTAATTATAGGAGAGAAAACATTATTATTATTATTATTATTATTTTTTTTAATATTCTTTATTTTTGTGGGTACAGCACCGTAAAAGCCATATCACGTGTTATGCGTACATTTCAAATCAGATAACATCGAGCTTAATAACAGTCGTTACACATGGGTGAGGACTACCCGGTTTTGTATTTTACAGGCCTGGTCAGCCCCCTCTCGCCTATTTTACAGAGCTTTGACACTGGTTTGGTAGGGTGGGGGTTTCATCTGTACAGCATCAAGTGCCTGCATGCCTGTTTTCAGTGTGTGACTCGTAGTTTTAATCTTAGGCACCTCTAGATATGGGAATATGAAGCGTGGGGCCTCAGTCAGTTGGGTTCAGGTGAGTATGTTTGTCATAGCTGGGTAGGACTGTCTAGGCTGCGAGCTGCAAGTGCTGCAATGAGTTAGCGGTAAGTTACAAGCTGATTTGCGCACTCTGAGGGTGACTTAGCATATATGATAATTCAGTGGCTTACGGAGCCAGTATTGCGAAGGCAAGGAAAGAGCGTAATTAGAAACATCTTATGAAAAAAGGAAGAACACATTAAAACGGCTATTCACTAAACTCTAAGTTGTAGTGAATTTTAATGTAAATTATAGGATTTAGACAAGTTGTGGCTGTAGCTAAGGTGGGTAATTTTTCCAACTCTGCCTAAAGTTTGCTATTTAGAATTCAAGTTACCATATCCATGTGATTCTTCTTCGTTTTGTTTGGTTTTATTATTGGTGTTATAGTTCTTCTTTATATGGTTCATTTAGTTGGTGTTTTCAGTTATCGGTTTTTTTTTTTTTGTTTGTTTTTTGGCTCACTAGCAATAAAAGTAGTATAGCCATGCTTCTCCAAAAATAATAGTATCAGAATTGTATCTCATTAGAAGATCTAAAAATGCACTCTATTATTATGATCCTTCTTCTTTAAGCACATTAATAGAAGCTGAAGTCACTCAGCCATTGGTGATGTGAGAGTTGTAGTCCACCGATAGCTTTAGACTATCAGTACGTTGAAGCTGTTGAGCAGCCTGTGGTCCAGCTACTGTGAAAGAGCAGTGCAATTAAGAATGCTAATTCTGTCATGTTTATACCTTGAATCAAGGAGACGGTTTCCTCTCATCATCCACGAGTGTCTAAACATCACCCCTGGAACAACACATACCTCTGTCTGACACCAAAGGCACTGTGTTTGGCCTGGAGGGAGTAGTGTTATTCTTCGTCTGCAGCATCCGAGGGGAGACATTTTTCTCTCAGCAGCACTGCCGGTCTCAGCACAACGAGACGTCTGTTCCACAAGGAAAAGCAAGAAACACATTTTTCCTAGGGCCAGCGAGCGACCACGGCGTTGGAGAATTAGTCGCCAAGCCAGATTTGCTCACAGTGTTGCTCCATTCATCCCCTTTACTGCCACAGTTCCAAAGAGCACCTTGTTTATTAACCCTTGACAATACATTTTTTTTTTTTTTTTACTTTCAAGGCCAACAAAAATAATTATGCCCAAGGTTGATTATTTTTTTTTTTTTTAGAGCTGTGCAGAAGGAAGGTGCTGATACCGAGAAATGGCGTAATTACATTTTATTGCTTTGCTTTCTCAAATACCTACTTGTGTTTTTTTTATGTATGGGATGAAGGGGTAGCTCAGTAATACGGCTCCTACCTGAGAAACAAGGAAATGTAGATCGAATTCCACAGCGAGTTCCTGTAAGCAGGGTTTTGTCTCTTTCATTTGGGGTTATAGCAAGTAATATTAGTGCTCAGGGAGAAATATGTTAACAGCAAATAAATGTTATACTTAAATATGTTTTAAACTAAAATTTGCTCTGTGGATACTGTGGTAATGTGAAGAGTTAACATGTAGATAATACACACAGAAAGTGTAAAGTCTATATAAACGTCACTCACTCATTTAAAAGCAGTCATATGTCAAGATGTGTTCTGCTTGTTTAATATAGTGTCATGGTTAGAAAGACATGTAGAAGAAAGAGTTTGACTTGCGGGCTGTGCTCCCCTATATTTGAAAATGCTTCCTAACAATTTATGTGAAAGCCTTCGTCATATTTTGCAAACACCCCTAAACGTGACATTCCCTCTTGGTGTTCGTCCACCAAGGGAGAAGATGAACAAAATTATTTTTACAAGAAGCTGTTCCCTCGTGGGCACTTCCATTTCCCTTGTTCAAGTCTTGGCACTTCATCCGACTGGAGTTGCATAGGCCAAATTGTATGATGTGCAAGAAGATGCCTTTTTTCTACAGTTGTCAATAGTAATCGCTATCAAAATTGACAAAACCTCACAGCGGATGTGCCACCGTTTGTCAACTTGTTTCCTGATGAGATAAACCAGTCCCTTCTTTGTCTTATGATATTTTGATGGAGTTAGTATTTCAAAGAAATTACAGCAAAGTTAATAAAGATTATATGTTTATGAATTATTTAGAAATGTTATTACAATAAAAGGAACATACTTATCACTAAAGGTAATCGTAGTGGTTACCAAATAGTAAAATAGGAAAAATTCGTCATCAAATAATCTTACATAGCTTTCGTCAAATGATGCAAGGACTCCAGCCGTTGCCAGACCAGTAATAAACAATCAATATCCCTTTATTTGCAATCCGTATACAGCAGATTTTCATTACAAAAGATTGCTTGAAAAAGACATTTGTCAAAACGTTGCTGTACATGGATTGCAAATAAAGAGATACTGATTTATAAGGAGTGCTGGACATCATTTATTTTAATTGTAGTGGTTATGGTATTAGGAGTCTATGGGGCAGTGCCTCTGTGTTTTGTCAAACGGTTTTAAAATAGTTTTACAAAAACAGGGCTTTCCTGGAATGCGAAGCTAAACCTTCTGCCTAAATAGTAAGTTTAATTTCCAATTTATATGTCAAAATAGTCCGTGAACCCTTGAGGTGTCTTATTATTATTATTATTATTATTATTATTATTATTATCGCCATTTATGTAGCGCCAACAGATTCCGTAGTGCTTTACAATATTATGAGAGGGGGGATGTAACTATAAATAGGACAATTACAAGAGAACTTACAGGAACAATAGGTTGAAGAGGACCCTGCTCAAACGAGCTTACAGTCTATAGGAGGTGGGGTATCAAACACATTAGGACAGTTTTCTCTAGCCTGTCCACTGCTGTTCAGATCTGTAAGGTTCATTACAAAGTGAAACTCTGCATTCTCTCGTCCTTGAGCACCTGGAAAGCCCCAGTGTTTTTCTTTTTATCATACTTGATCAAAACTGGTTATATGGATTGCATCCATATATTCTCTGCTTTCTATTCATTACAATAAAGTTTACTGATTATTGCTCCTAGTTCCTCTTTAAAAACATAAGAGAGTTTTTTGTTACTTTTAAGACAAATTGTGCTGCTTTCCTTAGTATGCAAAAATCAATTTGAATGTACGGTGCTGGATGAAACCTTAATTTACTGTGAAAGACTTAACACCAGATTGATAACCAGCATTAAAGGGATACTCCAACCCTTTTTTGTTATAATGTTTATTTATTAATACTATTGTGTACTAGTGCTTTGTCAACTTTTTAAGTTTTTTTATTAATAATTAAATAACTGTAAAATAAGTTAAAACTCACCTTCCACCCAGTGCCAGACAAGGTTCCTCCATGTCCCATTCGTTGTCACTCTTTCCATCTCCGTTGTCCAATGAAATGCTTCTCATAGAGCTCAGAGCTCGCGTGAGCACATCTGATAGTGTGTAGAGTCTTTCATACCCTCTCAGTATCCCCTTAAAGTTGACTACTCTGGATATTGTTTGCTTACACCTATCACTCTAGATTTCCTTTTCATTGTTCCATGATTGAACCTGCACATTATCCTCATTTTGCCTTGTTGCTGTATCTATAAGAGAACTTTTGTTTGTGTGATGCTTGTGACGTTTTGATGTAAAATATAATAAACACTGAAATAAAAAAAATTAAAAAGTGCAAGAACGCTTCATGAGAGAGCTTTGAAAATCATAAAATCCACAAGAAAGCAGGATCAATCCCTTAATGAGGTTCTCTGCTCTCTTATGCCATGTTTAAATACACTTTAATTTAAAATGTGATCTTGGTTAATAGGCTCTTTATATGCTTTTTTTTTTTTTCCTTGGAGTAACTCCTAATTATTCATGTCCTGAGGTACCCTACCTTTAAGAACTCAGATCATTATTTATTTCATGCTTTCTTCACTTACCCTATGGTGATATACTGCAATAGTCTGGATGGGATTTTTTTTTTTGTAGACTTTAAGGTTTCCACAGCGTTTAGTTAAGGCATAGGAAGGGACACTTCTACTATCCAGGGAGCAATCGTACAAGTCCTGATTGTGTCATTGCTAAAAGGTGAAGAACGACTGCCTCTAAATATGCATACCATTGCATTCAATTGGAGGGCAATTGTACGGTCCTCTGACAGAGTTTGTAGTTTTTGGAGTGTTATATTTCCACTGTTGGATGAAAAAAGTTATTTGGTGCTGTGTGCCCAGTATGTCCCCCAAAAAAAGTTAACAAAATCTTATATAAAATTATTCTAAGACAAAACTGCCAAGCACGTCTAAACATGATCAATACACAATTGTTAAATGCAATGTGTGTGCGTATGAGATCCTAAAACCATCTAATCAAGCATTTATATCATTTTGTTCAAAAGTCTTCTTTATCTCTTGTCCAAAAAAGACAAACCGTCCTCACCTTGTTTCACTTGTAGTTTGTGCCTCGTGACACTTAGCCAGGAATGAATGTGCAACAACAGTTATAGAAAAATAAGAATGTAAAATTGTATTTACGCTGCATATGTTCCATGAAAGAGACTTTTCCAAGATAATAAAACTTTTTAAAGGTAGACTCCAAGCATTGAAATAATGCATAATAATTGTTAGAGGTCTTTGTGCAATGAGTGCTTTGGCGCTGTTCGTATGCGTTTTGTAAAACTGTTCTAGGTGAGTTTCACAAAATCTACTTCTCTGCTGTTTCCACCACGATAAAACGAGAAAGCCATGGTTTTACAGCAGAGAATGTATTTCCTTTTTATCCTTCCAAAACTGTTGAGCCTTGAATAACAGTGATAGCCTGTCAGCTCTCCGGATGGGATAACCAAGAGCAATCATTGTGCAAGATTCACACCCACCCAACATCAGCATCCCATGAAGCGATATTCCAGTGGCACTGTTTCAGTGCCCTCTTTGGGGTCCTAGTGCCCTGGCATTGTGCATGTCTAATGATGAGTTTGTGTTATACTTTTTGGGGTCTGTTCCTTGTTATCCCCAAAAGTGAGACACCACGTAACAAAGACCTTGATTTAAAAAGCTTTCAAAATTATTCAATATGCTTAGAAAATGTTCCAAATGATTCATCTACAAACATTCCTATAGACTTTATTGGTTACTTTTGTAGATAAATCATTTGGATATAGGGACTGTCCCTCCAAAAATGGGAATGTTGGGAGTAATTAAGGTAGGATTAATTATGCAGCAGTGCTAGTGCCCTATCCAAGTAGCTTCTGAGTCTGGGCTTTTTAGTGCTTGAAGAACCCTGTTTTCTTCTCAAATCATATTTATAAATCTATCTATATGATATTCCACATATTTTAGTGCAAACACACTACTCTGTCTGACATAAAAATACATTTATACCTTAGTGCTGCCCTACCTCTTTGATGTAGAGGTGCGGATTGTTGGGGAGCCAGGTTTTTATTTCAATTTCTATACTTAAATATTGCACTTAATTACAGTTAAGTGTCCCAGTGCTGCCATAAGATTAAAAATCTTAAAAGCAACATAGCCTTAAAAAAAATCCTGTTATAAAGAAAAAAACATAACCGTTAAAAGTGAACAATGGTAAATTCAGAACAACTTTATGGCATACTTTTTTAATAATATACTGTACACTGGGAAATATTGTTTTTTTTTTTTAATAGAAATAATGTAACAGTAGCTGAAATATACATGGAGCCTATTGTTAATTGTCATTTTTCTGCAAAGTACATTTGTAAAAAAACATTTTGATATCCTGCCACAAAACCTCAAAGGCCTCTTTACTGTTTCTGTGAACAGCAATGTGTGAATCTCGATTTTTCTTTATTTTATTTTTTTTAAATGTTTCATTTTAATTTTTTAAACTTTTTTTTTTTTTTTTTTACATTTTTTGTACCTACTTTGCTGGATAAAATTCTTTTCATTCTTGAAAATATACGTGAGTCATTCCTCCTCCACTCTCAACAGGGAAGAATGTCTAAAATAAGGACTGTTTAAGTCTAGTCCTGCAACTGTTTAAGACTCGGGTGGAAATTCGTATTGTGGTTTTTTGAAGCTGGGGTTCATGGATTGCCTCTGCTTGTTTTTACTCACATGTATGGGGCAAGGAAATGAACCAGCCGTTATAGGCCCACAAATGGAAAACTTTTTCTTCCTATACTAACACTTAGCTTCTCTACCGGTTTCAATAACTATTTTTATCAACCTGTTTCAAGAAGGAAACCCTGCGCCTGACATGTGGTTGTGGGCAGAGGCACAGAAGGAAAGCGACCAATGAAAACAGATGTCCTAAAGAAAAAAAAAATAGGAGTGTTTTCATTGGAACTGACTGGGAATCAGTGACAGCGGGATCTTTGGCATGGCTCAACATAAGCAGCTCAGTGTCTAGTGTGTACGGTTAACTTAAGGATGAAAGAAGCCGAATGTCTGTGGCCAAGGAAGTTTGGTTATTTTAGTTAAGAAAAGCAAAGTCTGGCAGTGCTTAGAGGAAGGAGCCCAGATGCTCTGTTCACTGATGCCTAACTGGGATGTTAATGGTAAAAATGTTCCCAATATTCCCTACGTGCCCACTGTGGCTTCTGAATCATTGCTCTATATGCTCTTCACCCTGCCAAATGAATCCTATAAGTTTCACTGCTCGGGGTGGCAGAGTGTATGCCATAATGTTCTGGTGATCTCGCTGTGCCTTAATAGTCCCTTCTGCTCTTTTGATTATGCTTGATGTGTGCAGTCTCTCTGCTCTGTGAATGTGCCTTGCGTGTTTTGTGTACAGGGCTGTCTGTTCCCAAAAGTTCCCATTTAAGCTATGGACTTTTTTCACATGAGATTGGTGATGTAATGCAAAAATAAGAAACTGTTGTTTAGGTAACATGAGACTATGTAAAACTAAGTGGTCAAAAATAAAAACATTTTAGGGAGTCTCGAATATAACCATTAGTGCATCAATATATTCTGCATGTTATGAGAACCCACACATTGCGAGTCTCTGTATATGACGCGCTATGGAACACTCTACATTGTGCATTATTTTCATTTTATTTGAAAAGGTTTCCTTAGTGCTCCAGTGGCCCCTTAAGTCAGGCACGAATGCTTGAGATGTGTTAATGAGATGGCAACTTATAACATATAGTCAGCAATAAAGAATATAGTAAATACAGTGCGAAAAGTGCAAGTGTGATCTAACACCTGAGTGGGGAACCCCTTATACCACTCTTAAATAAACAAAAAGCAATACATACAGTAGGTGGATCACACTTCTGGCAATATCTAAATAAAGAATAAATAAACAGCAATATAGTGTAATATTGTCGGCAACTTAATGGCCAAGATGTAAGTAAAAGTGGTCAGGTACTCACAAACCGAGAGCCAAACAAAGACATGTGGCTCTCATGGGAACAGCATTGGGACTATTTGTAGGATGTCCCTCTCCTTCTGTGGATCTTCTGTTTACCCAAAGAAATGCAGCTGAAAACACTTACTAGAAAGTAAAGTGTTTATTTCCAATATTGGTGGTAAAAGATAAAAATAAGGAGAGGTTCTCCAATAAAACATATATACTTGAATAAAATAAAAGAGTCCAAGTAAAAGTCTCTACCAAAACGCATTTCGCCCCGTGCCAGGGGCTTCCTCAGTCGGTAATGCTTCCTTTCTGCTTTCCTGTTCTTTTATATGTGTTTCGCCGGTCTTTGGAACGCAAAAGTTCGCGGTGGAACGCACTTCCGGTTTCGTCGTTTCCGGATGTCGGCGTCATCTCCCTCCGCCTGATTCCCGGCATGCAGGGGTCTT
The DNA here is from genome assembly GCA_933207985.1 of Pelobates cultripes. NCBI lineage: Eukaryota > Metazoa > Chordata > Amphibia > Anura > Pelobatidae > Pelobates > Pelobates cultripes. Next base: position 74,695,926 of record OW240924.1, read on the forward strand.
GTTGGCATGGCAACGAGCCGGTTGGAACGCACACTGTATGACGTGTGCGTTCCAACTCGGAAACATCGGTAATACAGAATAAAGAGCAACATAAGTTCACAATAAGAGCATAATAGCTAATCTCAGGGGACATAAATTTACAATAGAAACATACTAGCTGATCAAAAGGATATTTTCTTACTCCCACCCGTTAATAAAGTGACAAGGTGTTAAATAGAGGTGTCTATGTATCATCCAACCTCCATTAGAATCAGTATCATAATGTTTTTGTTTTTTTGTTTTTTTTTAAGGTGCTAGTATACATTAGCTTTTATTTTTATAATGGTGAGTGAGATATTTGGGTGTCAAAAAGTGCCAGTGTTCACATACATGTTATTAGTGCTAAATGGGTTACTTTTATACAGAATTCAATATTGGTACCTCCAAATAAGCATCTATTAGTAATTCTTTGTGCATAAATTTTTTTTTTTTTTTTTTTTATATATTAAAAGAAGTGACAAGTTTCAAAATCGGAATTTAAACCATGTGGAATAAGGGTATTGAAGTTAAAAATAAATTTCATCTCTTCTAATCCCACTTTTTTGTTATAATCTCCTCCTCTCCAATCATGTATAACTGTTTTTAGAGGGCAAAAAAATAATTGCTCAGGGTTTTGATTGTGGTGGGTTTTAAAATGGTTAGAAACACTATGGGTTTCCAAACCTTTTTTGATGTTCCGTATATGTTCAGAGATTCTTACATGTAGACATCTGATAGTTCTACCGATATATAATAAGTTGCAAGGACATTTTAAGATATAAATTACACCTTTAGAGAAACAGGTTAATTTGTCCCTGATTACGAAATCTTTGTTAATGAATTCTCGGAGATTGCTCAAATGCCTTTTCTTACTATTTGTGGATTTGCACGCCTGACAGTTTCCGCAACCATAAAACCCATTTTTTAGTCCTGAGAAATGATTTGTTTTAGTTGAATTTTCACTGCTTTTTACAAGAATTCTTTTGAGATTTTTAGCCCCTCTATAAATAATATGTGGTTGTATGGGGAGGATTTTTTCTAAAATTGGGTCCTTTTGTAGTATATGCCAATACTTTTTTATAATTTTCCTAATATTATTGTGATTTCCATTATAATTACAAATAAGTGGTACTCTATTATCTGTTTGAGGAAGTATCTTTTTTGATTTATATGTGAGTAGTTCTTTCCGTGGTAAAATCTTTGTGTTTTCCATTGTTTCAGCTAAATTTTTTTCTTTATACCCTTTCTCTAAAAAATATTGTTTAATTCGTGTGGCTTGTTGGATATAGTCGTCATCTTTGGTGCAGTTTCGTCTAATGCGCATGAATTGACCCTTTGGGGCGTTGTGTAACCAAGGTTTATGGTGACAACTATTACTTTCGATGTACCCGTTAGCATCGACTGTTTTAAAGAAATTTTTGGTGAGTATTTGTTGGTCTTGAATGAAAATATGTAGATCTAAAAATTGAATGTCTGTGGGGCTGTGGGAAGTTGTTAAAATAATGCCCCATTCATTTCCGTTTAAAAATAATAAAAACCTATCTAAAAGCTGAATAGTCCCATTCCAAATAAAAAAGATATCATCAATATACCGGCGGTAGGACACCAAGTTTGACACCCAGGGATGGCATGAGAAGATAAAATGCTCCTCCCAATACGCCATAAACAGATTGGCGTAACTGGGTGCAAACTTGGTGCCCATCGCCGTTCCCTTTATTTGCAAGTAAAATGTGTTATTAAACCAAAAAAAGTTGTTTGTGAGAATGAGGGAAATCCCTTCTAAAATAAATTCAATTTGTTCTTGCTTAAAATCTGCTTTTGTTAAAAAATATTGTACCGCTTGGATTCCTATCTCATGTGGAATAATCGTATAGAGGGACGTGACATCACTTGTAACTAGATGGTACGAAGAGTTCCATTGAATAGAGTCTAAAACTTGTAATGTCTGTATCGTATCTTTGAGATGTGAAGGGTTTTTGGCAACTAGGGGTTGAAGGAGAATATCTATATACTCAGAGACCCTGGAGGATATGGAGTCTATACCAGATATAATTGGGCGACCTGGGGGATTTGAGATATTCTTGTGGACTTTTGGTAAGTAATAAAATACAGGGATTTTTGGGTGTGTAACCTGTAAATATTTACTCTCTTTTTCTGTTAAAATGGCCTTATTTACTCCTTTCTCTATATATTTTTCAAATAACTGTTTGATTTTATTTGAGGGATTTGCGGAGAGTTTTCGATAGGTTGTTACATCTGAGAGAATCCTCTCGGATTCTTCTAAGTATTTCTCCTTGGGAAGTACCACAATACCCCCCCCCTTTATCAGCTGGTTTAATAATTAAATTTTTGTCCTTTTGTAGTTGTTTCAGAGTATTTTGTTCTTGTTGCGTCATATTTCGTTGGTATTTATTCAGCTTCTTTATGTTATTCATTTCTCCCATCACCATGATCTCAAATGACTTCATTTCATCGGAGATCATTTGTTTTGGGAAAAAAGAAGATTTTTCTTTTAAAGTTGTTTGTATAAAAGGGGTTACTATTTCCCTATTTGTTTCCTCTTCCTTTCCATAAAAAAACTTCTTCCGACATAAACTCCTCATAAATCGATTAATATCAACAAAGAAATCAAATTTATTAAATTCTGCTGTAGGTGCGAATTTGAGGCCTTTTTTTAAAACTGATAATTCTTTTTTTGTGAATGTGTGACCTGTCAGATTAAAGATACCATTTGAATTTATCTCTCTCAAAAGGACAAAAATTTAATTATTAAACCAGCTGATAAAGGGGGGGGGTATTGTGGTACTTCCCAAGGAGAAATACTTAGAAGAATCCGAGAGGATTCTCTCAGATGTAACAACCTATCGAAAACTCTCCGCAAATCCCTCAAATAAAATCAAACAGTTATTTGAAAAATATATAGAGAAAGGAGTAAATAAGGCCATTTTAACAGAAAAAGAGAGTAAATATTTACAGGTTACACACCCAAAAATCCCTGTATTTTATTACTTACCAAAAGTCCACAAGAATATCTCAAATCCCCCAGGTCGCCCAATTATATCTGGTATAGACTCCATATCCTCCAGGGTCTCTGAGTATATAGATATTCTCCTTCAACCCCTAGTTGCCAAAAACCCTTCACATCTCAAAGATACGATACAGACATTACAAGTTTTAGACTCTATTCAATGGAACTCTTCGTACCATCTAGTTACAAGTGATGTCACGTCCCTCTATACGATTATTCCACATGAGATAGGAATCCAAGCGGTACAATATTTTTTAACAAAAGCAGATTTTAAGCAAGAACAAATTGAATTTATTTTAGAAGGGATTTCCCTCATTCTCACAAACAACTTTTTTTGGTTTAATAACACATTTTACTTGCAAATAAAGGGAACGGCGATGGGCACCAAGTTTGCACCCAGTTACGCCAATCTGTTTATGGCGTATTGGGAGGAGCATTTTATCTTCTCATGCCATCCCTGGGTGTCAAACTTGGTGTCCTACCGCCGGTATATTGATGATATCTTTTTTATTTGGAATGGGACTATTCAGCTTTTAGATAGGTTTTTATTATTTTTAAACGGAAATGAATGGGGCATTATTTTAACAACTTCCCACAGCCCCACAGACATTCAATTTTTAGATCTACATATTTTCATTCAAGACCAACAAATACTCAAAAAAAAAAAAAAAATTTCTTTAAAACAGTCGATGCTAACGGGTACATCGAAAGTAATAGTTGTCACCATAAACCTTGGTTACACAACGCCCCAAAGGGTCAATTCATGCGCATTAGACGAAACTGCACCAAAGATGACGACTATATCCAACAAGCCACACGAATTAAACAATATTTTTTAGAGAAAGGGTACAAAGAAAAAAATTTAGCTGAAACAATGGAAAACACAAAGATTTTACCACGGAAAGAACTACTCACATATAAATCAAAAAAGATACTTCCTCAAACAGATAATAGAGTACCACTTATTTGTAATTATAATGGAAATCACAATAATATTAGGAAAATTATAAAAAAGTATTGGCATATACTACAAAAGGACCCAATTTTAGAAAAAATCCTCCCCATACAACCACATATTATTTATAGAGGGGCTAAAAATCTCAAAAGAATTCTTGTAAAAAGCAGTGAAAATTCAACTAAAACAAATCATTTCTCAGGACTAAAAAATGGGTTTTATGGTTGCGGAAACTGTCAGGCGTGCAAATCCACAAATAGTAAGAAAAGGCATTTGAGCAATCTCCGAGAATTCATTAACAAAGATTTCGTAATCAGGGACAAATTAACCTGTTTCTCTAAAGGTGTAATTTATATCTTAAAATGTCCTTGCAACTTATTATATATCGGTAGAACTATCAGATGTCTACATGTAAGAATCTCTGAACATATACGGAACATCAAAAAAGGTTTGGAAACCCATAGTGTTTCTAACCATTTTAAAACCCACCACAATCAAAACCCTGAGCAATTATTTTTTTGCCCTCTAAAAACAGTTATACATGATTGGAGAGGAGGAGATTATAACAAAAAAGTGGGATTAGAAGAGATGAAATTTATTTTTAACTTCAATACCCTTATTCCACATGGTTTAAATTCCGATTTTGAAACTTGTCACTTCTTTTAATATATAAAAAAAAAAAAAAAAAAAATTTATGCACAAAGAATTACTAATAGATGCTTATTTGGAGGTACCAATATTGAATTCTGTATAAAAGTAACCCATTTAGCACTAATAACATGTATGTGAACACTGGCACTTTTTGACACCCAAATATCTCACTCACCACTATAAAAATAAAAGCTAATGTATACTAGCACCTTAAAAAAAAACAAAAAAAAACCAAAAAAACATTATGATACTGATTCTAATGGAGGTTGGATGATACATAGACACCTCTATTTAACACCTTGTCACTTTATTAACGGGTGGGAGTAAGAAAATATCCTTTTGATCAGCTAGTATGTTTCTATTGTAAATTTATGTCCCCTGAGATTAGCTATTATGCTCTTATTGTGAACTTATGTTGCTCTTTATTCTGTATTACCGATGTTTCCGAGTTGGAACGCACACGTCATACAGTGTGCGTTCCAACCGGCTCGTTGCCATGCCAACAAGACCCCTGCATGCCGGGAATCAGGCGGAGGGAGATGACGCCGACATCCGGAAACGACGAAACCGGAAGTGCGTTCCACCGCGAACTTTTGCGTTCCAAAGACCGGCGAAACACATATAAAAGAACAGGAAAGCAGAAAGGAAGCATTACCGACTGAGGAAGCCCCTGGCACGGGGCGAAATGCGTTTTGGTAGAGACTTTTACTTGGACTCTTTTATTTTATTCAAGTATATATGTTTTATTGGAGAACCTCTCCTTATTTTTATCTTTTACCACCAATATTGGAAATAAACACTTTACTTTCTAGTAAGTGTTTTCAGCTGCATTTCTTTGGGTAAACAGAAGATCCACAGAAGGAGAGGGACATCCTACAAATAGTCCCAATGCTGTTCCCATGAGAGCCACATGTCTTTGTTTGGCTCTCGGTTTGTGAGTACCTGACCACTTTTACTTACATCTTGGCCATTAAGTTGCCGACAATATTACACTATATTGCTGTTTATTTATTCTTTATTTAGATATTGCCAGAAGTGTGATCCACCTACTGTATGTATTGCTTTTTGTTTATTTAAGAGTGGTATAAGGGGTTCCCCACTCAGGTGTTAGATCACACTTGCACTTTTCGCACTGTATTTACTATATTCTTTATTGCTGTTTGTATTTATTTAATCCCCTTGTTAGATACAGTTGTTGATCTTCACACTATGTCGTACTTAGACAATAGAGAGTACACAATTAAAAATATAGATCATATGTTCTCAGAAATAATTGAAATTGAAGATGAAATTGAATATACCAATTCTGATACTTGTAAAAACCATTTAGAAAGAATTCTCATGCGAGAAATGAAAATAAAATGGGAAATAGCTACCCTAAAGAAATACGTAAATGAACAAATTACTCCCAGAGGGCTTAGATTTGAAAAAGATCCCACATTTGATAGGGAAGATCCAAGCTTTATGCTCGGATGGAACAAGTTGTTGGAAGGCTTTGCTTTTAGTATGATGGGGTATATAGTGTCTAGGAGAGAAGATACTCTAATTAAATTAGATGAAGAAATCACAATATGGAGACAAAAACTCAGTGACACTACAAATCCAGAGACTTTCAACCAAATCATTAAAGAAATAAAAAACAAAGTGGAAAAAGCTGAAAGAGACACAATAACTATTATTAAAAAAAAGAAATACCTAAGAGACACCCACGATTATAAAACAGGCAATGTCAGATTCCCGAAGAAAAAATCCAACAATTCAACTAAGGTCTACTGGAATAAAAGAAATGTAGAACCATCTCAAGAATCACCATATAGATCTCAAAACAACTCTCAACAAATAAAAACAAATAGAAGACATTTCAGAAATTCCCCTAATAAGTTTCAATCTATAAGGGATTATAGATCACGTAGAACATCTTTTAGGAGAAATGACTCACCACCTAGGAAGAACTCTTCATACCTCCGGAAAGATTGGAGATATAGTGATGCGGTCAAATACTCCCCTTCAAAAGAAACATTACGTAAAAGATATGAGACTAGAGAAAACATCAAGAATAGCTATCCCATATCAGGGTCCACACAAAGAGCAGACCCAACGTCGACACTAAATCCTGATATGAATTACATAACAAAACAATCAGAAAGAGAAAACAGGAGAAAAAATAGGGATAGAGACTATACATCAGTAACCCCTGGTAGGGAACTGAGAGAAGCTGAGGCTCATCACTCTTCTTTTTTTCAAAAGGGTTCTGTAACAGAGAGGCTGAAAAAATCAGAACAATACAAAACATGGGAATCTCCAGGCAAACGCCAAAGACCCAGAGAGAGAGAGATAGAGGAAGAAGAGGAAGAGTTAGGCAACCTAATCAAGAGAGGGAAGAGATAAATTCAAATGGTATCTTTAATCTGACAGGTCACACATTCACAAAAAAAGAATTATCAGTTTTAAAAAAAGGCCTCAAATTCGCACCTACAGCAGAATTTAATAAATTTGATTTCTTTGTTGATATTAATCGATTTATGAGGAGTTTATGTCGGAAGAAGTTTTTTTATGGAAAGGAAGAGGAAACAAATAGGGAAATAGTAACCCCTTTTATACAAACAACTTTAAAAGAAAAATCTTCTTTTTTCCCAAAACAAATGATCTCTGATGAAATGAAGTCATTTGAGATCATGGTGATGGGAGAAATGAATAACATAAAGAAGCTGAATAAATACCAACGAAATATGACGCAACAAGAACAAAATACTCTGAAACAACTACAAAAGGACAAAAATTTAATTATTAAACCAGCTGATAAAGGGGGGGGTATTGTGGTACTTCCCAAGGAGAAATACTTAGAAGAATCCGAGAGGATTCTCTCAGATGTAACAACCTATCGAAAACTCTCCGCAAATCCCTCAAATAAAATCAAACAGTTATTTGAAAAATATATAGAGAAAGGAGTAAATAAGGCCATTTTAACAGAAAAAGAGAGTAAATATTTACAGGTTACACACCCAAAAATCCCTGTATTTTATTACTTACCAAAAGTCCACAAGAATATCTCAAATCCCCCAGGTCGCCCAATTATATCTGGTATAGACTCCATATCCTCCAGGGTCTCTGAGTATATAGATATTCTCCTTCAACCCCTAGTTGCCAAAAACCCTTCACATCTCAAAGATACGATACAGACATTACAAGTTTTAGACTCTATTCAATGGAACTCTTCGTACCATCTAGTTACAAGTGATGTCACGTCCCTCTATACGATTATTCCACATGAGATAGGAATCCAAGCGGTACAATATTTTTTAACAAAAGCAGATTTTAAGCAAGAACAAATTGAATTTATTTTAGAAGGGATTTCCCTCATTCTCACAAATAACTTTTTTTGGTTTAATAACACATTTTACTTGCAAATAAAGGGAACGGCGATGGGCACCAAGTTTGCACCCAGTTACGCCAATCTGTTTATGGCGTATTGGGAGGAGCATTTTATCTTCTCATGCCATCCCTGGGTGTCAAACTTGGTGTCCTACCGCCGGTATATTGATGATATCTTTTTTATTTGGAATGGGACTATTCAGCTTTTAGATAGGTTTTTATTATTTTTAAACGGAAATGAATGGGGCATTATTTTAACAACTTCCCACAGCCCCACAGACATTCAATTTTTAGATCTACATATTTTCATTCAAGACCAACAAATACTCACCAAAAATTTCTTTAAAACAGTCGATGCTAACGGGTACATCGAAAGTAATAGTTGTCACCATAAACCTTGGTTACACAACGCCCCAAAGGGTCAATTCATGCGCATTAGATGAAACTGCACCAAAGATGACGACTATATCCAACAAGCCACACGAATTAAACAATATTTTTTAGAGAAAGGGTATAAAGAAAAAAATTTAGCTGAAACAATGGAAAACACAAAGATTTTACCACGGAAAGAACTACTCACATATAAATCAAAAAAGATACTTCCTCAAACAGATAATAGAGTACCACTTATTTGTAATTATAATGGAAATCACAATAATATTAGGAAAATTATAAAAAAGTATTGGCATATACTACAAAAGGACCCAATTTTAGAAAAAATCCTCCCCATACAACCACATATTATTTATAGAGGGGCTAAAAATCTCAAAAGAATTCTTGTAAAAAGCAGTGAAAATTCAACTAAAACAAATCATTTCTCAGGACTAAAAAATGGGTTTTATGGTTGCGGAAACTGTCAGGCGTGCAAATCCACAAATAGTAAGAAAAGGCATTTGAGCAATCTCCGAGAATTCATTAACAAAGATTTCGTAATCAGGGACAAATTAACCTGTTTCTCTAAAGGTGTAATTTATATCTTAAAATGTCCTTGCAACTTATTATATATCGGTAGAACTATCAGATGTCTACATGTAAGAATCTCTGAACATATACGGAACATCAAAAAAGGTTTGGAAACCCATAGTGTTTCTAACCATTTTAAAACCCACCACAATCAAAACCCTGAGCAATTATTTTTTTGCCCTCTAAAAACAGTTATACATGATTGGAGAGGAGGAGATTATAACAAAAAAGTGGGATTAGAAGAGATGAAATTTATTTTTAACTTCAATACCCTTATTCCACATGGTTTAAATTCCGATTTTGAAACTTGTCACTTCTTTTAATATATAAAAAAAAAAAAAAAAAAAATTTATGCACAAAGAATTACTAATAGATGCTTATTTGGAGGTACCAATATTGAATTCTGTATAAAAGTAACCCATTTAGCACTAATAACATGTATGTGAACACTGGCACTTTTTGACACCCAAATATCTCACTCACCATTATAAAAATAAAAGCTAATGTATACTAGCACCTTAAAAAAAAACAAAAAAACAAAAACATTATGATACTGATTCTAATGGAGGTTGGATGATACATAGACACCTCTATTTAACACCTTGTCACTTTATGAACGGGTGGGAGTAAGAAAATATCCTTTTGATCAGCTAGTATGTTTCTATTGTAAATTTATGTCCCCTGAGATTAGCTATTATGCTCTTATTGTGAACTTATGTTGCTCTTTATTCTGTATTACCGATGTTTTCGAGTTGGAACGCACACGTCATACAGTGTGCGTTCCAACCGGCTCGTTGCTATGCCAACAAGACCCCTGCATGCCGGGAATCAGGCGGAGGGAGATGACGCCGACATCCGGAAACGACGAAACCGGAAGTGCGTTCCACCGCGAACTTTTGCGTTCCAAAGACCGGCGAAACACATATAAAAGAACAGGAAAGCAGAAAGGAAGCATTACCGACTGAGGAAGCCCCTGGCACGGGGCGAAACGCGTTTTGGTAGAGACTTTTACTTGGACTCTTTTATTTTATTCAAGTATATATGTTTTATTGGAGAAACTCTCCTTATTTTTATCTTTTACCACCAATATTGGAAATAAACACTTTACTTTCTAGTAAGTGTTTTTAGCTGCATTTCTTTGGGTAAACAGAAGATCCACAGAAGGAGAGGGACATCCTACAAATAGTCCCAATGCTGTTCCCATGAGAGCCACATGTCTTTGTTTGGCTCTCGGTTTGTGAGTACCTGACCACTTTTACTTACATCTTGGCCATTAGGTTGCCGACAATATTACACTATATTGCTGTTTATTTATTCTTTATTTAGATATTGCCAGAAGTGTGATCCACCTACTGTATGTATTGCTTTTTATAACATATAGTATTTAGATATTACAAGGACACTCCACTGCCTAAATATGAGATAAATAAAGAAATCACTGTTTAATAGCTATACCCCCAATGAAAAAAAAACATGCATTTAACCATGCATTTTTTAATTGAGGGTATGTATAAAAACAGCTTGCAAAAGCTGCAGATCTCTTGTCTGAAGCATTTGCAAACCTTCCCCTTCTAACCCCGCCCAGATGTTCTATGGCTGTCCAATTACAGACTTACAAAATACAAGATACACCTAGATAAAAAGCAAAAAGAAAGGAACAATCATAGGGAAACACTGTTAAGTAGATGGGTCCCTAATGAAATATTGCACTCACAAAATAACGAAGAAAATCAAGCCCATCTAGGTTTCTTTGAATCTTGTCAGAAATCTTGTGAGGGAATTCTTGATTCCTCAAGTGGACATGTAAAAAGAAAAACCGAACATAGCATAGAATTGTATGATATAAAAAAAATACAATTTATTGGAAACATTTACAAGAAGTGGAAGATAAAAAAGCCCATCAAGTATTGATCTCTCTTGCAAGATGACAAACGGAGATTTCAAATACAGAAATGGTAGATAACAATAAAATCATCTCTACACGTTTCGTCTAAAGCCTTAGACTTCTTCAGGAGAAATATCAATAAAAAACAATCAAATAAACAACAATGTTACAAATAAGTAAATGCTAATGTTCTCTTCTGTTCGGTCTTCTTTTAAATGTGCCTTTCGCCAGGTTTAGCTTCTCATTATCCAATCTGCAGGCTTGGCGTTACCTGTTCCGAGTATGCTGAATTCTAAATCCATATAAGGACTTCCGTCGATCATTCTGTTCCACCGGTCCGGAAGAAAAAACCTCCTTCTACATTCGTCATTTCTGGCGGCTGGAACGCACATGCGTTCCACCATACCGTGTGTAATCCCGACGGAAGTCAATCCACAATGTGAGAAAGGGCATAGAGAGGGCAGATAACACCAAAATACAAGAGTAGAATTAGTAATACATAACGTACCATGAAAGTAGCATTAAATATAAAACCATGTGCATTCAATTCTAGTGAAACATATCACATAATGCCCCAAAGGTGGATAAGTTAAGATTGTGGAAGTGAATATATAATTATTCAATTGGAAGGGAATGATCTTGGATGCAATTGAAAAAATAATAAAATAAAAATTACAGACTTCCCAAATGCAGCTCAATGATAAGTCTTTGCATGACAGGTGCTCTGAGCAATTGCTGCCTCTTGAGTTTAACTCCAATGATCTAAACAAACCAAGAAGTAACAATACCGGTTATAGACAGTCATGTGGTCCTTAAGTGGTTAAAGGACCACTATAGTGCCAGGAAAACATGCTTGTTTTCCTGGCACTATAGGGTCTCTAGGTGTCCCCCTCCCGCCGGGCTCTTGGGGGTGGAAGAGGTTAAATCTTACCAGTTTCCCCTCCCCCCCTCGGCGGGGAACTCTCCTCCTCCTTTTCCCCGTCATCAGCTGAATGCGCATGCACGGCAAGAGCCGCGTGCGCTATCAGCCAGTCCATAGGAAAGCATTCTCAATGCTTTCCTATGGACGCTGGCGTCTTCTCACTGTGAAAATCACAGTGGGAAGCGCCTCTAGTGGCTGTCAATGAGACAGCCACTAGAGGCTGGATTAACCCTATTATAAACATGAGAAACTGCTATGTTTACAGCAAAAAGGGTTAAACCTAGATGGACCTGGCACCCAGACCACTTCATTGAGCTGAAGTGGTCTGGTTGCCTATAGTGGTCCTTTAAGGAAAATGCCAACATGAATTTTTAAATTAAAAAAAAAAAAGGATTTTAATCACTACTGGTATCGGGGTTCTTATGGATAATATATTATGTTGCAATTTCTGTATTACAGCAGGTAGCTGAGCCGAGCTTGCATACCCTGTTATTGCAGAGGCATTCCTTATCCTTTATTTCTGCTCTAATAACAAGCTATAATACCTAATACCTCAAAACTATTTTTCTAATATAATAATCCTTTTATCAAGTATTGAAAGGAATAATATTTTTTTTAAATTAAGTGTTTGGAAAAAAAAATTGAGGGGGTCTAGAACCGGGGCTCATTGGAAAGACCTCAGGAGATACCACTTAAGGCACCCCCTACAACAGGAGAACGATGGGCCAGACAACAGGACCTTCGGGACCCATCCACGACACCCACAGAGCAAACCACCAAACCTGTTGAACCCACAGGCACAACCTGAAGATTCACCTTCGAACGAGCCACTTCACTTAGAACAAAGCATTTGACGAGAGACGAATAGCAACTTTGACGGGACAACACACTATCACCCCACTCGGACACTTGACCCGACCAGACTCCCCTATCCCCATCCTAAAAGTATCCTCACACGGAGGAAATACCGGCATACACAGCCACAGACACAGGAATGACAAGGGGATAACACATCAAACCTAAACTACAACCCATTGTCAAACCACTAACATATACAACTGTGCTAAAATATATCAAAACGTACCATGCAATGGTACAAATGTGAACAGATGGCATTATTATACCCCACCCCTACCCTTCCCCTCTTATTTTCTGTATCCCCTTCCCCAAATGCTGGTATTTATACAAAATCAACAAATAAAGAATGAAAGAAAAAAAAAAATTAGACAAATATTTAGCCCATGTTTAAAAACACTATATCTTCTCTGCTTCTGTGCAGATAGTACTTTTTTCTCTCTTTTTAAAAAAATAATAATTTGTTTTACATTTTGTTTTTTGTTTAACTATACTTTATTGACCGTTGTCCTTTAACAGAGGTTGCTGATACAAAAATAAAGCTCATCTTCAGTCCACCTGTGCCTCCCATGCCTCACCCCTCTGTCAGTCCCTGTATTGGCTTTCTGTAAGATATAGAGCTCAATATAAAATTCTGGTGCTTGCTTGCTAGCTTACAAATCTCTACACAATACTGCTCCAACCTATCCATTCTTCCTAATACACAAGTATGTCCTGTCTAGGCCCCTACGCTCTGCCGAATACCTACATCTATCCCCTGTTCATACTCCCACTTCTGATCGCATTCAAGACTTCTCTATGGCTGCACTGTTCTATGGAACACCCTTTTCTTCTCAATTAGACATTCACCCAATCTCCACTCCTTCAAAAAATTATTGAAAACTCCTCTCTTCTTCAGGAAAGTGTATCAATTAAACTGTTTATAGCTCCCCCTGCACCCAGATTCCTCTCCTGCAACTGTCATAAAAATAAAAAAATACAACTAAAAAAAACCACGAAGTCTTCAATGAATACTATTCTACCAACCTACTTTTGAACTCTTACCCTTACCTTTGTGTCACTTCACCCCACTCCCTCTAACATTTAAGCTCTTTAAGCAGGCCCCTCAATCTCTCTGTTCCTGTACGTCCAGTTGTTTGGTTACAATTACATGTCTGTTAGTCCACCCATTGTACAGCGCTGGGGAATTTTTTGTCGCTATATAAATAATAATAATATGGCTGCATTCCACATTAATTAGTGTGTAAGCACTCTCTATCTCCAGAGAGAGAGAGTCTAGAGACAACAGAAATTGCAAAATTTGGGAGCATAAAATAAAAGCTTCAGAAGCAGAGTTTTATATAGATAGTATTTGCCAACACAGCTGACATTCCAAATAAATTTTAATGTCGGAGAGCATCATGTGATATTGATGCACTCCCCACAAAATTGTAATGTCAGTGCACCATGCTAATTTGTTAAGCAGGAGATGAAACCATACCTCATTGATCTTATAAAACACGATGCAAGGAGAGCCACCCAGTCAGTCTCATTTTATTCCATACAGTGTGAATATTTTTTGTCGTCTTTTTAATAGCCTTATAATAGCAGCTGGCCTTCTTTTTATCCAAATAGTCACTCTGACTCTCTTAATCAGACCTCGCTTCCTGCTGTTAAACATACATTATATAAAATTGGGAATCGCACAAAAGGGGTTGAAGGTTTGTGTCACGTACTGTAACATGCAAGTCTACACGTCTCCAGTCTACACTTATACTGATGCTGGAGCCTTGGTGTGATGTCAGACAAACCCCGGCATCAGTACAGACATGGAGGGAGCTGGCCAATTGGTACAGATGGATTGCATTATCAAACCACGTGAGCCAATGGCAGGAGGTTCCATTATATATCCCTTTCAAGAAACGAAAAAGGAGGCCGGGTAGACCTCACAGTGTTAAAAAAAAAAATATGTATAAGTCTGTGTATCTATTAATGCGTATGTATGAGTCTGTGTGTGTATAAGTCTGAGTCTGTGTGTATTGATGTGTGTGTGTATGTGTTTGTGTCTATTGATGTGTGTGTATGTGTTTGTGTCTATTGATGTGTGTGTATGAGTCTGTGTGTGTCTATTGATGTGTGTGTATGAGTCTGTGTGTGTCTATTGATGTGTGTGTATGAGTCTGTGTGTGTCTATTGATTGATGTGTGTCTATGAGTCTGTGTGTCTATTGATGTGTGTGTATGAGTCTGTGTGTCTATTGATGTGTGTGTATGAGTCTGTGTGTCTATTGATGTGTGTGTATGAGTGTGTGTGTGTGTGTGTCTATGAATGTGAGAATGTGCAAGTAATTATAACAAAATGGGTTGAGAAAGTGCAGAGTGAGACACACACAAAAATCACATTTTGGGGGTTGGAGAAGAAGGCAAAATACATTTTTGCATCGGGTGCCTTGTAACTTAGGAACGTCTTTACTTGAGGAGAGCTGGACCATGGCATCTTCCATTAATCTCTCCCATACCATTACCTTTTTTTTTTTTATATTTTTTTTTTACACGTGTAGATGTTTTACTTAAAATACTTTATCTCTTATTGGTTTTGCATGTTTATGATGTCTGCCTTATTCTAATTTTTAATATTATTTTATTATTTTTGTGGGAGAGGGGCATGGTCCTTAAAGTGGTTTAGGATTGATTGATTTATTTTTTGTTTTATCTTTTTCTTTTATTTCCCTTTACTAATTTTGTTCTTAGTCTCATAAAACCCAACATTTATATAGAGCTTTTTTTCCCCTCTAAGAATCCTGAAGTTTGCCTTTAGAACCTAATGAGCAGCTGATAAATGTTACCCTTTACCCATCCCGGGTAATTTGTGGCGCCAGTAAATGTTCTGGTTGTGTCGCACATGTTTAATCACAGCCTTTTGGGTGCGTGAATAGTTACATAGTTACATAGCTGAAAAGAGACTTGCGTCCATCAAGTTCAGCCTACCTCACATTTGTTTTTTGCTGTTGATCCAAAAGAAGGCAAAAAACCCCAGTTTGAAGCACTATTTTGCAACAAGCTAGGAAAAAAATTCCTTCTTGACCCCAGAATGGCAGTCAGATTGATCCTTGGATCAAGCAGTTATTACCCTACATTGAAAGATTATATCCTTGAATATTCTGTTCTTGCAAGTATGCATCTAGTAGCCGTTTGAACATCTGTATGGACTCTGATGAAACCACTTCTTCAGGCAGAGAATCAAAATGTTGACTAGAAATCATGTTTTTCTTTTCTTCTTCCCAGGTTACACATCTGGAAAAGGAGCTTCATCAGCTCAGAGAGAGTAAATTGGTTTCCATGGATGATGAAGCTGCACAGATAAACTTTGAAGCTGCTTCCAAGGTGAATACTAATCATATGATAGCCATGCTCCTAAATCTATATGTCAACGATATCCTTCCTTAAAGTTGTTTGCCTGTCTCCAAAGTATAGCTTCAGGTTTTAAGGGACAACTCAAAGCACCATAACCACTACAGCTTGTTGTAGTCAAACCGCAGGTTTTTTTTTTTTTTTATATTTTTTACGTATGTCACCACTCTTTCTGTGTTCTCTAGCTTAATGTCTCCAACTCTCTTTACCCATTTCATCAACAGCTCCTGTTTCCCCCTCCTCATTTATTTGGTGTTTAATATTTCTACTGTAAAATGTTGCGGAATATGTTCAATGCTAAAGAAATTATGATTAAGCTATTAAAAAATTAAAATGTTCCATCTATTCAAGGGGAGGATTTCAACACCGCTTTATAGAAACAATTTCATCATATGAATTAACAGTTTTAATACATGGCAATACATAACTGTTCTTTGTAACTGCAGACTGACATTGTGCATTGTTACCTAGTCTCTCATCTATAATTAGTCCACATCTCCTTCTCCTTAAAGGTGTATGTTGCTTGTGCGTTCCTCATTCCAAACTGTATTTATTTACAGTGCATTACATTTGCCCTTGGCCTGCCTGGAGTCTAAATGTATCCAAATCTCTATAAAAAGAAGTATTATTCTTACTCAGAATGGATTAAGTAATTAGCTTTATGTTGTCTGCACACTGAGATGCAAATTCAAATACCTTTACCGATTTCCTTCAGTTGTTACAGTAAACATCTCCTTCGAACCATATCAAAGTCTTGACAAAATCCAAGTAGATTACATCCACTGTAAAACCTTGATTTAAAGGACCACTATAGTGATGGAAAACAAACTCATTTTCCTGGCATTATATAGTCCTTAGGTCCGTCCCACCCTCAGGGCCCCCCTCCCAATGGGCTGAAAGGGTTAAAAACCCTTCAGCCACTTACCTTAATCCAGCGCCGGGCTCCATTGGCGCTGGTGACCTGTCACTCAACTCCCGAGTGGAGACGTCAACCCCCCAAGTGGAGCCGAATGCGCATGCCACGTGAGCTTTCAAACTGCCTATTGGAAAGCATTACTCAATGCATTCCTATGGACTCTCTGCGTGCTCAATGGGATTTTCGCATTGAGCGTCGCGGAAGCGCCTCTAGCGGCTGTCAATGAGACAGCCACTAGAGATTGGATTAACCCTGCAATTTAAGCATAGCAGTTTCTCTGAAACTGCTATGTTTACAGCTGCAGGGTTAAAACCTGGGGGATGTGGCACCCAGACCACTTCATTGAGCTGAAGTGGTCTGGGTGCCTATAGTGGTCCTTTAAATATGGTCACCACATCTCTTTATGCCAATGCTTCTGTTGATCAAGTTAATTCTCTCATGCCCAGCTCGTACAGTATAAGAAGGGAAATGCTTATGCAGTTTCCTATTACTGACTATAGGGAAGGAAAGGGTGCTAAAATAAATATACCTCCAGAATAAAAGTGCTTATTCTCTTAGGTGTTAGGGTAGACACTTAGCAAAATACAACAGACTTTTTATTTATTTATTTACAACCATTTTCATATCTTTATGTGACAGACTGTGAATGAGAGTTGTTGCTTGCTTTACCATTTTATCTTTTTGATTTTCCATTACTTTTGTGGGAAGATATGTTCTTGTAAAACAGCACGGAAAGTACTTCAAGCCTCCAGTTCATTTAACATTATTTAAATGACAGTTACTTTGGACATTTGACTGAGCCAGGACAGGTGGGTGGAGGGCCACACATTTCACGCAGGGAGGGGCCGTGTTTCATCCGTGACTGAAGTTAAAACACCTGTGTTTACTTTGGAGATTTTCGCAATCAGCAACAGAAATTCGTGGGCTGGGAAAGTGAAATAGATGATCGAGGCAAGTGTTATGATGACTAAACACATCTGAGATGCCCTCCAACTGGAGAACTTGTAGTTGGGTGGTTGACACGTTTAAGATATGTTTAACTTCACAGTATTGATTATTTAATGCATCCGTATTCTATTTAATCAATGAAATTAAAAATCTGCCTGCAGATCACACACCACAAACATTATTTACAAAATGCCTGTTTAGTTTAGATTTTCCAGTTACTGCAAAAACTGCTAACTCAATCATATTATGCGGAAGCAAATGTGTTTGTCAAGTACAAAGAAAGACTACAGATAAAGTCTTCATTTTATGAGTTTATATTTTAATAGTGGGGGACAGGGCCTGACTGTCATGGCGTTCAGACTCACATCCAGAGAGCTCCTAAAGAATTGTTAAATATACTTACCAACCCTGCTATCTTGATAACCAACTGAAGACCAGCACAAACCTGAGGAACTGTGTTGTGTCCACAAAGGGCATAGGCTGATTGACACGCTAGGCACTTGGCAGTATCTCACATCATCACCTGCCTAAATTACTGCAGCAGCTCTTATAATTCATGTATGTTATTTTTGTTTTCTCGTTAGTCTTTACTATATTTCTCTATATCTCCTACTTTTTGCAGCTGCTGTGGTTATAAAGCCTAATATCAAAATGCTTCATGTTTATTGCATAACCACTATAGGTCTATGCTTTCATGTCACATATGTTTAAATATGTGATTTTACTGTGTGCCTCAATAGAAGTGTGACTGGCATAAGAAAAAGAATACTTCACTGAGTAAGCACATCCTGGGTTTACTAGGATTTTTAAATTACAAAACAAGTTGTAGTAAATATTCTTGCATACTCTCTGAGTGTGCGTTTTGTAATGCCAGCTTCACTATACAGGCATTATGTAAGAGATGATCAAATGGAGATGATCAAAATCTGCAATTTCAATATAAAAGTAAAATAATGCTATATTTCATAAACTTCGTTATGCTTTGCAATGGGTATTGTAAGTACCTCTGCCACATGTTTTGTAAAGTTATCATTAGCAATTTAGATATACATTTATAATCTGTAAGGAATTTCTTTACATACTAAGCTTTCTATGATAAGCTTGATGTGTGGCTAAGTGGTTTGTACCTTGTGAGTTACTTGTATATCTGACTTGAATCTCCTCATTCCTTGATTGCTGCTTATATCTGTTTGTGATTTTCCCATGTGTACCAGGACTGTTTACTATTACATGGATACTCATCTACTACACTTTTGTCTCCATCTTGAGCCATGTATTTTTGTATAAGCTCTTCTGAACCAATTTTATAGGCAAATAGAGAAATAAATAACTAAAGCAACTATTTTGGCAAATGAGCATAGTCAGAACTGTTATGGTTCAAATCAGAAAGGTGGACCACACAGAGTTCAGGAAAGTTGTAGAATTCTCATGGAAACGTCCCCACCCTATAATGATGTCACTCTAAGTGAGTCTTGAGATTTACCATTGTTCTACGGGCATCTTAAGGGTAGAGTTTGACCCACATAGGAAAGTGTAAATTCAGACAAGCCAAAGTCAAAAACTGAGATGTTTAGGTGGGATCAGGGAAAATGACGTAGCAACCAAGGATAATGTGGAAGAAGCCAAAGTCATGAGTGAAAAGGTCCTACAAACACATTTTGTAAAGTACCTTGACAAGATCACTAAATGAGTATTGGAAAAGTAGCTCCGTTCAGACCTGGGATTAATGTGGTGCATTGAGTAGATGGAAAATGTTATGGATATAGGTATGGGAATTTCTTACTGGCCATTTAAAGCCATCTGGTGGATTGAGAAGACAACAGATGAGTTTTAAATGGCCAGATGTACTTTAGTTTCAATTACCGTAATTTCTGCGCTCTCCAGAATTTGTTGGATCTTAAAACCTAATGATCACAGACATGTGTGTGAAAAAAGAGGAGCATTTTCAAAGCAACTTCTATACTAGTTTAAAACCCACATTAAAAATCTAACAAACAGAAGCAGATTGCACCTAAAGAGAATTGGTAATGTCACAATAATGTGTACGTACACCATTTACTTTTGTAGTGCCAGGTATCTCAGAAAAAGAAAAAATATATGTAAAATGGTGAAGTACGTTTTAACAGCAGGTTAAAATATAATAGTGTAACAGGGATAAACTCACACTTTAGAGAGCTACTGAGAGCTCTGCTGTATAATCCCCATCTAAGGATATAATTCAGCAGCAATGGTATTGCTCCAGTAGGTAGATAGTGTAAAAAGCAAAAGTAGAAATATCCAAAGGTACAATATAGTAACAGATGATATTAAAAATATAAAAGTACATATCTTACTTACATTTTCCAGAGCATAGTGTTTAGAACGCTGGTGGTATAATCCCCACCATTTATTTGCAGCACTAGGAAGCCAATGGGTAATAGAGTATAAAATCCCCAAATAAATCCAAAGTAAATTAAATTTAAAATGATTAACTTTATTACAACATAAAAAGCAACAAATGGTATATAAAATCAAAATATACTAAAGAACCACACTTTACGCGTTTCACCTTGGGGTTTCAACTCTTTAGGCGTAATCTGCTTCTGTTTGTTTGATTGTTATGTCTTCACAGGGTTAGGGATTCCTCGTAAGACTTGCTGCCTGTATATTGGATTTAGTGAGCACCTAACTTCGAACGTTCTTTTTTTTAAAACCTATATTTAACTTTTCTTTACACACTAATCAGTAAAAGCAAAATATTGGAAACACATCAAAGTAAAGCCACCAGCAAGCACAGTTAATATTTCATATTTCAGTGCATTTTCAAATGCATTCCCACTTCTGAACTGCAAGACCAGTACCAGAAACGCACAGGACATACAAACATAAAGTGTTACTATGCATTAACGGTTCTCTTCTAAAATATGGGGTGACAGGAGTGAAAGCTACAGAGGGAGCCAAACACCAGGAAGAGCTGGCAGAGACAGTGCGGCCTAGGGAATTTATTAGTGAGAGGTACCAGTGTTTGGCAGGAGAAAGAGCAGCGTTGAATCAGAACAGGGGGAATTTACAGGAACGTTAGTGTTACTGTGCCACTTCCTGCATGGAAATTGAAATTAGGAAGCGTAAGTCAAAAAAAAACATGTTTGTAAGTTTAAGTATGGTAGGAGGCTAGAGAGAATAGTGTTGAAGATGCAATCAAATTACCTAGACTCTGAGCAGAAACTGCTAATGTTGGTGTTTGGTCTCTTCCCCTTCTTTTTTGAGGGTGACCGTTTTGAGCAGCATGTCTTAGGTTTCGGTTGGACATTTAACCTTTTGAGATTAGGCCGCAGTCTAAAGGGTGTTTTTTATCTTGAACCAATAATGGCACAGTAAGGTAATAAACACAATATGAATCCAGTATTTTATTCAGGAAACTTTCTTTGAACTGTCAAAAGCCACTCTAAATTTCAGGACCACGCGCTATCAGGAGAACAAGTCAGAGTTAAAAGCAAAACGTCAAAATTGAGAACATGGAGTGGTGCATTTCAAGCCGATCCATATAATGTACAGGGTTATTCACTAAAGGGAGAATTCAAAGTAGCCCAAATGAAAGCATAGTTGACTTAGGGAATGTTTCAAGTTTGGCTATATTTGCCTTGAGTTTGAATTAACTTTGAATTCACTTCAAATTCTCACTTTTGTGAATAGCCCTGTCAATCTGTAAATCTAGAATGTCACGAAACATTATTATTATTTTATTATTTATATGGCGCCAGCAAATTCCATAGCGCTGTATAATGGGTGGACTAACAGACACGTAGTTGTAACCAGACAAGTTGGACACACAGGAACAGAGGGGTTGAGGGCCCTGCTCAATGAGTTTACCTGCTAGATTGAGTGGGTTATAGCGACACAAAATATACAATTTGGATGTAATGAAATAGGTTTCTAGAAAAGTATTCACGGAGAATTTATTTGACAGTTGCAGGAGAGGAGTCATGGGGGGAGGGGGTGAATGAAAACCTGCTAACCGTTTAAATGATATGACAACCAAGCATCAGTATAAAGGAAAAGTCAGTTTTAAATAGGGTTATATGTCTCCAGAAACTGAGTAATAATTTTTTTTTTTTAATAAAATGAAAATCTGACCCATCATGGTAAAGGTGATGTATATTTGCAAAACTGCTATAGTCAAGAGTGTGCCTACTGTAGCTGATCAAGTTAAACGTAGGAGACCGGTAAAATATAGCAGAGATTTGTAAACCTATTCATTATGACATGCATTTTCCTGAATAATGTTGGCAGAGGCAATGCCCTGTCTGTTTAATATTTTATAGCATTTAATGGCATATTCTAAAAGCAACAAAGAGAGAGAATATGACAACTCTGAGAACGGACAAAAGTTTCAAGGAACTCAGTAGCTTGCCCTTCGGTCCCCGCTCAGGTCTCAAAATAGTTTTTGCTCACTTGTGCCGTTACAGAGAGAACCGGTTCCAAGGCATATCAGACTAATCCCCCCATAAGGGCAGTCCAGAACCAAAATGCAAAAGAGGTACAGCAACCCCATATAATTGTTTCAGCCATTTTTGGGCCTTGTCAGCGAGGTGTAGCTGATACCTCTTTAGGCACAGGACTTTTAGTCCTGGCAGAGGCAAGTGTCAAGCCTGCTGTAGGGTATCCAGGGGAGTACAGATCCAGGGCAGGGAGAATAATTGCTCCTTAGCAGTCTGGATCTCACCGTTTAGTCAGTGTGCCAGGCTGGGAATCGCAACAGCTATAGCATGCTTTGCTGAGAATTTACTGCAGTCTGCACGCCATGGAAATGGAAACTTTAATTCCCAATGGGCCACCTGGAATCATGGCTTATAATGCCTATTTGCTTTTTGCAGAGAGTGGGTATCACACATTACATACAGCTAATACACACCAGATACATCAAAGACTGCCAGCATGTACCACAATAATACACATTGCAGCCAGCACAAAAATCACATCCTCACGCTGTAGAGACTGCCAGCGTACACCATGCACACACATTACAAACAGCTAGCACAAACAAAACACACGGCCATCACACAACAGACGTGCATACACAAGCAATACATTCTGTAGAAGAGAGGAGAGGATGGGGGGGTGGAGGGGTAAGAGAGTGGGACACTCAAGGTTAATTATTATTGTACAATGGTTTGCGAATTTAAAAAACTGAGGCAAAATATTTTGCCAATGGCTAAATTTGAGAATATTTCCAGATCAGATTTTTTTGCCTCACTTATTCCATTTGGATTAAAATTCGGAGTTTAGTTACGAGCCCTGTTAATTTACAGGGTTCAATACAGGAGTCCCAGTCCCAGAAATTATTATGCATGTCAGGACAAGTATATTGGGCTATCACCTTAACCACTACATCCGTACGTGCATAATGAATTGAGTGCTGTGATTAGCAACATTATGCTGTAAGGACTCATTTGCATCTCTGTTTTTTTGTGCTATTCCCTATCTGTATCTCTTTGTCTTGCGGAATACCCTCAGGGGTATGTTTTGTTTTAACTGTAAGCTTACATCTATTTTTTTTAAAAAAGGGCTTTGTTAATATTGCTAAATATTGACACCTATATACTGTATTATTAACGGTTAAACTTTTTTATGACTTTGGCTGCTGATACATGTGCTTTCAGGTGATGTCCCATTGAAGTCACCTATATCCAGTAATTCACTTGTGTGTTTATTTAATGTTACTGAGAAATTATCTGTCTGAACTTTCGCAATAGACAATGCTTAGTTCAGGTGCCACCAGCCTCAAGCTTCTCCCTCCTATTGATTTCCTCCTATGATAGTTAATGCCTGCACAGGAGCAGGATAGTGTGTAGGAGAAGTCTGATATGTTATATAAAAGTGTATAAAAATACTATTTCATATTATTATGTATGCTATTGCATATATTTCCTTTATGTTGCCTTAAGTGTTCCTTTAATAGATTTCAATATACACTGATCAGCCTGCAAACCAAGTGAACAGTCAGTTCTTCAATTTTCTGTATCGGAAGCAGGACAAATGGGCAAGCAAAAATATCTGACAAGGACCAAAATAGTGATGTCTAGACAACTAGTTCAAAGCATCTCCAAAACAACACGTCTTCCGACAGTGGCGTGATCCTGGTACGCATTAGTTATTACCTACCAAAAGTGGTGCTAGGATGGACTGCAGGTGAACCAATGTCAGGTTCATGGTGGCCCTTGGGTCATTGATGCATGAGGGGAGCAAAGGAGTCTGGTCCAATCACACAGAAGAGCTGCTGTAGCTCAAATTGCTGGAAAATCTAATGTTTGCCGTGATGGAAAGGTGTCAAAACACACAGTGCATCACAATTGGCTGCATATGGAGCTATGTATCCTCAGACCAGTCAGAGTACCCATGATGACCCCTGTCCATTTCTGTTAGATCAGGTAGATGGCCGGGTGCATCATTTACCTGGGGAAGAGATGGCAGCAGGGTGCACTGTGGGAGGAAGGCAGGCAGTGTTATCCTTGGAAACCTAGGGTCCTGGCATTCATGTAGATGTAACTGATACATACCATCTATCTAGTGATTGTTGCAGACCACATACATCCCTTCATGGCAATGATGTTCCCTCAGATAATGCAACCTGCCACACTGCAAAAAAAAGGAATGGTGTTGCCTTGGGCTCCAAATAATCCAGATCTCACCTGCAAAGGTGTCCCAGCTCTGGTAATTTAATAAGTAATCATTCTTTTACATGTTTTTTTTTTTTTTTTTTTTTTCACTAGCAAATGGGCAGTGGACAGAAGGGAACCTGTAATCCTGGAGAAAAAAAACTTTGCAATTTTATTATTATATAATTCAATGTGTAATGTTTTGTCTGCTGAAGTAATAGTTTTTTTTTAATGTCTGTACATTTTTTTATATTACAATTAAACAAGTACTTTTTCTCTGCACTACAAAGTGCAAACCTATACTAGTATAGAATTCAATACATTTAGAACGTGAGTTTACTTCTGATATTTGAAACCATACGTGTACATGACAGTTTGTCATTAAACCTCCTAACTCCCTAGCTATTTTTCAAAAGCCTGCAGTAACTCCGTGTGTGCAGCTCCTGTTACCCAGCGTTCTCTGTGTTTATTGATCAATATTTACTCTCTGCGTTGCCTGCTTTACGGACCTGGGTTTTGTTGTAGATGCGAACTGTAGGTTTAAGTGTTTGGAACCACATTAGTTCTGTGACACAACGGCTGTCAGCACAGTTTCCAGCTCGAAGCAAAGTGTGTGAAGAGGGTTGAGGAAAAGACCTGTTTAAATAGGACATTCCCAGTAACATTCTCTGACTCTTTCACACCGTTTACAATTCCTCTCATATGTCAGCTCACTCTTCTCAACACAGAGTGCACATAAATCACTTATTTTGTGCCTTTTCTTATTTTAAGAGGTGCAAATATTTGCCACATCAGGTTACTCTCGCTATAAACACCACTGTGTTCCTTTATTTTCCAGGAAATGTTCCACATTTTTTATTGTTAACATACCTCCCAAGTATCATTCTTCAAGAGGTTTTTTTTTTGTCTAGGATCCTTATCCTCCGGTCCCTCTTTTCTAAAGTGGTGTCCTTTTTTTATTATATACAGAAACTCCAGAATTTTTGTTTTGTGGGATTATAAAAAGCCCCATAGCCATGCAAAGTAATTTGTCTTTAACCCCCTCTAGGGTTTGGCAGATCTGATCATGCCTCTATATTACATGTTTCAATAAATTAGGGTATATACAAATAATTTGGTCTTGTTTGAAATATGTTTTATAAATAAATAGTTGTTTATGAAATTGCATAAAATTTTACACAATGAAAATGCTTGCTCCGATGCAATAGCTCTTAAAGCAGATTTAGAATGTGACTGCAGATAAGAACCGTTCGGCCCATCTAGTCTGCCCAATTTTCTAAATACTTTCATTAGTCCCTAGCCTTATCTTATAGTTAGGATAGCCTTATGCCTATCCCATGCATGCTTAAACTCCTTTACTGTGTTAACCTCTACCACTTCAGCTGGAAGGCTATTCCATGCATCCACTACCCTCTCAGTAAAGTAATACTTCCTGATATTATTTTTAAACCTTTGTCCCTCTAATTTAAGACTATGTCCTCTTGTTGTGGTAGTTTTTCTTCTTTTAAATATAGTCTCCTCCTTTACTGTGTTGATTCCCTTTATATATTTAAATGTTTCTATCATATCCCCCCTGTCTCGTCTTTCCTCCAAGCTATACATGTTAAGATCCTTTAACCTTTCCTGGTAAGTTTTATCCCGCAATCCATAAACCAGTTTAGTAGCCCTTCTCTGAACCCTCTCTAAGGTATCAATATCCTTCTGAAGATATGGTCTCCAGTACTGTGTACAATACTCCAAGTGAGGTCTCACCAGTGTTCTGTACAATGGCATGAGCTCTTCCCTCTTTCTACTGCTAATGCCTCTCCCTATACAACCAAGCATTCTGCTAGCATTTCCTGCTGCTCTATTACATTGTCTGCCTACCTTCAAGTCATCAGAAATAATCACCCCTAAATCCCTTTCCTCATATGTTGAGGTTAGGACTCTATCAAATATTCTGTACTCTGCCCTTGGGTTTTTACGTCCAAGATGCATTATCTTGCACTTATCCACATTAAATGTCAGTTGCCACATTTCTGACCATTTTTCTAGTTTACCTAAATCATTTGCCATTTGGCTTATCCCTCCTGGAACATCAACCCTGTTACATATCTTAGTATCATCAGCAAAAAGACATACCTTACCATCAAGACCTTCTGCAATATCACTAATAAAAATATTAAAGAGAATGAGAATGGGTCCAAGTACAGATCCCTGAGGTACCCCACTGGTGACAAGTCCAAGCTTTGAATATATTCCATTAACTACAATTTTTTTAAATGTCCAGATGTATAGGTTTATCCTGATGATGCAGGTGCATTATTTAATATTTAACTAAATATGTATTGAACATCGGTAAACTGAGAACTACTAGTTTGATGGAGGGATATATGAACATAGACTGGGTTATTTATTTAAGTGAGAATTCAAGGGGAATTTTGAATCTAAGGCCAGAATAGCCAAACTGGAAGCATTACTGACTAGGATAATATAAGCTGTGTTGTCCTTAATTTAACATTAATTTTGAATTCATCTAAAATTCTGTGTTAGTGAATAACCCAGAGCATGATAATGCGGTGTTCTTGAAAGAGAGGAATGCCAAATGAGATTACGCTCTAACATTAAGGGTGTCAGGACTGACCTTGCCTTAACACACAAACCTAGGTTGAAACAACATAGGTTTGTATATCGGTTCTTAGAGTATCTGGGGTAGCACTGATAAATAAGTCAGAACGTCTGGAGACACAGAATAAATGTGAACAAGAGGAGGTCAGGGATAACAAGAGCGTGAGTGTTCCGCGTCCCGACTCCAAATGAGGCATCGGGACGTGTGTGGAGCATCAAAGACAAAGATGGAAGTGCTGGGTGCCAGGATCATGCTGCGCTACCTGGAGCAAGAGGCGAAAGGTGGGTCAGAAATAAAGCCACTAATCCCAGCACTGGATTGAATGCTGAATTATTTTGTTTTCAGTTCTTCTAGTAATAATATGGACAGCAGGTGACCGTTCACATATACATTAGTGATGGCAAACATGCCCTTTCTATCTGTTATTTAGAGCCTCCTACAGCAGTGGGTGTCTATGATCTTGGTGAAACTTAGCTGAGTGAGCATTCCAAGGAATAGTATGGGGTGGAGTTAGGGATAACTTTAAATGGAAAGGACTTGGGAACAATTATAAATCACAAATAAATCAATAGTATACAATGCCGGTTTGCCGTTGCAAAAGATAGTAAGGTGCTAGTAAGGACAAATGAGTAATTTGTTACATGTGAGTTTACAGAGGAAGATGTTCTATGTCAACTGTCAAAAGTAAAGACAAATGAGTCAATGGGACCTGATGGAATACACCCAAAGTTATTAAAATAGCTTAGTGGTGTACTAGCAAAATCATTAACAGATTTATTTAACCAATCATTGTTAACAGGAGTAGTCCCAGAAGATTGGAAGTTAGCGAATGTTGTGCCCATTCACAAGAAAGGTAGTAGGGAGGAGTCTGGCAACTATAGGCCACTTAGCCTTACTTAATGGAAACCATGTTAAAGGATAGGATTGTTGAACATCTAGAGTCACAAGGATTTCGAGATCAGAGACAACATGGGTTTACTTCAGGGAGATCATGCCCAGTGGCGTACATGCCAGGGTCGCAGGGGTCGCAGCTGCGACCGGGCCCGGCCCACCAGGGGGCCCGGCCGCCCCTGCGACCCGGTATGTACCCACAGGGCCAGCCTCTTCCCCTGGGGGGCCCAGGAGCCGGCCACCTCAGGGCCCCCCGAGGCTGGCCCTGCTGTCACACACACACTCCTGGGCGGGTGGCCGGTCGGGCAGGCAGGCGGGCGCGCAAGGGAGCACTTTCCCCTCAGTGCTTCCTCTTCAGCTCCCTCGCGCACCGCACTGATACCGGAGCCGGAAGATGACGTCATCTTCCGGCCCCGGCATCCCTACGCGGCGCACGAGGGAGCTGAAGAGGAAGCACTGAGGGGAAAGTGCTCCCTCGCGCGCCCGCCAGCCAGCCCAGCAACACCACTGGACCCCAGGGAATCCCCCCAGCACTCCAAAAGGTAAGGAGGCTGGGGTGATTACATTTAAAAAAAACAAAAAACTAGTGTCAGTGTTTGAGTGTGTGAGAGTGTTAGAGTGAGTGTTAGTGTGTGTGAGTGTTAGAGTGAGTGTTAGTGTGTGTGAGTGTTAATGTGAGTGTTAGTGTGTGTGAGTGTTAGAGTGAGTGTCTGCTAGTGAGTGTTAGAGTGAGTGTTAGTGTGTGTGTCTGCTAGTGAGTGTTAGTGTGTGTTAGTGTGAGTGTTAGTGTGTCTGCTAGTGAGTGTTAGTGTGAGTGTTAGAGTGAGTGTTAGTGTGTGTCTGCTAGTGAGTGTTAGTGTGAGTGTTAGTGTGTGTGAGTGTTAGAGTGAGTGTTAGTGTGTGTGAATGTTAGAGTGAGTGTTAGTGTGTGTGTCTGCTAGTGAGTGTTAGTGAGTGTGAGTGTGTGTGTCTGCTAGTGAGTGTCAGTGAGTGTTACTGTGTGTGTCTTACTGAGTGTGTGTGTTAGTGAGTCTGTTTGATGTCTGTTAGTGAGTGTGTTTGTCAATGAGAGTGTATGTATGTCTGTCGCTGACTGTGTCTCTGTCAATAAATGTGTGTGTCTGTTAGCTAGTGTGTATGTGTCTGTAAGTGTGTGTGTGTCTTCAGCACTTACCTTTCTCCAGCGCCGGACTCCCTTGGCGCTGGGGATCCCTCAGCCTCTCAGCTCAGAATGCGACCGCGCACGCATTCAAACCGCCCATAGGAAAGCATTACTCAATGCTTTCCTATGGACGTTCAGTGTGCTCCTCTAGCGGCTGTCAGTGAGACAGCCACTAGAGGCTGGATTAACCCTCAGTGAAACATAGCAGTTTCTCTGAAACTGCTATGTTTTCAGCTGCAGGGTTAAAACTAGAGGGACCTGACACCCAGACAACTTCATTGAGCTGATGTGATCTGGGTGTCTGTAGTGGTCCTTTAAAGGACCACTATAGTGCCAGGAAAACATACTCGTTTTCCTGACACTATAGTGCCCTGAGGGTGCCCCCACCCTCAAGGACCCCCTCCCGCCCACGGATCAATTTTCGCACCGGGGCCCCATGGGTCATGTGTACGCCACTGATCATGCCAATCTAATCTTATTGATTTTTTTTTGATTGGGTAACTAAAATAATAGATCAGGGTGGTGCAGTATGCATTGCTTACCTAGATTCCAGTAAGGCTTTTGACACTGTTGCACTAAATCGATAAATTTCAGTCTTTAAGTTTGGATTCCAATATTGTTGAATGGGTGGCTGAGTGACAGAGAGGGTTGTAGTCAATGGAGTATATTCGAAGCATGGGCTTATCACCAGTGGGGTACTGTGACGAAAGTAACCTCGTCACTGGCTTTTGGAGGGGCCTGTTTGCCAGCCTCCTACCCTGTGATTATGGCCCTGTGACAAACTGAACCTCGTCAAGGTTTCTTGGAGGGGCTTGCTGGCCAGCCTATTGCCTCAGGACTATGTGCCCTGCAATAAACCTTGCCCAATGCACTTTAGAAGGCTCTGTTCATGTGAAGTATGTACTTTTGTACTCCAGACAGAGAGACCGACCATTAGCCCTAATTCTCTGGAACTATTTAGGGTATGGGACCATGTGCACGGTGGGTCAAAAATAAGACTTCCAGGAATTTCCTGAACCTCTGCTGGGTGATTTTTGGATATGTTGTTCGCCCAGGGCTATCAGGGGATGTAAGATTTATGGGGATATGTTGTGTTTTGGGGTACTCTTGAGGTTTTGTAAAATATGTGTTTTTTCTGGAGATAATTGGGTTAATACAGTATCTGTCCAATTATCTCACAGGCAGAGGGGAGGGATTGTATGTTTGTTGTGGGAGTGTCGTACATTTAATTACTGTTCTGATTGGTTTGTAACAATTTAATGTGACTGTTCCCTTGCATGGGGACTTGCATAAAAGGCCAGCTGTGGCTCCCATTAAAGGAGATGCTTTACCCCTTCATGAAGTCTTGGCTCATGTTTGGGGGGTTGGAGAACTATACTCTGGGGATTGCTATATCACAATACTCCCCTGAGTATAATCACTAGCTCTTCTAAGAGCTGTGCCTGCTACGCTCTCAGGACTAAGAGAGGTCTACCTACTGGAAGCTGGATCCTTGTCTTCGGTCCAGGGTGCGTGGGGGACACAGAGACCCCAACCAAGCTGCGGCGGTTTATGGTGGCTCTGGTGTTCTAGTGCAGTGCTTATGGTATTCGCAAGTACTAGGATGCAGCGATTGACGCAGGTACCTGGTCCGGGTGCAGGCGGTCCGTCACAGGTACATCAGAGACCTGCCAGGAATACAACTGATCCAACACGCAGTATTAGTTTCACACTTAGGAATAAGGGTAATGTCTAACCAGACCTTAGAATGGCCGGACTTAATGTACCAGAGAATAGTCGAAATACTAGCCGAGGTCACGAACAAAGAACGAAACACAGTTGCAAGGAATAGCCAATAGTCAGGGATACCAGAATTCAGGGAAGTCATAACAAAGCCAAAGTCAATAACCAAAGGAACACACTCTCGGATAACCAGCAAATGGAAACCACGACAGGGCAATGAGTAGAAGAAATTAGTGAGTTTAAATATCCCTCTTGTGAATCTGATTGGGCGTATCTGGTCTTTGACTCCAAAACGTGCATGCGCGTCGTCTGCATGAAGTCACCCACAGGTCAACGTTGCTACCACCATGGACAGACGTGGGGCTACATTACAGTGTGGATCTGCTGCTGGCCTTATGGCATAGGACTGCAAAAGCCCGGTCTTATGGCATAGGACTGCCGAGCATCACTTCTCTTACCCCTGGAAAGGTGATTAATGTTGTGCATAGCATATGGAGGGGATATATACGTGACAGGATCTGTACTTGGACCCATTCTCTTTAATATTTTTATTAGAAAAAGTTGTGGCAACTGACATTTAATCTGAATAAGTGCAAGATAATGCATCTTGGACATAAAAACCCAAGGGCAGAGTACAAAATATTTGATAGTCTTAACCTCAACATCTGAGGAGTGCGATTTAGGGGTAATTATTTCTGATGACTTAAAGGTAGGCAGACAATGTAATAGAGCAGCAGGAAATGCTAGCAGGATGCTTGGTTGTATAGAGAAATGTGTTAGCAGTAGAAAGAGGGAAGTGCTCATGCCATTGTACAGAACACTTTACAAATCAATGGTAAGGTCCCACTCTGAATATGCAGTGCAATATTGGACACCGGTTTTAAAGGGACACTCCAGGCACCCAGACCACTTCATCTAATTGAAGTGGTCTGAGTGCTGTGCCCCTATTGCACTTTCTGCTACAATGTAAAACATTGCAGTTCCAGAGAACTGCAATGTTTACATTGCAGCTCTAAGTCTGCCCTCTGTGGCCATCTATCAGACAGCCACTAGAGGGCTTCCGGAATCCAAAATCGCTTTTGGTCAGTAATCTGACGCTGGACATCCTCACGGACCTCCAGTGTCAGATTTTCCCCATAGGAAAGCATTGAACAATGCTTTCCTATGGGGAGGTCTAATGCGCATGTGGCCATTGCCTCACATGCACGTTAGGTCTCCGTCGCTGGCTGACGTGGGCGGAGCCTGACCCAGCGCTGGATTCAGATAAGTAGCTGAAAGGATTTTATTGGCACTGGATTCTGGTAAGTAGCTGAAAGGGTTTTAACCCCTTCAGCGACATGGGATGGGGGGCACTGCAGGATCCTGCAGTGCCAGGAAAACGGGTTTGCTTTCCTGGCACTGGAGAGTCCCTTTAAAGAAGAATTTTGCAGAAGTAAGCTACAAAACTAGTAAGGAGACTGGAAAACCTTAGTTATAAAGAAAGGCTAGAAAAATTGAATTGTTTTCTTTAGAAAAAAGGCGCCTCAGAAGCGCCTGGATATGATAGCACTATACAAATATAGACGGTGTCAGTACAAACCGCTATGTGCTAACCTGCTCATTAGCAGGAATATACAACAGACACGAGGTCACCAATTAAGACTGGAAGAACAGTGTTTTTGCTTACACCAGAGCAATAAAGATGTAGACTTCTCTTCTTAAAGAGAATATATATGTTAACAGGTTGTTGATCCATTGAGAAATCTGATTGCCATTATGGAATCAAGAATGATATTGTTTTCCCCCTTTTTTGTGGCATATTTAGAAATTGCTCAATTTTTGGATCAAGAACATAAAAGAATGGACTTAAAGGTTGAACTTGATAGTCAATCTTTTCCATCTAGGCAACTATGTAAGCATGACAGTGGCTGCCCCAGGCATCCGTTTTGTATGGCACTATGCCACCACCATTGGAACTCTATTGTTGTAGGGCACCTTTGGAGGTGTTTCAGTCTATGGGTACACGCTGATCTATATGTGTTCCAGGCTACTGCAGATGCCTCAGGCATGTGGCAGTTCAATATGTGATCTGTGTCTGCAGTAAGTATCTAAATAGTAGCAAGCGGTTATAAAAAAAAAAAAAAAAATGGCTTCATTAATGCACACGTGTACTCAGGGAAAAAAAAAGTAAATTACTAAGGTGTAAAAGGGTAACAAAAGCATTGCAGGCGTACAGTTTTCATTTGAATTGACTGAATAAAGTCCAGAGAGTTTTAACAGGTTGCAGACAATTACTACTGGAAGCATTTCAGCCACGTTCTGCGTTCTAATCCTGCACCGCGGCGCTTTATTTATGTATCACCTGTCATCCCTGTGCAGCAGGTAATTACAGCTCAGCAGCTGGACAGAGGCTTTAAGAAGCATGCAATGTTCTCCTCTGCCAGCTGCTGTGTAGGAAGGACAGTCAACACATCTGTTCCTTTAGCTGGTAATTAAACAAAGTCCAATCCCTGCTTGTCTTAACCCCTTCAACACTGACTCCAGTGCACTGGACCGGTAGTATTTCACTACTTCTATAGGGGCTGTGGTTTAGAAAGCTTTGCCCGCCTTATTTATTTGTACAGTAAAAACACAGTTGAATGCTACACATTACTAGTAACAGTATCACTAAATCAATAAAAGTTTTCAGCAAATGTTCTATTTAATGATTTTATGATCATTATCTTATTTACACTGTAAACATGGTATTCCAGACAGTGATCAATGTTTGTTGAAGTAGAACAATCCAATATTATGGTGTAAAATGTGTTTTATAGGACCTTTACCTAAATAAAACAAGCAGGGTAACTCACTTTTTTATGAGCAAACTACGGTAAAAAAAAAATTATTATTTGTGACAATAAGAAGGAATAAAAAATGCCCAATTTGTCATTGTCCAAATTCCAAAAGAGTCAACTCTAAAATGTCTCTAATGTATGTCCTCAAATAGGAGCCTCTCCAGAAGCACTGCGGTGGCCTTAAATGCCCCAACTAAATAAGTTAATAAGTTGTCATCCAGCAGTTTAAAAAGAAACAAAAACAAATTTAAATAGTGGTTCCACAGACCCCTTGTTAACAAGATAATTTCCAAAAGACTGACATGCACTATTTTCTCCAATCAATAGAATACACCTCAAATTACCAAATATGGGGGCAATTTGAAGTTTGGTAAATTTAAGAATTCCTATACTTTATATTGAATTTAGACATATTTTTAGACCTTGTTGTTTAGCACTGAATTTTCTCAAAGCAAGTTAGGCTATTAAAACTATCTGCGCAATTGCTCAACCTACCTCTCTTGCTAGGATATTGTAGTTGTCATTTTATTTGTTGTAATTGCAAATTAATGTGTTTTGGGATTTTTTTATTTTTTTTATTTCACAAAGTGGGTTTTAGAAAGTTATCTAGTCATATCAAGATTTGGGTAACTATCTCTTAATCACATCCCCACTGTTTGCTTGGCAGTAGACTTGTGTGTCATTTGTACTCATTAAAATAAAATAATCTTTTTGCTGTGTATAAAAATAGTGTGTTTTGGCAGCTGCCGGCCTATCTTACTAATAAACATTTCACCAAAATTCTGTCCAACTGAAGTTCCAGGGTGAGAAGCTTAAAACAATACTACTAAGTTACTGAATCCTACTGAATCTGATTCACATGTCTCAAACCTACCCGTTCATTGATGCTGAAAAGACGTTTGACAGGGTGGATTGGTTCCTGGGATTTGGCCCAAACTGGCTATTATGGTTGGAAGCTATATATTCTAATCCCAGTGCACAACTCAAAATCATGGTGAGTTGTCTTACAGAGTAAAAATTTGAAATGGCACAAGACATAAGTGCCCCCTCTCCCCTTTATTGTTAATTCTATTAAGGGATCCTTTTCTTCACAGTTTCAGAGACCCCACTGACATACAGGGCTTTCACATCCAAAATAATAAATTAAAAATTTCAGCTTTTGCTGACAGTCTCCTCTTTACACTTCCAAACCCTATGTCCTCAATGGCACCTCTTCTGAAGTTGATTGCATTGTACAACCAGGTATCCAACTCTAAAACTGAAATTCTACCACTCACTGTAGACAATACTACCCAAACAAAAACAAAAAAACAACGTATCAGCATTTTAGTTGGCTCTGCGGGATAATTCTAAAAATGAATTCACTCCCGAAAATATTATACCTCTTACAGGTCCTCCCTGTTACAATCCCTAAGTCCATCTTCTCCACAATCAGACATTTACTCACCTTTATCTGGGCTAATAAGCATCCAAGGGTCGCGTACAGTGTGTTGACAAGCCACAAATTTCACTGTGGATTTGGACTTCCGAACTTAGAAACATACTTTCAGGGTTTCTCTGCTGTTTTAAATAGCAACCCTTCCTTACTCTGTGTTTGAGCTATTCAGCTGCTTTTGACAATCAGCTCCTTTCATTACTGTTGCCAGCCCCTTTTGCTAATCAGTGCAGGCTATTTAAGCAGCAAGTCCTAGTACCTCCTTGTCCTTGCATGGTTTACTGTTTCCCAGAATATTTCCTGTGTTTTACTGGTTCCTGACTTCTGGCCTGGTTCCTGAATCCACTGCTCACAGTTCTCCTGATTCCGGTTCATCTGACTACCCGCTTTGGTTCCTGACACCTGATTGCCTCCTGGACTTTGCTTTTGGACAATTTTTATTTTGCTATTCATTTTATTAATAAAGGAGTTTTGCATCTACATTCGGTCTCTGCCTGGTTCCTGGTACTTAACATGTACTGCAAAGCAGTCATTCTGACTAGAACATATGACTGGACACTCCCACAATACCCAAAACAATGGATATGCCTGGAAATCACTGTTCCACTATACAACGTACGCTGGTACAAAAAAGGACATTCAATTTTATTACCATATCAATCTCCATACCATACTGTCAAACTCACGACATAGAGACTAAACAGATCTCCACTTTCTAAAAACTCCTTCAGGATGACCAAAAGGAACCACTCCCCCCCCACCCCCCACTCACCATCTTATGAGCCCAAGACTTAAATATCTCTTTGGAACTTGCAGATGTAAAAGCCACTAGCCACTCTTCCCTTGGTTTGACTTACACAATCTCCATTAAAAAAAAGATAGATTTTTACTCAGATCTTACAGCACAGTGTGTTTACTTTAGAACTTTTCATCTTCTGCAGGCTCTTAACAGAGCAGGATATAAGAAATTTTAAATTAAACACACTGTACAATAAGGGAAGTTACACAAACGTAGTCTTTATTTCAGAAGGTGTGTAGGAAGCTGTGTGAGCCACAGCCAGGGGACGTATGGCTATGCTAGCATAAATGTGTATTAACTGCAAAATGCCAGAGAATTGAGTAGTGAGACTGCAGGGGCATAATATATACACCAAAAACTCTTAATTAAGCTAAAGTAGTTTGGTGCTTAGTGTCCCTGTAACCTTTGTGTAAGTGATCATAATGTACAGCAAGTGTAAGCAGAAAACTAAACTAAAGGTAAACTCTAAGAATCACAACCACTGCATTTTAAAGAGTTACTCCAAGCAAAATAACCACTAAAGCCCACTGGTCTGGTTATGATGACAGGAGTACCCTAGTGCCATTCCATGGCAAGTGGAAATACGTTTTACAGTAATTTGCCATTTGCCTGAGTCTATCCAGATACCGAGCTAGTGGCAGAGCTACAGATGTGAGATGTTTGATATTAACATTCATTCATTGGCTGAGAATGTGAAAACCAACTAATGAGCACCCATGCACACAAATAATATAATAATAAAGAACGCTGTCCCAGGTTGGTTCATGAAAGCTACTAAAGGTAGAGATACATTTTCTGCTCACCCCCAACATCATTCTAGTGCCCAATGTAACATTGTACTCTGATCCTGTGCCAAAATTGATGTGAGGCAAAAGGACTTTTTCAAAATCCCAACCTTGCATCGGTCATGTATCAATAAAGATGTGAGGCAAAAGGAATTAAGGGACTCTCCAGTGCCAGGAAAACAAACAATTTTCCTGGCACTGCAGGTCCCCTCTCCCTCCCACCTCCCATCCCTGGTTGCTGAGGGGGTTAAAACCCCTTCAGTGGCTTACCTGTATCCAGCGCCGATGTCCCTCGGTGCTGAGTCAGGCTCCGCCAACTCTCCTCCCCCACCGACGTCAACCAGCGGGGGAGACCTAATGCGCATGCGCGGCAATTGCTGCGCGCACATTACAGCGCCCCATAGGAAAGCATTATTCAGTGCTTTCCTATGGTGATTCCGGCGACGCTGGAGGTCCTCATGCATTGTGTGAGGACGTCCAGCATCTCTTAAAACACTAAAAGTGTTTTAAGAACCCGTAAGCTCCTCTAGTGGCTCTCTTATAGACGGCCACTAGAGGAGGACTTAACCCTGTTAGGCAATTAGTGCAGTTTATGAAAAACTGCACTAATTACACTTGCAGGGTTAAGGGTAGTGGGAGTTGGCACCCAGACCACTCCAATGGGCAGGAGTCTGGGTGCCTGTAGGGTCCCTTTAGTCAAAAGCCCAACCTTGCATCAGTCCTGGGTCAATATTGACGTGAGGCAAAGGGACATAGTCAAGATCCTGGCCTTGTGTCCACACTAAATTGTGTAGAGAAACAAATACGCAAGTTCGGCGTCATTTCGGCATTTCAGGTCAATGACGATTTGGTGTCTCTCTGGTGATGCCAAAGTTCAGCATGGTCCCGATTACAATAAGGTGTTCCTTCAATGATTGTCTCAAATGGGTGATGTTTCAGCATCATGGTCTTAGGGATTCTCTATAAAAAGCAATATGAATATAATAATTAGCAATCTTTTATTTATTTATTTTTTGATCAGATTTTTTTTTTGTATTTTAAATGAGATTTTAGTTTTAAATTTAAATCTGATTTTCTTTTAATAAAATGATATCGAAAGATAGTTTTATATTTAAGATGTTAAATATAACATTATCAGCATGAAATGGGGATTAGTTGTGTAGCATGAGGCTGTATATTCATGAAATATGTACAGTACATTTGTAATTAATTCTATTAATCCACTTGAATTGAACTTGTTTCTGCAGAGATAACATGCCTTTTTTTCCCCAGAGCAAAAATTTTATCAAACATGCAATGTTTACAAAAAATACCTTAAAGCCATTGTTAGTCTGCAAATCCACGTACTCACAAAGAACACCTTAAATTGTGTTAATCAAAAGTTACTTTCCAAATATTAGGGATTGACCTGTTAAACTGGAGATTCACTGTGCAATAATTTCACCATTATCTATTTATATTATAATATTCTAGAACGAAATCAGTTCTGATATAACTGTTTAACTAATCTGAAAAGTTATTATTCTAAATAAGAAATCTTTGTCTGTTTGCAAATATTGAAGATTATAACATCCAGCAAGAATGAGTCTCTCAAAAGCATCCAATAGGCCGAGACACTTGAAGTGGTCATGGTGTCTGGCGTCTGTCCCTGCAGCATTTTGATGTGTAGCGCTGTACATGCAAAGTGTGTTTGAACTTCACCATCAGCAGAGGCTTTGGGCTGTCATTCCAGGCTGGCAAATGTCAATTCTGTGTATATTGCTACGCAGAGCTGAAGCACTCAGCCAGTGAATGGCCAGCAGGATCGACATCTAAGGTTCCGCAGACGAAATGGACAATGGCCGGATGCACGTCACCAGCCATACAGGACTCACTGGGCACTGTGGGGACACTGGGGCCACGGTGATCCTGGCATCATAACCACTACAGTAGTTTTAATGATGCTTGGACTAATCAAAAATTAGCACTGCACAGAGGGGCTGTTGAAGAGGCAAAAGACATAGGCCAGGGCCTGGGAGAGAGACACTTAGAATGGCTGGGAGCACAAAAGAGACACAGAGGGGCTGGAAAGGGGGATAGATAGATAAAAAAAAAAAAGATAGAGCCTTTAACTAACCCCATTAGATTTTAGTTGTCGACTAAAATCTACTGGAGATTTAGTCGACTAAAATAATTCAAATCCCTAAAATGTGACTAAAACTAAAACAAATTTTTGTCAAGACTATGCCTAAAATGAAATTGAGATTGGTCGCCACAATTAACACTGCTCACTACTAGATTATAGTACATGTTTGTGTATATTCTAATATCTGGTGTAAAAAAAACAGGTAAAATGAGGTCAGACACAGAAAAGCAGGTATCAGATCTGCAACAAAGCACTTCTTGTTTAAAATCATAAAGTATTAAAGTAGATGGTGCCACCTTGCTTTAACAAACTTTCTTCCATAGTTAGATTGCTGCTATGCATTGTTTTTCGACAACACCTTGGAGTAGACAAGACTTCTGCTAGTATTACATATAAATATAAAAATGTATATATTAAAGGATCACTATAGGGTCAGGAAGACAAACCTGTATTCCTGATCCTATAGTGTTAAAACCACTCTTTAGCCCCCTTAGGCCCTTCATGCCTAAAAATAGCAAAATCTTATTTGTATTCAAGCCTGAATCTGTAACTCTGCATGCTGTTTGACTCAGAATTTGCAACCTGTCTGCTGACATCATCAGAAGTGCTGGCCTAATCCAATCACAGTGCTTCCCCATAGGATTGGCTGAGACTGACAAGGAGGCAGATCAGGGGCAGAGCCAGCATGATTCTAACACAGCCCTGGCCAATCAGCATCTCCTCATAGAGATGAATTGAATTAATGAATCTCCATGAGGAAAGTTCGGTGTCTGCATGCAGAGGGAGGAGATACTGAATGTTTGGATGCATTTTAGACAGCCATGACCCAGGAAGGATCTCTAACAGCTACCTGAGGATTGGCCAGTGAAGTTATCACTAGGCTGTAATGTAAACACTGCATTTACTCTGAAAAGACAGTGTTTACAGCAAAATCCCTGAAGGTAATGATTCTACTCACCAGAAAAAATTTAATAAGCTGTAGTTGTTCTGGGGACTATAGTGTCCCTTTAAATTGTTGTTTTGGCCAAATCTTTGTTTTATTTTATAAATACCCGTATGCGGCATTGGCAACTTGAATATTTTGTACGTGTCGGTCAGTTATGAAACATTCTCGTCTTTTTCTTTATCAGCCTGCCACTCATTCTCCATCTTTATGGATCATTGACCAGGTAGGCTGCCTGTTTGAGTTATTGCCAAACTTTTGCAAAAACTGTAATGAAATCATAAAGAAGCACATTCTAAAATAAAGACTATGTTATAGATTGTGATCACTTTACACAAGAAATATACACTCATTTTAATATTTACTAATTCGTTATTTTGTTTTTTACAGTTTGACTTGGCATCACTTTATTTTATTTACCATCTTTTGCCATTATCCTTTTTGTTTAAAACATTGCTCTGTATTAAAACACACAAAAAAAGTGAAAACATAGGATTGTATGCAGAATTATAGTTAATGGCCCTGCCATCAGCTCTATCTTGCAGGCTCGCTGCCTAGGCGTTCTCTTTGACTCCAACCTCTCCTTCCTTCACCCCCCATGTTCAATCAATTGCCAAATCCTGCCGCTTCCATCTCAAAAACATCGCTTGAATCTGCTTCTATCCAATGCTGGATGCAAGTAAGGTGCTGGTCCATGCCACTATCCTCTCTTGCATTGACTACTGCAATTAGCTTCTTAGTGGTCTTACGCATTCCAAGCTTGCCCAGTTACAGTCTATAATGAGTGAGACTCATCTTCCTGCCCACCTGTCCTTCAAAAAGTTATTGCAAACTCACTTCCTTAGAAAAGCACATTAATTAAACGGTTAACAGCTTTCCCTCCCCGCACCTTGGTAGCACACCTTCCTTTCCAACAACTGTGTCATCCTACAACTATTCTAGCAATCTACTTTTCCTGTTCCTGAAATACATCTTACTCTTACTTCTTGTGCCAATTTATTCTACTCCCTTTAAAATGTAAGCTTGTTTGAGCAGGGCCCTCAACACCCTCTGTTCCTGTGCGTCCAACTCCTATTGTTGTAGATACTAGTCTGGGGGGCGGGGCTGGGCCGAGCAGCAGCCATCTTCATTAGCTCTGGCTTGAAACACCTTAAAACACATACTTACCTCTCTTTGAGCCCATCAGAGCCTGTGCAATCATGGCCACAAGGTGGGGGAACCATCGGAAACACACCGATCTGGCTCTCAATCCGCTTGCAGTGTGCCCCCGAACACAGCAGGCCTTCGAGGCCTTAGACACAAGATGTGCTGCCACGCGCCCGAAGCAGATGGAAGCCTCGGATTGCAGGGCTGCTTCGTGACCGTCAGAAAGACGGTTGTCCCAGCCCCGCTACACCTTTCATTGCATTATACATATATCCACGCAAATTAAGTGCATATTTGTTTTATACTATTGCCTTCATTATATTAACTTACTTTGACTTATATGCCTCTCCGTAGGCCACCATTCTATTAATTTGCAATATGTTTGCTTTTACTTTACTATCAAAATAAAAATAAAAACATTTAACACAAATACTAGTCTGTTAGTCCACCCACATTGCAGTGCTGCAGAATTTGTCTGCCCTTCATAAATGGTGGGTATGGGAGTATATTATGTGGTTTTTCTTTCCTGATAAATCGATCTTGGTAAATGCAATAGAAATTCTATGTATTTATTGGCTGCATAATTTAATTGAGATTATGTAATGTCTCCAGTAGGGAATAGACACTGATAAGTGACACATGTGGAACAGTTAGCGTGCAAAGTGACGAGTTTTATTTGATTTATTTATATTTTACCAGGCTCAGCAAATTTCAGCAACTTTGCATCTGAGTAGGTTAACAGACCAATATTAAACACAAAAGGCAATGATGGTGACCTTTCAAGAGGTCCTTCCAGATGTAACTTTACATTTGAACACAGGCTGGTGGTCCTCCTGGGAGACCGACTGTACAAACATCACACATCACGTATGTCTATAGCAGCATATGTCTATAGCAACACGTAGCAAGAGAATCAGGGAATTGTATTAGTTGATTGTAGAGACTTGCAACTGATACTTGTTTGGACAAGGGAGTTTCTCATTAGAAAATTGCATGCTTGTTATACAATTTTGGAGACCATTCTAAGGTGTCCCAGAAGGTGGGAATCCAAAGAAGAAACCTAGAAGCTGACCATTTGGATCTGTCCTCAGGTATGCTGGCCCAATTTCCATGACTACTTAAAGGAACACTATATTGTTAGGTATACAAAAGCATATTCCGAACGCTATTATGTCCTCAGCCATAAACTTATTGTCCTCCTTCAGGTGTTGTAAGAATTAACAAAAAAAACAAACCCTTTAAACAATTACCCCTTCCTAATGTCAGGGTCCCCATCTCTGGCTCTGTCTCCACCTCCTCCAACGTCAGCAATGGAGAGAAGCTAATGTATGTGCACGGTGAGCGCTGCACCCGCATTCGTTCTTCCCCATAGGAAAGCCTAAAATCAATGCTTTCCTATGGGGATTCTGAAGATGCTGGACATCCTCGTGCAAAGAGTGAATATGTCCATCGTCACTTCATGGCATTAAACACAGCATAAATAGAGGAAGCTCCTCTAGCTGCTGTCTGGTAAACAGTAGCTACAGGCAATCTTAACCCTGTAATATAAACCTTGCAGTTCATCTGAATGTTTTAAATTGCAGGATTAAGGAAACAGGGACACTGCACCCTGACAACATCAATTAGATGAAGTAGTCTGGGTACCTAAAGTTTCACTTTGAGTGTATTTGACACACGTTTGCAGTGATTTTGCAGGACATGCAGATTACCACAGGGCTGTTGCCTCCTGAATTTTTCCATTCCCCTAGATTGAAACAAACTTATTAATTTTGCTGAAAACCGATGGCAGGTTTCAAAACACACGCCTGAAAATACTTCCTAACCGGCCATATAAATCGCATCCTTCCCTCATTATGTTGCCTTAGCACGGAGTATCTTGGAAGTTTCTATCTGGTTCTCTGGATCCTCATTCAATAAATATGCATTGTTTCTATCTTATTCTCTTTGTACCAGACTGTTCTCCTCATCTTCCATTTACTAGACCTAGTTTCACCGAGCAGCTTTATTTGTTCCTGTGGTCACATGCTTTGGTAGTGAAGTATAAATAGACCCCAGTTCGTCCAAGGGTGCAACTTGTGCATGACGGTGGTTGCTAAGGCAAAGACCCAGCTGATAAGACAAACTTAAGGTGTTCCCTGTATTAGGATTACCCTGTTAACCTTTTGCTAAGCTCTATGTTTTTGAGAGCCTTGTCTTCCCCTGCCTTGTTATCAGTCTTGCCTCAGGTTACAGCCAGTGTATTCTTATTGAGCGGTTAACACTAGTTCATATCTTTATTTGTTTGTTGTACAAAAATAATAGTAATGATAATACTTTCTTATTCTTCTTCTGTCTGTCTTGCTATGAATCAACTCCCACTCTGCATTGTGTTTTTCTTTGTAATTTCTGTCCCCCTTCTCCAAGCACTCACAAATACTGACACCAAGGTGTGAAGAAAATAGACTTGTATTCGGGATTTTCTTAGGCCATTCGTTTATTTTGAGTTTCTATTGGTTCGGTAGATTAAACTATCGAACACCGACCACCCTCCTGGCTCATTAACTACAAAGGGAACAGTCAATTGAGCGCTATCTCTGGGTGGTCGCCGTTCGCATCGTCGAACGCCACATGGAAGAGAAAACAGCAGCCATCTTGTTTGCACGAAAGGGACTTGGTTGTCCAGTGTCTGGAACTAAAATCAGACACTCGACTTCCCGAACACCGCTGGAAAACATACAAATGCCTGCTTCCTTTTGTCGAATGGCTAGGAGAGTGCCGTTCGGTAGTTTTGTATCCACGAACAAGGTGAACAATCGCTCCTATGAGCCAGGAGGCTCCATTCGTGTTTTAATTCGTTTGTATGCCTTTTTTCGAAATTGACCGACCGACCGGTCGGTGAACTAAGACTTCCATACTTTTCGAAAACCCCTGAACCGATCTGGGTGAAAATTGTGGGGATACCATGTATTTAAAGGGGTGTTCCAAGTTTTGGGGGAAATGTGTTCCCTTTGCCTGGAGATAATTGGGTTATCCCTTAGCTTACCTAATTATCTCACAGGCAGAGAGAGGGAGTGTTTAACTGTAATTAAGCAATATGATTGGTTGTCGCTTTTGTGTTCTGTGGGAGGTCCTCTTGCATGGGGACTTCCATAAAATCCAGTGTGGCATCAATAAAATATTCCTATAGTACCCTTCATGAAGTCTAGGCTCATGTTTGGGTAACCTTTTATTGGCTGTGGAGATTCGTCATCTGAACTATTCATCTATGCACCCTAGCTGTAGCTATAATGACTGATGCTCAGCAA
The DNA here is from genome assembly GCA_933207985.1 of Pelobates cultripes. NCBI lineage: Eukaryota > Metazoa > Chordata > Amphibia > Anura > Pelobatidae > Pelobates > Pelobates cultripes. The sequence continues at coordinate 74,740,179 of OW240924.1, forward strand.
TTGGGGAAAGAATAGGCAAATAAGGTACCATAACTACTGACGTTCGTAACACAAGGGTACTACTACTGGTACAAATACCAGTTCTCGCCTCTTGAACCACTTTATCAGGTTATACAGGAGGAGGAACACACCATCTTGGTTCTTTTGAGAAAGCGACTTTTAGTCCAGGACAGATAATACAAAAACTGTAGATTTTTTAAATTTGCAATATTTATTACCAGCTTTGCAGCTCACAGTAGTCCATTCGAACTAACTGCAATTTCCGGACAAAAAGGTTCTATTTGGGGACTGGTGACACTGTCACAATTCAACCCCTACTGATAATCTGTTCACACCAGAAAATGGATGCTGTGTTAGAACCAGGTAGACTAGGGGATAGACTTGTTTGACCTTGTGACTGAATGAAATGACCTATGAATGTGCCAGAAATGTACTACTGCTTTACTCTTGGCAATAGCTTGGTGGACAATTAAATTTATCTATCTTCTTGCTCCTAACACTTGTCTATTAAATGTGCGCACACACAAAATATATATTATATATATAATTATTACATACCACACCCATTGCACAACTCTGTATTATAGGTTAGTGCTCTTCATTAAACAATGGAAGCATATACAGAAAAAAAAGCACATTATACTACAAATATATAACCTATACACAAGATAGCTGATGACCTGGAAAAAGTCTGCAAGTCAGCTATGCTTCAATTTTTTTCGCTATTTTGCGCTATAATTCCCGACAATTCAGTGAAAGACTCTGCTTTGGTCTTTTTTTCACAATACCATTTACTTGGTACAAACTTACTTTTAATTTGTAGAACAACACAAAATCAACCAGAACATCATTTCAAGACTTGGCACGTTTCATTCTGCTCGTGCTCAACAGCAAGCCTACTCCTCCTTTAGTGATAGTGACAGTTCCTCACCTATTGCTCTAGGCTTCTCTGAAATCTTCTGTGACATTTGACAGTTCCTACAGTTAGGCAAATAAGATACATGATAAAAATCAGTTGGTAAAACAAGCAAGAACTACATACTGCACACTTATGTTACCAGCATTTGGAAAAGGCTGTTTATGTATCAGGAGCAGCCTGAGCAGAAGTGCAAATGCTCCCCAGACTCAATAAACTAGTCCACATAATCCCACAAACTGTACCGCACAATAAAAGCAGTACCGCTTCTGTGATTTGGTGGGAGCGGTGAACCAGTCAGTGTAAGTGGTTGATTTGGTGACTGCAGGGAACGGACGGTGGTCTGAGTTGCCTGATGACGGAAAAACAAAAAAACGTATATCAGCGGGTGCCAGATACCAGGTTCATAATACATACCACAATAAATACTATGATTGTCGGAGGATCAATATATAAGGAAAAAGACAAAAATACATTATGGCACAATAAATTCATTAACACCTTAAGGACGGAGGCATTTGTACAAGTTCTGAACCAAAACAAAACCTGAAATTTGAACTATATGTCTGTTCAAACATAATTTACCCATTTCATATTGTAACGGACCGCCAGGCACCCCGACTAGGTACCTCCGTCAATCACTGCTTCCTAGTACTTGCGAGCACCATAAGCAACGCACTGGAACACCATAACAACCATAAACCCCACAAACTGCGCAGCTTGGTTGAGGTCTCGCTGTCCTCTACCCACCCTGAACCCAAGACCAGGATATGGCTCCCAGTAGGTAGACCTCTCCTAGTCCAGAGAGCGAAGCACGCTGCTCTTACAAGAGCAATCGTTTTGATCCAAGGGAGTATAGTGATCATAGCAATCCCCAGAGTGAATATAGCTCTGCAATCCCCCAAACATGAGCCTAGAATTCATGAAGGGTAAAACAAATCTGTTTAATGGCAGCCACAACTGGCCTTATATTCAGGTCCCCATACAAGTACACTCCCATACAAAGTAGGCCATTCCCTCCCCGATGCTTGGGAGATAATTGAGTCAAGCACTGTATTAAACTCCATTATCTCCAGACACAAAAAACACAAATTTTTACAAAACCCCCCAAATTCCTCAAAACACACAAAATCCCCCAAACATTACATCCCCTGGTAGCCCCGATCTGGGTGACCAACATATCCAAAAATCACTCAGATCAGTTCAAGGGTTAAGGAATTTCCTGGAAGTCATAATTTGACCGACCGCCCGCATGGTACCATGCCCAAAACAGTTCCAGAGAATTAGGGATTGCAGTCCGTCTAGTTCAGTAGTTTTAAAAATACTAACGAACAGAGTAATAGTCTTACCCCAGAGCGTGATCCTCTTGTTCGTGGGAACATTTCCACCGAACAGCGCCTTTATAAATGTTGTAGAACCGAACACAGGCGATGCTGGAAGTCCAGCGGTGTTCGGGAGTTTCTGTGTCCATTTTAAGTTCCATGAGATTCATGCCCAAACACCGCTGCCTGCGTTGGCGGCAACCAGATGGCTGCCACCTCGTGGTCATCCATAGGAATTGCGGCCACCCAGACGAACAAAGTAGCAATTAGGCTTAACAAGCTCCAAAATAGTCTTGTGCGGCTGTTCTTGAACCAAATATAAAATCCCACGAACCAAGTCTGTTCACATAGTTTTTTAAAGGGCCCATAGTCTTTTGGTAAGAGGCTGGCCAGCAGGCCGCTCTAAAAACACGTGACGAGGCTCAGTTTGTCACACATATTAAGCACTTATTATATATAACTTTGTTCAGGAGAAACAGGGCTTTCATTTCACATCAAATATTTATATATGAAACTTAATTTAAAATGAATAAAATCGCGCACGCCTAATGTGCTCCGATACCAGAGGCCTGTATTTCGGGTTTTCATCGACCCCAAGTACCAACAAACGGACCCCACCTGGACCCCCAGGCAGCCCACACCGGCATGGGCCGAAAAATAAAGAAACAGAGGCCGGACAAGCCGAAACCGGGGGCGAGCATCGGAGACTTATGGCGGCAGGCACATGGCGCCTCAATGCCCAAAATGGCGGCCTACATGGGGGAGAGCTCCGACTTCTCGGACGACCATAGTTTGGAGCCCCGGGATCTACAACCTCCAGCTCCGAGAGAACTAAACCGGAACACGGTACCTGCAACCTCACATGCGGAGTCATCACCAGTCACCAAAGCCGACATGCAGGAACTACTGGCGGGCCTGCAGAGAGACATCCAGATGGATTTGGTGACTTTCCGCAAAGACCTACAAGGTTTGACTGGCCGCATGGGTACCCTGGAAACCGACACCCACAATACGAAGGCACAACTTACCCAACTACAGCAAGAGGTGCAAACACTGCAAAAACAACACGCTGCTACGGAACAGCGGTTTGCAGCACTGGAGGACTCCAGGCGAAGCAAAAACCTTAAGTTAAGGGGAGTAGCAGAAACAGTCCCCGACGCGGAACTACCGCATCTGATAAGACGTCTACTAACGGCGATACTGCCCTCTAAACAGGCGAAAGCGGTGACACCTGAAGAAATATTCCGGATCCCGAGGCCACAAAAAGCACCAGCCACAGCTCCGCGCGACCTGATTATTCGATTCCAATCAGGGCAAGACAAGGCAGCAGTCATGGGGGCACTAAAAGGAAAGACCCCCTACAACTTTGAGAACTTATCACTCACGTTTTACGCTGACTTATCAGGAAGCACCCTGGCGTGGCGCAAAACACTACAGCCTTTCACGCTGCTCCTCCGCGACCGGAGCATTGCATACAGATGGAGAGGATCCCGCACTCTAGCCGTCCTCCAAGGTAATACCTCTTACCCTGTCCACGACTTCGAAGGGGCGGTGGCCATCTTAGAGACCCTGGGCCTTCCACAAGACTCCCTAAACAACAGAGGAGCAGGGACAGGGGCCGCAACGCATGTCTGGGACCCAGCCGGCGCCGCTCCATTTGTACCGCGCAATTCCGCAGAAGACACCTACAGAACGGCCACAACCTGAACTCTAACCAGTCATCTCTACGGAGAATCACCACAAATCTTCCAGCTTAATAGATCTCATCTGAGACTCCCCATTTAAACCCTTCTTTTTTTTTTTTTTTTACTCGTTTAATATATGGCACAGACGCCGGGAAAAAAAGAGACACTAGCGGACTTATACACCCCAGAATCGACAACTTACCAGAAGTGGAACCGGGCTAAAACCGCCATAGGCAGGTCCCGAGGGGACAGGCCCTACTATGGGGGCACGAGATGAACTATCTTGCATCTACGCCAGAAGCACCTACCTAAATTGCTTTAGCGGTTTTATTGTTATTTTATTGTTATTTTATTGTTTTATTCTTTTATTCCTTTCATTAGCACATTGCTTACCTTAAAATTACTGTGAACTTAAAAGCATAATGTTTCACCCTGTCATGCCTTGCCGTGCCCGGCGGACAGGCAAACAATGGTCATGGCACTCACGCAAGGCAACAGTTTTCTCATACGTAAACTACACCAATGCGAATCGTACCTGGTGGCTAGTAGGATCTCACACTACCTACACCTGCTTCACATGTTAGATCGCGGCCCCCACTAGCTTGAGAATTAGTTCATCACGCCACTAGGTGTTTTAGGACGTACAAGGCGCACCTCATACACACGACACAACTATAACCTTAAGCTTGACTAGCTATTCTAAAGGCATACCTACCACAGCTGTTAGGTTACATAAACATTACCTTCCAGCCTGTCAACCTCATACACATAGATAAGCGGGTTATTTACATAAATACTAAATGCGTAGACCAATATGTGACCTAGCCACTTGAACGCTGTTACCTGTTACTGACAAACATATTGAATCATACAAAGCTTAATATTGTCTTAAACGATCCTTAAATGATAAAAACGTGCTAAGTTTAAATAAGCCACGAAAATGTTTTTGAATGTTATACAAGAAGGTGTCTGTTACGGCTATTGTGGCTACGCAGACACTGTTGTAATTTCTTGCACGATAAAAATAAAGAATTAAAAAAAAAAAAAAATGAATAAAATCTATAAAAAAAAAAAAAAAAAAACTTCAGCTAGGCATTTTACATGTGATTGTCCTAATACTGTTCACTTCTACTGCAATATAATACACATATTTGTGTTGAGTGATGTTTCACAAGTACAACATTACCCCCCATGTCTCACGATTACAACAGTATAAGGTTTTGGAAAGTTACAGGGTCAGATATAGATAGGACTTGCAAATTAAATTCTCTGGACTTTCTACCTGGGTTGTTAGGCAGGTCCCACCAATATATACTTAATAAAATCCTATAATTGTGTATAAATAACACATAATTATACATTATATCCTTTAATTCTAAGTGTATTTTGAGATATATATTTATTCTCAGAGTATATTTATGTAAATGGGCAGTTCACTTGCCCCAATTATGTCCCACCCTCTGACAGGTGCCATTGTAACAATATAATCAATGTTATTCACTTCACTTGTCAGTGGTTTTAATGTTGGGTCTGATCAGTGTACTTGATCAAATATATCACAATTAATCTATATAAAATAAAAAGACTAAATTCATGTTTATTAAATTGCGATAAAAATAAATTATGATTATATACACGTTTACCCAAAATTCTATATATCTCATAATTAACATAAATTGACATTTTAATGTGAAACATGGATTATCCATAAAATATCTCATATGGTCCCCTAAAAAAGAAGAATCCTAAAAAAAGTACAGTTCTGTTAGAAGTCCATAAAACTGGCGAATAAGGAATAATAAAATGTGACAAATCATACAATATTAAATATATAAAACTCATAACTTATTTTCAGACCTCTATATCCTATTCTTTTTAGGAGATCTCTTATTACTACTTTTTGTGTTTAATTGTCCTAGCTTTAACGTAGCCACAATTGCTTGCTTTATAGTTCTCAGATCTTCTCTTTTTTTGTATTACCTTTCTTATAATCATCCTAATCCCTTAACTGTTAATCCTTATTAGTAATAACTTCCATTGCTTTTTACATTTTAATTCTTAGTATATTATGTTCTTCAATCTTTATTGCGCAAGTTGCCGGAGTTGTTCCGCCTCCCCACTTCTTTCCTTCCAGCCCTCTATGGTTAACCTACGTAACTTACAGTTGCCATTACAGGATTCCTGACCTGTTGTATGAAGAGCATCCACGGCCTAAGTAACACTTTCTCCTGCTAGTAATTATGACCTCACCACTGACAGATGATAATTAAACAGATTTAAAAATGTGTGGGTGGGTCTTTCACTAGAAGTCATCTAGGAGGAAAGATGACTAGAAGGCATCTAGGAGGAAAGATGCAAGGCTTTCATTCTCACAGCTGGTGACAGGAAGTGATTGCTGTCGCGGGAAGGGAGTCTTCTCAAGGAACCAGGTGGATCGTGCTCTCAACATGTTAATAATGGGGGCCAGAGGGCATTATAGTGTTAGGAATACAGATTTGTATTCCTAAAACTATAGAATCCCTTTAATAAAAACTGATTGACAAAAAAAAGTACAGTTAATGTATTTCATAGTTAACATTGTGTTACCTAGAAAACTACAGTCTTGTTATTTTCCCTGATCTTATAAAATTATTGTATTTTAGAAAGGGCAAAAATTGTGGTGGGCGGAATGTACACAAGCCCACCATTAATGGTTTATCTCTAGTGTCAAGGCACAAGATTTTACTACTGTATTTTCTGGCGTATAAGATGACTTTTTAACCCTGGAAAATCTTCTCCAAAGTCGGGGGTCGTCTTATACGCCGGGTTTAGGGTCTATATGGCTGCCGGGGGCGCCCAACGCCCCCAGCGCAGGCCCTTCTAATGCTGCAGCCGCCTGAGCGCTCTATAGAGAGCGCTCAGATGGCTGCCGCACTGCCTCTCTTCTCACCTCCCTTTCCCCTGTGCAGAATGGGTGGCCGAGCTCCTCTTCGTCCTGTCAGTCGGGTACTACGCGGTACAGGAGATTCAGTTACCTGTTCCCGGCCGGACTGAAAGGAAGTGCACACTGAGGGAGTAAAAAGAATATATCGCAATTAGCCTCCTGTGTGCTAGACCAACAGGCATGGATTATATGCCCAAACAGCCTGGCACATACCTGGGCTTTAAATGCTATTTCAGATTATCATTATTTAATGTCTTGCTGTGTAGCTCTGTCTGCTCACTGTACATCATGGCTAATTTTTATTTGGTGTGCATTGGAAGAGGGGTAGTCTTATACGGCGAGTATATCCCAAACTCTATAGTTTAACTGGAAAAGTTGGGGGTCGTCTTATACGCCCAGTCGTCTTATACACCAGAAAATACGGTATATAGATTATATTATTCTCATTGCTACTATTTCAATTATTGATTTGTTGATTATTATTGATTTGTTCAGTACTATTTTATTGCATCTATGAATTAATGACTGCATCCCATTTTAAGATCTTTAACCTCCAACATGGAAGATTTCTTATTAAATCAAAGGTCACTTTAGATGCTGGAATCAATTAAACTTTTCACGTGAGAACTGAACTTTTTGCTTAAAACCATAATCCCAGGCTTTTATATACAAAACTGATCACAACTTAATAATTGATAATGTTCTTTAACTTTATAAAAATAGCATTTTGTAGTTAAATATTACTTGCTTCAATAAGTAGCTGATGAAGTGGAATATTAAATCCTTACTCCAATTTTAACCTGATCAAGTTTATAAAAACAAACATTTTTAATGCAAAACAATCTTATTTCTCATAAGTGAACAAGGTCGAGGTTATTAATTCTTAATGCATAAAATGGCCCATTTTTCACTATGCACGGTTATATTCCATTGCATTGAACACATTTACGTCAGTTTCCAATGAGGAAGTCAATGAAATTCCAGATTCTCAAACATGCATCACAGTCCTGGGTTTCTGGGTAGAAAAAAATTGGCAGCTGATGCTTAGTGAGTCATCGTCTAATGTTACTCATCATCACAACACTGGCTGCTTGTTCCCCTACTCCAGAGGTAAGTTCACACACTGTATCCTGCAAGACAGTGTCCATCAGGACCCCCATGCAAAGATTGATTCCTCATTCTTAGAATCTAAATAATCATTTTTTTATGGGCTGTGTGTGACTAATCAGAAGAAAATATATGATGCTTTTAAGATTATTCAGATTTCCTCCATTTTAAACGTGTGCAACAAATGCAATAACTCATTACTCTATTTTAAAGCTATAATTTTGTAAATGTTAATAAAGGCACTTATAAACTATTTATACCACCTATACACATCAACCTAAACAGAACATAATATGCTTCTATACCATAAAGAATACTTTAAATATTGTAACTATTCTTGAAAATTCTGCACCCTGCTGCCAAGTTCCATCATTGCTTTACGCTCTCATAGTCATATAATGCGTTCTATAGGCATGGTTACGGAAGTGAGAATTAAAAGTGAATTTAAAATTAAAGATAAAAATGGCTGAACTTGAAGAATTCTTCAAGTTAACTATACCTTCCAGTTGGCTACTTCGACCTTAAATTTAAAATTTACATTGTGTTCCTTTTGTGTCCTCACTTTATTAAATAGCCCTGAGGGTGTCAGTCCACATGTTTTCAAAAGCTGTCGTGTTTGTGCGTAGATTAATTATAAACACATTGTCACTAGGATATAAGAATGTATAATGACATCACAATAGGAAATAGAATTATTCTGAAGGAGATGTCATACTAGTTTCTAGAATCCTTTGTCAAAATCCCAATTTAAACATTTTTACAGGGTTAGCCACTTAAGTGAGAATTATTTGGAACTCAAAGTGAATTTCAAAATTTAGGCCAAAATAGCCAAATTAGAAACATTTAATTATTTTGCCTATTTTGGCCTTAAATGTGAAATTCACTTTGAAATCCTCGCAATTCTCTCATTACTGAATAGCCCTGGTATAGAAAATGCTGTAGCAGGTAGCAAAGCAAGGGTAAAAACAAACAAAGGGAAAACGTACCTGGGATCCCACACTGAGGCCAAATTCTTCCTGCCACACGATCTTTCAGTAAGGGGGAGTGTAGTCACCGAAAGCCAGGCTGGGCAACATACAATGGGAGGAGATATGCTGTCATTGGTTGTATGCCCCCAACATGTTTGCCTTGTATGCACAGAACTGACTCTAGTTCCGGGCTATTAATTACGCTGGAGTTACACCTGGGCAGCAACTTCAAAGAGACAAAGACAGGGACAAGAAGGGGTCAATAGTGCACATTGGTGGCTTTACATGTAGTTATCAGATTCATTTTTTGGGCTACAGGGTTGTTATTATTATTAACATGAGAAACACCAGGAGTTCAGAGGAATTCAAAGTGAATTTTGAAATTTGGGCCAAAATACCCAAATTAGAAAAATGTTTAAAGTCCATTCTATTATATTTTCTAGGAATTTTTGGCCTTAAATTGGAAATTCTCTGTGAATTAACTTTAGATTTGCAGCAACTCTCACTTTAGCGAGTAACCATGGTACTCTGACAACTTGGGCTCGGAGTCCTGTCTCTTGGCACTTGTCTTGCAGGGTAAGGTTCTCTTTGGCACTAGCATGGTTGCCATCATTTTCATAGTATATATTGGTAAAGCCCCTGTCCTCTACAGAATAAGAAGGCCTTGTTGCAGGGATGCTTTTTGGGGAGCTTTTCTTTCATTTTGGTGCTTCAGAGGATCTTGATCCTCTTCTAACACCACTGTTTCCTCTTGGTCCTCTGGTGCAACCAAGGTCCCGTGGATGCAAGCTCTTTCTTTTAGAAGACCCCAAAGCAGACCCAAAAATAAGTTTCCACCTCCTACACAGTCTGTATAAAGGTGTCTCCCCTCCCCACCACCACCACCAGCCTGACTTGCTAGTGAAGGGATATCTGCAGTTCTTCAGGGACACCTGTACCTAATCTATCTCCAGCCCATGGGTCTTTTTTTGTTGATTCCACACTGCCTCCATCAGGAGACATTTCTGACTACATGACTGATTTGGAAAGAAAAGGAGTAATTTATATTTTTCCCGTTCCTGGACAGCATCTGTGGTTCTGTTCAACTCTGTTTGTCATCCAGAAGAAGGAGGATACATACTGGACCATAACTTGATCTTCACTAGGATGCCAACTTTCAATATGCAGACCCTCAAATCTGTTTTGCATTCAGTATAGGAGGGACCAGCTCATGACAACTGTAGATCTGAAAAAAAATACACACCTTCATATTCCTGTTTAATATGAGATCCTATATTTCGTAACTTGACATGGGGGTAAACGATTCAGTCCATTAGGATGCAAATTTTGATTTTAACCAGAAGAATTTTCTATGTGGATCAGTTTTAATGTGAAAGGCTTTCTTCACCCTTTTTGAAAATAAGGAGACATTTTGTGGATAAGTAAGATTATATATCACCCAAGCCTTTAATTTTAATTTTATTGTGCTAAAAGTCATTTTATGTTAGTCTTGGGTGCACTTTCCTTGTCATTTCACAAAAGCACCCAGACAAAGTACATACTTGCACACTTTAATGCTCCTAGCCAAGTCCAGATGGTTACCCTTTGCTTCAGTAACATTTCATTTGGCAGAATGATATGAACACTCCGTACTTTTACCTTCTCTGTAAGTTTAGCAGGTAACCCAACCCTTCCGCCTTAACATCAGTTGCATCATTCCACGGTTTTGTTAGCTCTAGGTTTTGTACGTTTTATTATTTTATTGGCAGACAGCTGTGAGCCAGCAGGTGTCTGAGGTCGCAGAAGGAAGAAAGTATGGAAGATGTAAAGTTTGTCCTACTGATAGACTACACTCTAAGCCATAAATATGGGGAGGGGTGCACTTTCTTGGCCATTGTCCCAGATGGAGATCTTCATTTTGACATATGGAGAATGTTTGCTGTTAGGGCTTAACAGGATGTGATTTTCTTTCTTTCGAACAGTCTGCTAACTTGGCACAGCATATAATGCAGCGAGTACACTACCGTAAAGAATGCTAGGGTTTAATTATCAGTGCGTTAAAATATCACAATACGTTTTCTTTTCACAATTAAGTTATTTATGAAATTCTCCAATCATTCCATATCGGACTTTGCATATTGAATGAGATTGCAAAGTGGTCAAAGTTTTGACAAATGAAAATAAAGGTTTTAAATTTAATTTATACATATAGTAGATTTGTGTGTATGTTTATGTATAAACATGCATATAGTCATGGTAATGTTAATAATAATTTTGTAAAAGGGGAGGGGGCAAATTGAGATACATATGTGAAAAAGGATTTACATTTTACTACATAAATTGCAAAATAAAATATGGATTAAGATGTGAGTTCTGTTTGCAAATCAGAAGCATGTCATTTATGAATGAATGATATTTGAAAAAATTGCACTTTTAAGCAAATTAAGACAACAGAGTTTTGAAAACTTTGTATCCGAATTGCAGGTTCACCAGTTATACCAGTAGTTCATGCCTCTTTGCTACAATAAAGTAGTATTTTTGTCTAACCTACCACATCATTAGGTACAGCAATTATATCACTAGTCATTTTCTTATTGCTTTTAATTTTCTTTTAATTGTAATAATTTTTAAACAGTCTATATATCTTAATATGCTTAAATTCCCACTAACTACTAATTACTGATCTACCATTGCTACCTCAACTACTTAATGTATTGTAAATTATTGTGCATTAAAAAATGACATGCCAAGTAGAAATAGTTAATCAATACTGCCATATTAATTAAAATAGCATGCCTTTTTTTAAAAGGCTTTAGTAATTGTATTATTAAAAAGGGGGATATTAGGGATGTGAGGATAAGGTGTTTACTTACCTTAGAGACTCTCTTTCATTCAGGATATCTGTAAGTGAGCATTAGACATCAGGTGTCCACTAATGCTGTCTGTTACATCATGTACACCATGGCTGGACACATTAGTGCCAGTCCTCATGAAAACATCTTCTCAGGTAGTCATTTAATACCCCCATTAAACTCTGTAACAAGTCTGACATGTTCATACATTATCAATCACAATTAACTGTATCATTTTAACTGGCTGATATATTATGTAAATTCCTTTAAAATAAGTTTACTCTATTTAGTGATCATATTCGGAGCCACTTGATGTTTGCAATAGGTGAATTGTGTGCCGTTTAGAACTATGCAATGTTATGGGTTTTGGGGGGCTGTGTTTTTGTTTTTTGTCTCCCATCTCAATTTTTAATCTATTTTTATTGACTTAATTATGTATTTTCAGGTGACATTGAACTTTCTTCAGGATGATCAAGAAGAGGTAATTGAAAGATACAAAAAACTTGAAGAAGAGCTACAGACCCTTCGTGTATATTACAGGTAACTTCTGGATCCTTATCTGATTTAGTGTGGAAGAATGAGAAAGCTCTCCTACTTTGTATAAAGTTGGTAATAGATGCAGAAAGACAAGCCTAAAAAACATATAGTAATTATTCAAGAATTGTTAAAGGGGTGGTGAGTACATAATCCAGAGTGAACTAGATATTGGGAAGGATAAAGTAGGAAAGATTAATAAAGTCAAACCGTGTCAAGGCATCATTGTCAGCAATTTAGTCCTTATTATTTATCCTCTTTTGGTTGGTTGGTGCAAGAGTTCATAAGTTGAACATAGAGTATAATTTTATATTGCTTTCTTCATAGGCCCATGGTTTGCCATACAACAGGGTTTATAAGCCTTTTGCTTGATGTACAGATTCTGTACATGGCAATAACTTGCAAACAGTATCTCTTCTCTGCTTCAGATAAGGTTTTTTTACACTGCATTAGATGCATTAAAAGATGCATATCTCTTTATTTTCTCCATGAGGTTCCTAAGCTTTACTACATGGCTCAAGGGAACAGAAAAGCACTTCTAATTTACTGCCGTGCCCTGTGGTCTTATATCCTTCCCAAGAAATTCTAATATAAATCTTCTGGTCCTCACATATTATATTATATTATATTATGATAAGATAAAGATTTTTTTGTTGTTGTTGCCATCCTTGGATGACTGATAAAATTAGAAGTGCAACAAGTGCAAATGATATCTCACTACAGTGGCCTATTTCAACGATCAGGTGATACCTGTTGCGAAAGGCTGGCAATGCTATCTCAAGATGTTGTGGATTGTACAGAAAAGCATCTTTCCCCAGTGCATATAAAGGGCTCAGCAAACTGTTCTAGCAGAGGCCTTCTGAAACAGACCGATATAATTGTTTTCAAGATAATTCTGCAATTAATGAGCAACATTTGGCCAACCAGAGATAGATTTGATGGCTTCAATGTGCAAGAGGAAGGCAGCCTGTTTTAGGTTCACCAACCAGCTAGATGACCCAGACATGCCATGTCAGTAGAATGGAACTTCCACTTGGCCAGTATTTGCAAACAATAACATTAAAGTGACACTATAGTCACCAGAACAACTGCAGCTTATTGCATGCTTATTCAGAGAAAAGGCATTGTTTACATTGCCCCCTAGGGACACCTCCAGTGGTCACTCCTCAGATGGCCACTGGAGGTGCTTCCTGGGTCGGTAGTTATCTTACATTCCAGACATGAGTGCTGCCATTGTCTTTGTGAAAAACAAAATTTTACTTACCTTAAATTTCTTTATCCTTATCAGTACTATGCTTTTTACTATACTTTTTTTTTTTTTTTTTTTTATAATAAAAAAAAATATGAGAGTTATAAATTAAAAAAACATATTTTTAATGCTGGACTGTATAAAACACTATTTAGATTAATGAGGTTCCCTCCTCTGCCCTAAAAAGTTAACTTGCCTCTAATCCAGCTGCAAGAGGGTCCTTACTGCTGCTCCACCCTTACGCTTGGACATTATCACTAGTGATGATCTCCAACTAATTCACTGTTTGATATAGAATAGGACGGGAACCCAGTATACCTGTGTGCAATGAAACTACTACACATTGTGGTAGAACACAAATGAGTGAGGAATAGTCCCCTCTGTACAACCCACTTATGCTCTTAAAGAAGTGACTTCTCTTGAAATCGACACTTTTATACAGTGAGAAAAGGGGGAAACACCTCTAACCTCTAAAGCAGCTCAGCGGTGAGTAACATTAATTTCGTTTTTTTTAACACTTCAAAATTATTTGGAATGCGAAGTATGAGTAGAAAGGTTCTGTTCGAGCAACAAAGTGAAGGAGTTTGAAAACAAGTATTCAAATTTCATTGCTAGGCTACATGGAGATACTCCATACTTGTAGCGGAGCTGCATTGCTGAGACTGAATATCTCCGCTGTAATCCTCTGGAGCTGGAAGGGAAGCGCTATTTAGTAGATATAGCCCATTCCCCAAGTAACTGGACAACACACAGTTCTGGGAGTCAACTTACTTTTATTCTGGCCAAACACGGCTTCTATGCACAGAGAAAATAATCTCCAATACAATAAAACAGAGGTTTCAATCCCCAGATCTGCTGTGCCTGAGAGATAATTGCGTGAGAAAAAAACTATAATTTAATTATCTCTCAGGTACAGTAAATCCATACAAAATTACAGTACCTCAAAAGGGCAAAGACGAAGGCGGAAGTAGACACGATAGTCAGAAATGTCACTTCTGCCAACCACAAGCAACCCGGCGAACACTTCTGCCAACCCCTCAACCACCAATGAAATTTAAAGGAAAAAGGCGGAATTCTTTATCAACCAATAAAAAAAAGGGGGAAACACAGGTGATTATAAATATAGGTGGGACTATGAACCAAACAAACAGATGATTGGATAATTGAACTCAAGGGAAGATCTAAGAGACATTTAAAAGACAGAAGGTTCAGAGGATCAAGCTACAGCTGACCGAGGAAGCTTCAGGAGGAGTGAAACACGTTTCGGTCATTAGAACTTTTAATTTTAAAAGTATAATTGCTAAAAGTGTATCTTATTTATTTTATAGATCTTTTGCATAATAAATATACCAGATTTTTAACAAAAGTCCATTGAAGCCTCAGATACCTTCATTGGGAGAAGTGACATCACTCCAAAATTGGCACAAAAGCCTACTACCCTCAGAGCCAAGACCTTAAGGCTCTGAAAAAGGTGAGCTTAATACCTATTCTCATTTATCCAAGATACTTCTTAAACAACTATACTACAGATTGGATGCTTTTACTGCTTTTGATCTTTCCAGAGGAAAAATCTCAGCAGGAAATAGTGGTGGGATGCTGCCCTAAAAAGCATACCAGCCCTGTTTACTGAGCCAATATTATAGGTTCTTTAAAATGTGAGTGACCCATTTTACTACTTAATTAACTATCACAGTGTTTTATAAATCTGCACTATATTGTGCTTTTCTATATCTACTTGACATGCACGATTCAGGCATGATTTTGAGGGGTAACCCCCAAATACTCATAGCGCTCCACTGAAGGTATATGTATACTGTATACCATTTTTTTGTTTTTGTATTAATTGCATGTGGAATAAAGGGTAATCCACATTAGTGTACAGAACTGCTATACACGGTTTTAACTATAAACACCTTTTGTAACACTCACTCTCCCAAAAGGAGATTCTGGTTCTAGTTTGCACCTCAAAAGTGTACCCACCATACTCAGGAACTCCACAAAACATACATCCCCCAATAGCCCCGATCTGAGTGTATAACATATCCAAAAACATATCCAAAAAGTGTGCAAACTGACAATATATACCATTAATTTAAGTGAAATAACTCACCCAGGTGTTCTATTCTCATTTCCCGTCGGCACCAAGTGAATTTCCGGGTATGCGCGCGCACGTCAATACGTGCTCCGCCCCCTCGTCATACCGCGATACGTGCCGACGTACCCCCGGTTAGATAGACCGGTCTCCTTAGCAACCATATATACAGAGACCCCTCTTGAAACAAGAGGAGCCTGTATCAGAATAGAGAAATAGATCATAAGAAGTATTAGTGCCATGTACAAGTAATCTAAGTGCCAATCTGAAACAAATTTTGTGGTAGACTCATTATATATCATATACTCCTATCAACAATAAAACCTAGTAAACCTAGGTAAGTGACACCTCATCAAGGTGATAATAACACCACTTGCATATACTAAGACTTATCCAGAAAGTGCATGTGCCCAATATAATTAAGTGTAAAATTACACTTACTAATAGTGAATCAACAATTCATGCATATCTCATAATATATTAAAATTTAAAGTGATAACATGCAAGTAATAAAGTGCATAATAAGTGCTCATAAACAACATATGTGTAATCAAACACATCATATATATATATACAAAAACGGTTTGGCATATTTATAGACACACTTCCATACCCCTGAGAAATTCATTAAAAATAAAAATATTTAAAAACAATAGTGACTAGCTGGTTAGACCTATATAAAAGAATGATACGTGATACTCTCATTAAGACCCATGAGAGACATTGTATTCAGTTGGTGTATCCAAAAAGCCTCTTTGTTGTTGTCCTGTTGTCTCTGACCCTGAGGAAGGTCCCGATCGGGGGCCGAAACGTTGGTCATCATTTTTTAAATTTTTTCAATAAAACTTTTGTTTTAAGTCCGGAGAGCAGCCTTTTCTTATTGGATGATATAGATATATATATATATATATATATATATATATATATATATATATATACATACATACATACACACACCATATGAAAAAATACTTTCATTACGGTATTTGCCAGGGGAAGGTTGGGCTTGCAACAACAATAATTATTGAGAGAAATTGGGTTACCAGCTGCAAGAGGTTTAAAACTCCTCCACTTCTTGTATTCGGAACTAGATTGTGTTTACTGTGGTTATCTGATCGTATTCAGTCAAGGGGGCTTCAAACTGTGTATTTTTATTATCCACATTCTGCTCAATACAGACTACATTTAAAACACCTACAGAGGAACCTTTGTACTATCTATCTACTTTTATAGAATTGTTGACTTTTTTTCATACCTGTATTTCTTCCCCCCACCCCCCCAAAATTTCCATGGACATGGGAGATGGTTAGAAACTGAAAGGTGTTTTTACAATTAGGTCATGTTTCTTAATGAGTAGGATAGACTAGGTCATCGTTGGGTGTTCTTTTAGAACACTGTAATGGTGTATAAAGATTTATTACACCACTGTGATCTCCACCTCACCATATTGATCTATTTTATGATTTTTGTTAACTGAGTTTGCACTTACTGGACTGACTACTATATAATAAGCAACCTGACAAGCAGTTGCTGAGTAAATTCCACGATAAACGTTTCACTGTGCTCTCTACTCTTTCAAAAAGTTTGCATAAATAGCCCATTTTCCCAATAAAGAAAATCCTGAAAGTTGTACAGAAAGACCTTGTTTTTTCTTTGGCTCGAAGGGAAACTTTGTGTCAGCCCAGTAATGTCAGAAAAACGTCCCTTCTAATGGCTTTCCAGAAAGCTGCTTTAGTCCTGTTCGTATTCCTTTATAAACTGTCAGCTTGTGATTGATCCCTTCATTATTTATCACCTCGTTCTGTCAGAATTTGAAGCCTGTTTAAATGGAAAAAAAATAATCAAAATGTAAACTATATATATATATTTTTTCATTCCTAAACAGTCTATTTATTGCACAGGAAGACGACTCGTGTCTCTTTCGCCATCCATTTCCCTTGTGTTTCATTCCCCCAACCATTCCCACTTCTGTCTCAATCCTTCATTCCTATGTGTCTCATGCTTCCATTCCCACTTTTCTCATTTCCTCCATCCATTTCCTCCACCTATTCCCACTTGTCTTATTTTCCTCATCCATTTCCACTTGTATCTCATTCCCTCGTTCATTCCCACTTGTATCTCATTCACCCATCAATTCCCACTTGTACTTCATTCCCCCATCAATTCCCACTTGTATCTCTTTCTTTTATTCATTTCAATTTGTCTGTTTCCTCCATCCATTCTCACACCAATCTCTCTCCTCCATCCATTCTTAAGCCTGTCTCTCTCCTCCATCCATTCTTAAGCCTGTCTCTCTCCTCAATCCATTCTCACACCTGTCTCTCTCTTCCATCCATTTTCACACCTGTCTCTCTCTTCCATCCATTCTCACACCTGTCTCTCTCCTTCATCCATTCTTACGCCTGTCTCTCTCCTCCATCCATTCTTAAGCCTGTCTCTCTTCCATCCATTCTTAAGCCTGTCTCTCTCCTCCATCCATTCTCACACCTGTCTCTCTCCTCCATCCATTCTCACACCTATCTCTCTCCTCCATCCATTCTTATGCCTGTCTCTCTCCTCCATCCATTATCTCGCCTGTCTCTATCCTCCATCCATTATCTCGCCTGTCTCTATCCTCCATCCATTATTGCGCCTGTCTCTCCCTCCATCCATTCTCACACCAATCTCTCTCCTCCATCCATTTTTACACCTGTCTCTCTCTTCCATCCATTCTCAAGCCTGTCTCTCTTCCTCCATCCATTCTCACACGTGTCTTTCTCCTCCATCCATTCTAACACCTGTCTCTCTCCTCCAATCATTCTCACACCTGTCTTTCTTCTCCATCCATTCTCACACCTATCTCTCTCCTCCATCCATTCTCACGCCTGTCTCCATTCTCACACCTGTCTCTCTCCTCCATCCACTCTCATGCCTGTCTCTCTTCCATCCATTCTCACGCCTGTCTCTCTCCTCCATCCATTCTCACACCTGTCTCTCTTCTCCATCCATTCTCACGCTTGTCTCTCTCTTCCGTCCATTTTCATGCCTGTCTCTCTCCTCCATCCTTTCTCATACCTGTCTCTCTCCTTCATCCATTCTCACACCTGTCTCTCTCCTCTATTCATTCTCACACCTGTCTCTTTCCTCCATCCATTCTCACACCTGTCTCTCTCCTCCATCCATTCTCACACCTGTCTCTCTCCTCCATCCATTCTTATGCTTGTCTCTCTCTTCCGTCCATTTTCATGCCTGTCTCTCTTCCTCCATCCATTCTCACACATGTCTCTCTCTTCCATCCACTCTCATGCCTGTCTCTCTTCCATCCATTCTCACGCCTGTATCTCTCCTCCATCCATTCTCACACCTGTCTCTCTTCTCCATCCATTCTCACGCTTGTCTCTCTCTTCCGTCCATTTTCATTCCTGTCTCTCTCCTCCATCCTTTCTCATACCTGTCTCTCTCCTTCATCCATTCTCACGCTTGTCTCTCTCTTCCGTCCATTTTCATGCCTGTCTCTTTCCTCCATCCATTCTCACGCCTGTCTCTCTCCTCCATCCATTCTCACACCTGTCGCTCTCTTCTGTCCATTCGTACGCCTGTCTCTCTCCTCCATCCATTCTCACACCTGTCTCTCTCCTCCATCCATTCTTACGCCTGTCTCTCTCCTCCGTCCATTTTTACGCCTGTCTCTCCTCCATCCATTCTCACATCTCTCTCTCTCCTCTATCTGTGTCTCTTCTCTATCCATTACCACATTTATATCATTCTCTCTCTGTACATTCCCACTTGCCTCTCTACTCCACACGTTCTCATGTGCGTGTCTTTCTTTCCTCCATAGATTACCACTCAAATATCTTTCACCTCCATACATTACAACTCTTGTCTTTCTGTCTGTCATTACAATTCATGTCTTTCTCTCACCCGTAGACTCCCACTTGTCTTTCTCTCTCTCTCTTCCATCCATTCCCTTTCTGGTGTGTCTCTCACCCATCCTTATAAAGGGCCAGAGTCAGTGGCGTACACACAACCCATGGGGCCCCGGTGCAAAAACCGATCCGTGGGCCCACCTCCCCCAGCGCTTACTCTGCGCGGGCCGGGGCCGCAACACATGGCGGCGGGCGCCTGGTCGCAGGGGTCGCAGGACTGCAATCCCTGCGACCGCGGTATGTACGCCAGTGCATGCAGATACACTTAAAGGACCACTACAAACACCCAGATCACATCAGCTCAATGAAGTGGTCTGGGTGCCAGGTCCCTCTAGTTTTAACCCTGCAGCTGAAAACATAGCAGTTTCACAGAAACTGCAATGTTTCACTGAGGGTTAATCCAGCCTCTAGGGGCTGTCTCATTGACAGCCGCTAGAGGAGCTTCTGCCATTCTCACAGTGAGAAGACGCTGAACGTCCATAGGAAAGCATTGAGTAATGCTTTCCTATGGGCGGTTTGAAAACGCGCACGGCTCTTGCCACGCATGTGCATTTGGAGCTGAGAGGCGGATCGGGCGGAGGGATCTCCAGCTCCAAAGGAGTCCGGCGCTGGAGAAAGGTAAGTGCTGAAGACACACATACACACTCTCACAAACAGACACATACACACTAGCTAAAAGACACACACATTTACTGACAGAAACACACACTCAGTGACAGACATACATACACACTCACTGACACAGACACATACTTACTTACAAAACACACACTCACTAACAGACACCAGACAGACACACACAGTAACACACTCACTGACACACACACGGACACAAAAACGTACACACACACACTCTAACACTAACACACACACGTTTTTAAAAAAATTTAATCCCCCAGCCTCCCTAACTTTGGGAGTGCTGAGGGGATTCCCTGGGGTCCAGTGGTGTTGCTGGGCGGCCGGTCACCCCTGAGTGCGCCCTGTTCAGCTCCCTCGCGTGCCGTGTACTGATGCCGGACCTGGAATATGACGTCCTATTCCGGCTCTGGCATCAGTAAGTGGCGTGCGAGGGAGCTGGGCAGAGAACGCCCAGGGGAGAGTGCTCCCTCGCGCACCCGCCAGCCAGCCCGGTGACACCAGGGCCAGCCTCAGGGGGCCCTGAGATGGCCAGCTCCTGGGCCCCCCAGGAGAAGATGCTGGCCACACTGGCGTACATACCGGGTCGCAGGGCGGCCGGGCCACCTGGTGGGCCGGGCCCAGTCGCAGCCGCGACCCCGGTATGTACGCCACTGGCCACAGTAGGCACAGTCATTAACAGTGTTAATTTTCTCTGTTTTAGTGCTCTCAAAGTCTAGGTTTCTGCTCTTTCTGCACTGACAGTTACAGTATTGCCAGATTATTTTGCAGTCTCTAGTGGAATAACCCAGTATGCTTTATTGATGGCTGGTACGGCGGAGATCATCTGCATACATCAGATGTATCTCTCAACCAGAGAGGGAATTGAGGTAGACATTTAAAGTATTGGTTACATAATGTCAACACTTACTAAAGTGTTAAACTGTTAAACATTTTGCCCTCTTCTTACAGTCCTACCCAAACGTCGGTTTCGGCACACTACAATGGACTTACACCACCAATACTATAACTCGGCTTATTGTCCCTGACCACACATATATATATATAATTTGTTTGATTTTTGTTTGGTTTTTTTTCCCAATATGCCTTGCACTCCAACTTTTAAAACATATATTACCCAGTGAACAAATGCCAAATACCAGCAATTTAAAAAAAATAAAAAAATGACTTACTTTATTATTCAGGTCGATGTTTCAATTATCTTACAGAACTTACATCAGGACAAGCATACCTATAAATTGAAGTGTGTGTGTGTATATATATATATATATATATATGAAGCCAAGAGGACTGCACTCACCTGAACATGCATACATTATAGGGTGCTGCTGGGCCAAAATATACAACATACAAAATACACAATCCAGCGCACTTGCTTATTAACTAAACATTGATTTTTAAATAGAAATGAGAGATAGGAACAAGAGTAAAAAATATATCGGGTTGCTAATGAGAAATGGGGGGTAACCCCTAGTAATTATTATAAGACAAAAAAGAGAGAATAAACAAAAACAGAGAAACCCTAGGGTTAAGATAAATCAGTCCCAAAGGGGTTCCCTGTAATTGCAGTGCAATCCAAAGAAAAGTAATTAAAAAATAACTTTTAATAAATTCCTTCTAAAAAATCATCAATACTTGAATAAATATGTAATGGCTGTCCCTCAGAAAATAATAAATTCAATAAAAAACGGAGAGAAAGGAGAATAAAGATAGAAAGAGTCACTAGGTTATTTTATTCTCCTTTCTCTCCGTTTTTTATTGAATTTATTATTTTCTGAGGGACAGCCATTACATATTTATTCAAGTATTGATGATTTTTTAGAAGGAATTTATTAAAAGTTATTTTTTAATTACTTTTCTATGGGTTGCACTGCAATTACAGGGAACCCCTTTGGGACTGATTTATCTTAACCCTAGGGTTTCTCTGTTTTTGTTTATTCTCTCTTTTTTGTCTTGATTTTTAAATAGTACAGATTGTGATAGTTTTATTTAACAACACCTCACCTAGGCAAAAATAACGGGGGTTTAGTAACATTATATGATCATATATTGCATGAGCCTGCCACAACGTCAGTGTGCCCCATTCTTGGCAGGTCCTACTCTAGCAGCCTAATGCTTGCTCTTATGAGATTAATCTACTTTCTTGGGAAATACTTCCTTTACTAGGACTCTGTGTATTTTGTATGTTTTATTTATATATATATATAAAAAATATGTAAATTCTACGTGTATGTTTTTGCAATCTTTTTACATGATTAAGTAATTTTATTAATTACAATTTGAGTTACACAAATACTGTTTCAAAACAGTAAAACATATCACAACGATGATATCACCAATGAAAGTGCAGCCTGTGTATAAAAAATAAATAAATATAAATGCTAACTTTGGCCAGGTTCTGTGACTAAGTGGCTACTAAAAAAAAAAAAAGACTAGACATACTCCATTTTGAATTCCCTGGATTGTCTACTTTTGCAAACGGTATGCTATGATGGAGGTAATTCTCATTCCTGGGCTGCCATATGGTATCAAAGGCAACACAGTCTCTGCAAACCAATCTGGAAAACTGAAATGGGCAAGACCTATACTGACACGGTAACTTTGCAAGACCTCATAAAACCGTAACATGGTGGCTACTGTTTACTTGAGAGACTTTGCTAAACAGAAATATGTGTTTTAAAACATTACAATGTATCTTGGCTATGATATTATCTGTAAAAGTGAGGTTTGTGTTTGAAAAATGCAAAAACACAGATATGAACGCTAGGTTTGGGCAGTGCTTGTGACCCCATTTCGAATACCCTGAGTTGTCTACTTTTGCAAATGGTGTGCCGTGATGTGGGTAATTCTCATTCCTGGGCTGCCATACGGTCTCAAATGCAACGTAACCAGTCTGGCAAATTTTAATGTGTGAAAACTGAAATGGGCAAGCCGCATATTTGACCCAGTAACTTTTCAAACCACTTTAAAACCTGTCCGTGGGAGGTACTGGTGTACTCGTGAGGCATCGCTGAGCACAAATAGGTGTATTTTACTGCAGTTAAATCTAATTGTAGCACTAAGAAAATAAAATGTCTTAATTTTTCACACTTTAAAAACATTTTTATTTATATTAAATTCTTTCATATATGAATATTTGCTGTGAAATAAAAAGCCCTGTTTCTCTTGCACAAAATGATATATAATAAGTGTGGGTGCACTTAATATGAAAGAGGTAAATTATGATTGAGTAGACATATAGCGCAAATTCAAGGTTTGGTTTGGATTTTGTTTTGATCAGAACTTGTACACTTGCCTTCATCCTTAAGGGGTTAATATATCTATTAGACAGGCAATACAAATACACACCATGGACGGGAGATATTGTGACCATCTATCTAGTTTAGTAATAGGCAGGTTTGTTAGTGATTGCAAACCTTGGATTCTTGGATAATCAAAGACACCATGTATTCTAAAAATCACCTTGTAAATTGTGTCTAGAGGTGAAACAAGACACCTGTACAAAGTACCATTGTGGATTAATAACAGTTAAAAGTTCCATTTGTATTGATACCCCCAGAATGAGATGAATATAAATATTTGATCAATAGAATAATTTTACTACCAACAGGCTGACAGAGTAGCAAATAAGAAATCCCTAACTTTCAAAGGCTTTTTCAGCATATTTTAACCCCTTAAGGACATATGACATGTCTGACATGTCATGATTCCCTTTTATTCCAGAAGTTTGGTCCTTAAGGGGTTAAAGGAACTTTCCTGACACCATAACTATTTCACATCATTACACTGTGCTCTTCTAATCAAATGTTGCTGTGAGAGCATTTGATTCTAGGACAAAGTTTAACTGGGCTCTGGAGGATGAAGCACCTCTAGTGGCTGACAGGAAAACGCAAGGGTGTATTTAATCCTGCAATGCAAAACATTGCAATTTCTACCATATTGCAATGTTTTACATTGCAGGGTTAAAATGCCAGGACCATTGCACCTACACCACTTAATTGAGATTAAGTGATCTGGGTGACTTTAGTGGTCCTGCAATTATCTCCTTTTTTTGTTATTTCTTTCTTCTGGTGTTTTATTTATTAAATATATATTTTTGTTTTTGATATATTCAATTTTTAAGTGGAGCTTAATAATTCTCTAATTGAGTGTTTATAAAGTTAAAATGAACAAACAGCCTTTCTTTTTAACATAACTCTCTACAGCCAACTTTTTCATTTATGTCCTAATAATACAACCTAGAAAGACACAATAAAAATAAATTTGAAATCGTCCCTACATATCCTCTGCAACATTTTTAAAACTGAAAAGATTAAAAACAAAAAAAAACCTATAGCCATCCTCTCATGCTAAAAATATGTCCGTAACATGAACGACTCTGCCTAGAAGGGCAATGTACCCTATAATTCATATATTTGTTATTCTATGCAGAATTTAGATTATATTTGAGCTTCTTTTTTTTCCTCGTTCCCTACATCTGCCTTCTGTATAGCACAAAATGAGTGAGTTTACAGTTGCTATGTGGGACTTTCCCTGTGTCCCGCCACACTACGAGGACAGCCAGCCCTGCAAGGCTGTTAAAACAAAAGCTCTTGATTAGACCAATCCCCCAAACATGAGCCTAGACTTTATGAAGGGGTAAGATGATCTGTTTAATCCAGGCTCAATGGCCTGCTTTTATGCAGTACAAGGACACGGAAAACCCAACCATGACACTCCCACACAAAATAGGGTATAGGCACAGAAAAACTAACAATTTACAAACACCCCAAAAGTACCTTCAAAAAACATGAAAACCCCACAAAAGTTACATCACCCGATCTGGGTGACCAACATATCCAAAAATCACTCAGATCGGTTCAGGGGTTTGAGATTTCCATGGAAGTCAATTATTTGACTGACCGCGCACATGGTCCTATGCCCAAAACAGTGCCATGAAATCAGGGCTAGCGGTCGATCAACTTTGTTAACATAAAAACAAAGTTTAACCCCTTAAGGACCAAACTTCTGAAATAAAAGGTAATCATGACATGTCACACGTCATGTGTCCTCAAGGGGTTAAACGGATTCCCGAACCGAGGAAGAGAATGGTTCCTGGGAAGGTAAAATAGGCGTTAACAAGAGGTGGTCCGCAGTTCTCGAGTTTGTTCGGTTCCCGAACAGTACAAATAAATCCCACGAACCAAGTCTTTTTACCAGCCTTTTCTATGGCCCATAGTCAGTGGCCAGCCTCCACACTCCTCCAGGAGCCTGTGGTGAACGTCCAGGCAAGGGGACGTTCGTCACAAGGGGTTAATCTAATGTAATCTATCTGGCGTCCAATACCACCTGTACAGGAATTTCCTATGTGCCTCAGTATGATTGTAACACCAGGTGACCCTTTTCAGACCATTTAGTAGCTTGATCCAGACCTCCACATCACAGTCCACCCTAGAGTCCCATCTCAGTTCAGTTCTAGATTGAAGTGCACGGTATTACAAAGACAATGCTTTGGGTTTGGTAGGTGTAGACCAACATCTTAAGTACATATGTTCGAGATCTGGGGGAAAAAAAACCTATAGCCATCCTCTCATGCTAAAAATATGTCTGTAACATGAACGACACTGCCTAGAAGGGCAATGTACCCTATAATTCATATATTTGTTATTCTATGCAGAATTTAAATTATATTTGAGCTTTTTTTTTTTCCCTTGTTCCCTACATCTGCCTTCTGTATAGCACAAAATGAGTGCGTTTACAATTGCTATGTGGGACTTTCCCTGTGTCCTGCCACACTACGAGGACAGCCAGCCCTGCAAGGCTGTTAAACGCAAAGCTCTTGATTAGACCTGCGCAGTGCTACGCACTCTTAAGTTGGAGGTAGTAGAAAATGTAGCGGGACGGTAACGTGAAGGAAGTTTGTAACTCAGGGAATGGTGTAATTTTGTTAGCTGTCATAACTTGCGACATGTATCGTATGCCCTGTTCTAGCCATGGAGTTGTGTTGAGTTCTGGTATCACTGCCTGTAGGGCTGCTATCGGTGCTAAGGGTGAATAGAGTTTGGGTGATTTTAGGTGACGCATGACTGAGTCCCACATATTAATTGCCGTATGATTCCATGTCCACTGAAGGGTACCTTCGTCACTGTATGGTGCCATTGCCTGTGCTAGTATTGTGGCTCTCAAATATGCTTCTATGTCCGGGACACCCATACCTCCCCGGGGCAGTAGATTGTTTTATCAGTTTGTAGGACAGTCTTGTCCTCTTTTTTTCCCCCAAATAAATGACACAATAACAATTTGAGCATCTTTGTGGAAAGATTGTGGAGGTAAGATATTATATTAAGATAAGGTATTGATCGAAAAACATAGAGTAGTTTATGGAGTATCATCATTTTGATTGCGTGTATGCGGCCTGCCCACGAAACCAAGAATTTAAAATTTTACGGTAAAAGTAGGTGAAATGGACAGATTCTGTATGTCAGCTATGCTTTTAGTTCACTTTTAATTCTGACTTCAGTGAATAGCACTATTCATGGTCTCCTTGGGGTCTCTTTTTCTGGTGTCACAGCAGAGGAAGAAGACCTGGGACAGAGTAATCGGGACAGCCCCAGTGCTTTTAGGACTTTTTGCTTTAAATAGACATATCTGCCTTTCTGTATCTTTGTAAATATAGGTATTTATTGTACTCAGGAATAATGTACACCTGGCAGGTATGTCCTATGCACACGACCATGGAATGTTTAATAATGTTTCTGAATGGGTAGAATTGGCTTTTAACATCACTAACGTACTCTATGCAAATAGATCTATCAAGAAATCCTTTAAAATTATACCTACTCTTAGATTTTTCTTAACATTTGAGGGTTTGCTTTCCTAGCCCTACAGAAATGGTTACAATGTACCTTTAAAAGGACAACAAAACCTATGGTTGTTTCCTGGCAGTTATAGGCATAGTCCACAAGCTGCTGGATTTTGAGTTTGTCCGGGGTTCCAAACAGTTAGACAGGGCAACTGCTGTCTGAAATGTAACCGTTCAACTGCCTTCACAACTAATGCAGGTATTAATTTTCAAACATGTTTTCTTGAATGTAGCTTTAAGGTATTTTAACCATGGGTAAGAGGTCAGTTATACCATATATGTACAGGGTTAAAGCTAAAACTTACCTCCATTCCAGCAATGGGGCCACATTCGTCCTACAGTCCTGTCCTCCTCTGGTGATTTATTTGATATCAGGGAAGACATGTGAGGGGAGAACAGGTGGGAAGGGGTGTGCTGCCGTTGATTGTCTGCCGCCAGAATGCTGTGTGAGCCAACTAGCAATGTTGTCATACGGCTGCCACCTGGCTGGTAGTTGATGTTGTGTGGCCGGAGCCGGTATTGCAAAAATACCGACAATACAATTACCGGTATTTTTCTTTAAAGTGAATGTGCTGAAATTGCGGCACCAGCCACCAAGGTGCTAGAGCTGTGTGGAGAAAGCTGAGATGGGATGTTGCAGCATGTCCCTGCCATCTCCAATATTAAAGTGTGCATGGG
The DNA here is from genome assembly GCA_933207985.1 of Pelobates cultripes. Classification (NCBI taxonomy): domain Eukaryota; kingdom Metazoa; phylum Chordata; class Amphibia; order Anura; family Pelobatidae; genus Pelobates; species Pelobates cultripes. The sequence goes on from OW240924.1 coordinate 74,767,866, forward strand.
ACGAGTGGGAGCAGCAGGAGCTACAGGATATATGGAAGATTGGCAGCAGAACCTGAGAGCAGGTACGTGTGTCTTGAGCAGTATGTGTGTGTGTATTCAGAAGTTTGTGTGTGTGTGTTCTCAGCAGTCTGTGTGTGTGTATTCAACAGTCTGTGGGTGGGTGTATTCAGCAGTCTGTGGGTGTGTGTGTGTGTTTTCAGCGGTCTGTGTGTGTGTGTTCTCAGCAGTCTGTGTGTGTGTATTCAGCAGTCTGTGGGTGTATTCAGCAGTCTGTGTGTGTGTGTTCTCAGCAGTCTGTGTGTGTGTGTTCTCAGCAGTCTGTGTGTGTGTTCTCAGCAGTCTGTGGGTGTGTGTATTCAGCAGTCTGTGGGTGGGTGTATTCAGCAGTCTGTGGGGGTGTGTGTGTGTGTGTGTTTTCAGCGGTCTGTGTGTGTGTGTGTGTGTGTTTTCAGCGGTCTGTGTGTGTGTGTGTTCTCAGCAGTCTGTGGGTGTTTTCAGCAGTCTGTGTGTGTATGTATTCAGCAGTGTGTGTGTATTCAGCAGTCTGTGTGTATGTATTAAATAGTCTGTGTGTGTGTACTCAGTAGCCTGTGTGATCTTAACATGTATAGCTTGGAGGAAAGACGAGACGGGGAGATATGATAGAAACATTTAAATATATAAAGGGAATCAACACAGTAAAGGAGGAGACTATATTTAAAAGAAGAAAAACTACCACAACAAGAGGACATAGTCTTAAATTAGAGGGACAAAGGTTTAAAAATAATATCAGGAAGTATTACTTTACTGAGAGGGTAGTGGATGCATGGAATAGCCTTCCAGCTGAAGTGGTAGAGGTTAACACAGTAAAGGAGTTTAAGCATGCGTGGGATAGGCATAAGGCTATCCTAACTTTAAGATAAGGCTAGGGACTAATGAAAGTATTTAGAAAATTGGGCAGACTAGATGGGCTGAATGGTTCTTATCTGCCGTCACAAAAAAAAAATGTATTCAGCAGTCTGTGTGAATGTATTCAGCAGTCTGTGTGTATGTATTCAGCAGTCTCTGCGTGTATGTATTCAGCAGTCTGTGTGTGAGTGTATTTAGCAGTCTGCGTGTGTTTATACACTCATATAGACAGTATATACACACACTGCCTTACATACACACTGTCAAAGTACAAACATTGTATTTTATTAGTGATTTAAGGAATTTTCTTCTTCCAAATGTTCTTATTCTTTTATGTACGTTGTGTGCTGTGATGTCACGCATATATAATGAATTATGCAAATTAGCATGGCAGGTATTTTTTTTTTCCAAAAAAGGTGCCAACCCTAGACGTTGAATATGCACAAAATTGACGTTAGCCAGCCCTTACCCTAATGTTGTTACTGCATCATTAGATCACGGCTTGCTAACCCTGCAAATGCAGACCTCATCTACTATGACCACTTCATATCATGGGAGGTGTCATGGTGTTTTGAGTAAAAAAAAGTTATCTTGTAATAAGTATTTACTGTCTCTTTAAGAAACAACAAGGTGACATGCATCCAATTCAGTGTGATAAAGTATAGTGGAATTGTATACTATGGAGTGCATGAAAGGGTTAACAGCGTGATCCGAAAAACATTTCTCATAATGTGTGACTCTTTTGTAAATCCCGTTTACTCGGTGTCCTAAGGACTAGCATTTTGGACATGCTGCTTTAAGGATTAGTGTTACAGGGGACTCAGGCGCAGCTCTTTCCTGGTCACAGAACTGATAAAGTTTTGGGAGCATTAACATGCCTTGGTTGGGTAGGTCACAGAGAGTTCAGCTAGCTGCACCTATGGTAAGTATCAATCTTTAGTTTTTCAATAGATCTTTTTTTATTACTCATAACACTGTGAATGCGTATATATCTTTCTTCTATATAACTGTAACCTGATGATCAGGTTTATCCAGTTCATGAATCCATGTAGTTCGTCTACATTTCTGTTTTAAAGGTACAGATTTGTTTTGTTTCAATTGTTTCAATTTGTTTTTTTCACATTTTGTAAAGATATTTTCTTTTTCTTTTTTTTAATCAAATTTTCTCATTATTTTGTTGTGAATATACTTGTGTATTATTGGACACTAAAGATATTTACAGTGCAATAATGATAGTTTTACAAAAAGAGCACTTTTATATGAGCTACACCTTATATTTCGTTCATTTTTAAGAGGAAATGGTGTAACACAACACAAAACAATTGCAGTTGTAGGTTTCCTGTTTGTGGGATACTTATGGTGGATCTTGTTTGGGGAGCCCAATAAGCAAGGGTTTATCCCCATCCCATAACCAGTGAGAATTTACCCTAGCTTCACTTTTTGTTGCTGTCTGGTTTAGAGAGCAACGGGCCATTTATCCAAGAGACACGTGACAGAAAAGCAGATATTTTTATTGCTGGGCTGTTTGTTTTTTTGTTCAAAGACTCTGCAAAGTGTTTGAGTTGTCTGAGAGGTGGGGTACAAGCAGTCTAAGCATTGCAGACAGGCAGTGGTATTAGGAGCAATCTGCAATGGTTCACCCTCAGTGGTTCTGGAGTAGGGAGGCCTTCCATTGCTGCTCCTAATCAGATGGTACTGTATGTGCAGCCCAGTCCTGTTGTGGAGGAACTGTGGATTTGACACGAATGTTGTAATCCTTCACATTCACAATCAAGAGCTCCTGCACATACAACACTTTATGAAGACCACGCCAATGAAGTGTCTTCCGAAGTTGACTGCTACAGTGCGAAGCTCTTCTATAGTAGCATAGTTTTCCTCTTGTGTGCCAAGATCACTTTCACCAAAACAAGTCAACTTACGTAGGTGGTGAAGAGGACATGGGACAAGAAGGAAGGGAAAAGTTAAATTACATGATGGTAGTGGTCAAGATACATGGAGAGGGGGAAAGAATTGGTACATAATATATGGTTGTCTAAGCAGAGTTTAAAGAACCCTGCGGTAATGACCACTATGTAACAGCCATAGTACGTTGCATAAATTCATATGTACCAGAGCCCCACTGTAATGTGCTTTGTAAATTTCACATACAGTAATACGCCACAGTTATGTGCTGTTTAGATAAGTGTTTGAGAGCCAAAAAAAAAGGACTCTTGCCATCATAAAACAAGACGAGTTGGATGCACAGGAACAAAGTTTAAATTCTGGTGGGAGTTAGGCAAAGTAACATAAAATGTAAGGGTAGGAAGCAAGGTGGTTAACCAAGGTGCAGGGAGGGAAAGCGTTTAACTGTTTAATATGCTTTCCTAAAGAAGTGAGTTTTTAATGATCTTATGAAGGAATAGAGACCGGGTGAGAGTCGAACAGAGCAGGAAAGAAAGTTCCATAGGAATAGCTCAGCCCTAGAGACGTCTTGAAGGTGCGCGTATGAACAGAGAATAGAAGCAGGTGTTTGGAAGAGCGTAGGGCCCTGAGCAGTTTATACTTGAGTATTAATGAGAATAAGTAGTTAGGAGCAGCGTTATGTAGAGATTTGTAAGCGAGCACCAGAATTTTAAATTGAGCCCTAAATCTTACTGCAAGCCACTGAAGGACTTTCAGAAGAGGGGAGCATGGGAGGTGCGGGCAGGCAGAAAGATGAGTTTCGTTGTCTCATTATAGACTGTAAAGGGGCAAGCTGGGAATGCGTAAGACCACTGAGAAGCAGAGAAGATTGATGTAGTTAAGATGCGAGAGGTGCAGTGAACCAGCACCGTAGCCACACCCAGTGTTGGAAAGGGGTGGATGCAAGCTATGTTTTTTTTGAGATGGAAGCGGCAGAATTTAGCAACTGACTGGACATTAGGGATAAAGGAGAGGTAGATGTCAAAGTGAACACATAGGCAGTGAGCCTGGGAGGTAGAGCTGATGGTAAAGCCATTGACTTGGAGGGAGACCGACACGGGAGTAGCAACACTTGAGGGAGGAAAGACAAGAAGATCTATTTTGGACAGTTTAAGACTAAGGAAATGAGCTGCCATCCAGTTAGAAACAGTGACACAGTCAGAGACATATGAATCAAAACGGGCGGTCAGGAGAGAACAGATTTCCGCATTCAATTTCATTTAAATTCAATTTTATTTCAATTTACTTGTTTTTGCTTTGTTTATATATTTTTTAAACAATTCGTTCTGGTAGCTCATGACATCACTGGGTCTGCCCCTACATTTCTCTGTCTGTCTGGTTTCTTAGTCACTTTGCTTCAGCTGGCATTAGATGGCCCTATTTTTTAAGACACCGGATAGCTCGGTGTGCTAAAAGATACATCATACCCTGGAGAGGTACCTTCAGCACCCTGACTGGAGAACCACCAGAGGCAAAACGTTCTCACTTCTTATAAACACTCTCAATTTAAGTCATTTCCTTCTTTCTCCTTTCACATGTATTTGATTCCAAGTATGCTATACTTACTAAAAGTAATGTTGTGGAAAGTCTAGGAAATACATGGAATAACCTCGTCAGTTGACTTGCTAAATGAATGTGCTATGATACATGAATAAAACGGCGATTTCACTCTAAATTTCCTCATTGAGCTTAAATAGCTAAGAGACTTTGACAATAGTTGACAGTATTGCTAAAGGTAATATTTTTTTCCCATCCTACAGTACACCTCAGTTCACAGGCCTAGCCAAAACAAACTGTGAGAGTTTCTGTGGAAAACAGAATTACTTTGTCTGATCTGCCAGACCTCCCTTGCTTATATACTCACATGTATAATAGCCGCAAAAAGTTTACCTAACCTAGTACATCCAGTAAAGGAAACTTTTTTGTTTTGTTTTGCTTTTTGTGTGTGTGCTCTGAATGAGTCAGTAATACGTACCTGTCCAATAAGCAGTTAATTAGTTCATTTCCCAGTCCAGAGATAAGAGGTAAGTTCTAATCTGTTCGGAAGCGCGGGTTTCAGGTAGCACGTCAGAATCAACTCTGCTTGTAGAGAGCGTCACTGCTCCACCTGCTTCCTGCAATTAGATGGCAGTAACACGGGGTGAAAAAATAAAATTAAAGACAGGTGTGTTCATCTTTAAAGGGGCAGCATGATTTTGCAGAATATTGCAGTAGAACACAAAGTAAAGTATTACATACAAATTTAAGTTGAAAAAGGAGAATTGCGCTGAACAGCACAAAAGATAAAAGTTCATTTTCTTATTACTAGTTTGTATTTATATTGTGTATGAGACAGAAGGCATGGGCAGAATAAATTCTAGCAAAAAAGGTTTTATGTACTGATATTTTTTTTTTTTCTGGGACTGGGGAGGGTTTGTTTTCAGTAGTGAGGATTTGGGGGGGCAGAAGTTGTAGGTATATAGACCAAGAACAACCAATAGCAATAGTGTTGGAAAGTAACTATTTGAACCTAAATGTTTGTTAAGTATAGTAGGAAACAGCGCACCTTTTTATTGCATTAAGAAATAATGCAAAAATAAATGTGAAAATGTAAAAACATATATAAATATAATAATTGTGCTAGCACAGCTAGCCTGAGGACTGCTTGACTGCTCCCTGACCAGAAGGAGGCTCTGCCAATCAGTCGCCATTCCAGACTTTGGGGTCTGTCTTGCAATTATGTGCATTCATCTCAAAAGGCAACTGTAGTGTCACAAACTACTTTTACTAAAATTCCATCTATACATTGTGCTAGCAGTTTTACTAGCAAATGTCTAGATTGGGAGAAAAAAAGATTTACAAATACATTTTTCTCCCACTGGTCTATCAATTCTTTGGCGTAGAGTCTATGCTGAAGAATCAGTGAAATAAGAGACCACCCACCGACAGTCATTCTCCACACTTATAGCAACCACAGTGCATGCGTGTTGGTTGCTATTGTAACTCCCTAGCTAGCTCTACTTGTGCTAGTTACTAAGTATAGGAACAGAGTAACTAATGTTACTCCGTCCAGAAGCAAAAACAAAACATACATTGTAATCACAGATACACATCATATCTGTATGACATTGCTTGTAATGTTTTTTTATTCATCTGTCCACAACTCCAAAAAAAAAAAAATATATATATATATATATATTGCAAACTTGGATAATACAAATCACACGAGTAAGAAAAATAGACCGGGTCATGGATCTGAACCACAGTATTTGCCCCAAGCATAGGTTGAACACATGAGGGAAAACTGAAGGAGGCTTAATTCCGAATTTTTGGGTCTGCCCATAGTAATTTATTTTTAGATATTCCATTTCATCATTGTCTGTGATGGTATAAGGAGGATTCGGAAGCTCTGTTTACTTTACAAGTTTCTAAAGGAATCCCGGCTGTGGGTTTATTTACCAGTCTAAATTTTTCACACTGGTTTGGTAAATACAAATTTTACCCGGAGAGCCAGGAACAGACCAGCAAATGATTTGCAGAACGGTTTGAGAAAGTTCTTCCATACATGGTACAATAGGCACCACCAAATTGCTGTCCTTCCTCCTCTACAACAGAGGAACATTCTCCAAAAACTAAACGTAAATAAGGTAAAAGTAAGTGTCCTTAAGTCATAATGTTACAGCACTCATGATGACCTAGTGTAGAGAAAAATGCTTCCAGTATCTTTTAATTGTTTTAGGTGACCTGTTATTTTCTACTACAATTACTCTTGCTGTTTGATCCTGTCTGAGTATTGCATGCTTGGGGTAACAGCATTGTGAGATGTCCATCAGGACTCACTAGTCCAGAGCTAGGGCAGGTAGTTCTTGCATGTAATTGATATTTAGGTAGGTTCTTCTTGAGGTTTACTGTCCTTTCAGTACAGTGCCATATTGTGTATATCACAGAGTGGATTAGAGGGGAAAATAGCAGCTAAGCCATTAATGCAAAATCAGGTCCATAGAAAATAAACCTGCTGGGTCAGGATACCAGAGGACAGAATAGTAAAAAACTTGCCACATCAAAATACCAGCGTATAGACAAAACTGATGTCAAAAGAACAGAAAAACAATACAAATAAAGATAACCCAGTTAAGGATCAGTTGACTTTGTTCAGACACTGTTAACCTTACAGTATGTAACCTACGGTAAGTGAAGTTTCCACCTGCTAGCATCTTTCTTTTTTTCTTTTCTTTTTTCATGCGTTTGGTATTATTTCAGTATTCGGCGATCTCTCTGTCACTTTATTGCTCTCTCTCATCATTTTAGGGACACACATATTAAGGTGCAAAGGGGCCTTGCAATATTAGTTTCTTAGGACCCTTTATTAGCTTATTAATGAATAATTATTAAGAATTGCAGTCAGTTTATATTTAGTGGGGTCACTAATGTTTTTGCACGCAGGAGCTGCAGGCATCTGTTATGGACCCCTTTTTTTTTTTTACCTTTAGACAAGCATGTCAAACTCGCGGCTCACCATGAATATCTTAGCTGCCCAGCATGCTGTGAGTACATGCTTACTGTTAAGGCAGAGTAGGCACCTGCTGTCCCCACATTACAGGTGCCTGCTCTGCCAAAAATCACCTAGCCGGGTGGGAAGAGGAAGTAGGAAGTGGGGGGCAGCAAGGGAGCGCAGTCTGTTCTTCCTGCTCCTCACTGCTCGCACGCGCTCTTTGTGGTGATGCTGGTTGCCAGAATATGATGCCATTCCGTCCCGGCATCACTAAACTGCGCACGTGAGGTAGCAGTAAGGTGCAGGAAGGGAGACCTCCAGAGAGAAGATCCCCACTGGACCCCAGGGAGAGGCCCCACAGCAGCTCCCAAAGGTAGGGAGCAAACAGCAATAAACCAAATTATTTTGGAATGTGTGCAAGAATGTGTAAATGTGTGTGTCTGTCAGTGTGTGTGTGTGTGTCAGTCAGTGTTGGGATGGCCGCCGCTGGACAGTGGAGGACCTGGAGATGCACAGAGGCACGCAACACCACGTCACATTCCGACGTGATTTCTTTACCTTCACGGGGTTTCAAGGAGTAGCGGGAGAATCCGCTTGGGCACAGGGTGTGGACGGCTCCATTGAGGGTATACCAGAGGCTGGTATCACATACTGGCAGCGGCAATGTGAGTGGAGTCTGCTTGTTGGCTAATATTTTATTTATTTTTTTAAACAGGGGCAGGGATTTAGTAGAGGGGAATTCCGTTTTTTTTTTTTTTTTTTATACTGTCCATTTTTATTTATTTATTTATTTATTTTGTGGCCCACATAAACATAAACCCTGTTTATTTGGCCCATACTAGCCTTTGAGTTTGACATTTTTGCTTTAGAAAATTTTCCTTAGGCTGCTAATAATGATTACTCTGTTATTATTTTGTTTTGCAATAGACACAAAGTTGTAATTGTCTTACACTTGCACAGTGATACATTCTTTATACATTATTTATAGTAATATATTTTAACATCCTATTCCATTTTCGTTGGATCTGTATCCTCCACTTTAACCCCTTAAAGACCAAACTTCTGGAATAAAGGGGAATCATGACATGTCACACATGTCATGTGTCCTTAAGGGGTTAAGGTGGTTTGTGTGTCTTTATATTGGATTCTGTAAAAAAAAAATAACTGAATGCAAGAAACTTAAATAATCAATGAGTGAGAGAATCTTAAACAGGGATATTGGCACTTTTAGGGCTTTACTGAGGTTTAATGAATGCTGAATGTTTGCCTTATGATTTTAGTCCTTTAAGTAGCTCTGTCAGCAAAAATAACATTGATCTAACCTGATTTATATAGTTCCTTGTGTTTGAATCTATTTTTATTCTTTTTACCTGGTGACTCTCATTCTTTGTAAATTACATTAAAAGGTAGGGTGTTATAGGGCGCATGGTTACCATGGCTCGAGGTGTTCCTTCCTACTACTTGTCAGCCTCGCATCTCCTGATTTGTATGGGTCCCACCGCATTGTTCTCAACCAGCTTGAGTTCTGAGCGGGGACCCACCGAAGGGCAGGCTATTTCAGCTGCTGTCCGTTCTCAGAATACTCTTGCGACCTGTTTTTTGCTCTCCACTTGTTCTCATTCCTCTATAGAATGTTTTTCCCGTAACTGTGATATCACTATAATGATGCAGTACTGTTGCTATGTTCATAAGAATGCAGCAACATTATGCTGCCATTAACAATACATTTTATAACTATATAATGGGTCAATATAAAAATAAATAAAATGAGACAAAATTGTAATAGTGTAGAAATGAGCTGAAAAATTCATTTTGATTCCCGTGATAATCGCTATAGTTTATAGAATGTTGCCCAAAGATTTATCTTTGTAAAGAGCCCTAATATGACTGACTATAGTGGGGAAGTGAAAGCAGAAAGTGCCTGCATTCACTCTATTAATTTTGTAAGCCATTGGTGTGATATGAAAGAGGTGGTACACTAGGGCAGTTGGTGAATTTGTGGTTGGAATCTTTTAGTAACAGGCACACAAGTCGAGAGGAAAGATAAGACTGCTTTAAAAAAAAAAAAAAGTTCTTTAACATATCAGTGTGATAACAGGCAGGTAAAACACCTTTACTGCCATTAAATATTTACCAAGACTTGGCTGTAGGGCGGGTGCTGTGTAGTACTGAGTGTGGAGCCATTGATAAGGTATCAGAGAGGGACTGAGTTAATAAGTAACTACCTATGCAGGGCGCACATTCCTTTTAAGTCTCACTTCTCCCCTCAAGATGACCTGAATAATACTGCATATCCCTCTTGTCTATGCCTTTCAGTTCACAATACAAATAGGAGGACTAGGTGCGGTGGGAGACGGTGGAGTATGGTGCAAGTGGAACGGCATATAACAAAAATAACTTAAAACAATCGAAAAATATTCAGAAACTAGTACCCAGGTACATGAGATCAAAGGAACATCATGGAGATACAGGCTTAGAGAGAGAACAAGGAGGGACTATTTTAATGGAAGGTCAAAGGCTTATTTTACAATAATGCAGAGTTGGAAGATAAGGAAATGGGAACTGGTGGGTTGGATCAACAAAACTAGAGATTAGAAGAAATATTGGATAATGAATGGAGGGAGCATTTATTAGAAAAGGGGGGGAGAGTATGGGAGAATATGCAAGAAAATGTAACACATAAAACAGAGGACAATATCAAGGATCAAGGAAAGGGAAATGACTGAGCCAAAATATTTCATATTTAGAAAAAGGTGTGCCGAGAAAACATTCGGAAAGAAAATATGTAATAAATGACTGAGAAGGTAAAAGTTAAAAGAATAGAAGCTGGTTGAGCAAGTCAGAGGGAGAGAGAGAGATAAAGGAGGTGGGGCACACGTAGGCTCATGCAGCAGCCTTTTCAGACTGCTGGACTTTGATACCCAGTGCTGTGTTTACATTTAATTAGACGGGACACAGTATGACACCATGCCCAGGCCATCAATATCCAATCTAGGATTGATTTCCGTTCTGTCTTTTTGCCTCAGACCTAGTAGAAACAAAAGATGTGAAGCCGGCACATATAACTGGCACATGGAGAGTACCCTTGGACAAGGTGCGGCAGAACCACTACTAGCACAGGATGTGATGGCTAACTTACACAGCGTATCAGACTCAGGAACTATGAAAATGAGTGTTATAAAGTATCACCCAGTATTATTTATTTACAAAGCAACAGTTGTACTGGAAATTAAAGACCCGTAATAAGGAACACCAGTATAAACCATAGCAGAGGAAAACAAATTAAATGTCAAAGTTAAATGAAATGAGTGGCAGTTCTATTCTGGTTGTTTATTTGAATGATACAAGAAAATGTGTCCATACACGTCGTATAATCTGTCATTACTGCAGCTATGTTAATGGTGACAGCTCTATTCACAATGTTATGGAGAAGTGACTGTTACCAGAGTTATGAAGAGTCCCTAACATGTTCCGCTGCTCTATTTGAAAAAAAAAATGTATTCTCACATTGACATAAGTATCCAGACCCCTTTTCTATGACACTTGGAATGCATCCCATTTTTTTCTGGATCATCTCTGTGATGTCCCTTTGAATAAAGTCTATTTGTGATGAATTCACAAATAGCCACAGGTGGCACACCGGGCCCTCTCTGTGTGCACGTGGCCATAGGTTGCGGTCTGCATCAATGCAGAGTGGGCACCTGCCTGCCCAAAACAGCAGGCGCCTGCTCTGCTTCCGTGTTGGGGGGTCAGGGGGAGGGATCTGAGATGCAGCTTTCCTGTCCTCCCGCGAGCAATCTGTGTGGAGCGTTGCCGCGTGTTACCATGGCAATGCTCCACACAGCATTGCTGTAGATTGATGTGATGAAAAATGAAAGGATCTGAATACTTTCTGAATGCAGTGTGTGTGTGTGTGTGTGTATATATATATATATATATATATATATATATATATATATATAAATTAGGTTATGGTGGGGAAAAATTGTGATTGAAAACCCCTTCCACCTGAAGTCTGTGGATAGTTAATACAATGTTAAACAAAAATCTGCACACCAGTCAAGCCATAAGACTTGCTTTTCCCACAGAAATCCCAAATCTGCAGTGATGTTACAACCGCAAAGGATTCTGGGTGGGCATATGCAAATTAGTTTAACAAAGAATCACATTTTTGCCTCATTCCATTTTAAACATGGATTCCTTTTAATATGTGTTTGCAGTATACAACTGCTTGGAACACAATTTCGGAAAAGATGCAACCAGAATCCTTTGCGGTTGTAACATCACTGCAGATTTGGGATTTCTGTGGGAAAAGCAAGTCTTATGGCTTGACTGGTGTGCAGATTTTTGTTTAACATTGTATTAACTATATATATATATATATGTATATGAAACTAGGGGGCTGCATTCAGATGGGGTATATTGATGTTTTGGCAGGCTTATGCATTGTATGATCATATACTGTAACTAAACCCCCATTATTTTTGCCCAGATTAGGTGTTTAAAAAAAAAAACAAAAAAACTAATAAAGTCTGTCAACAGTGAAGTTGCTGTTTAGTGGATAAGTGAGTGCGCTGGATCTTGTGTGTATATATATATAGACTAAAAGATGTGCTAATTGCTCTGCACATTTGTTTGTGCAATAAATGAGTGAAAATGGCCAACAGACATACAAAACTTTAGAAAATGTAATTGTCCTCAAGGTACGATATAGAAGTTATCTTGAGGTTACCACAGACATATAAGAAATTAATGTAATATTTATAGTGTAGAAATGTATTAAAGTAAAATAAATAAATATGTAATTGTGGACATTTTGTTGATGAAATAAAAAGAAGAAATACTTGGGTCACCTGTATATTTATCCCATAGAGCATGATGTAATCCTATAATTATTCCAAATATGTCAATTATTCCAAATATGTCAATACTGACAGCCTGTGTTATACTAAGTGGGTACAGTAAGTGGTACACTATTTGTACAGGTAAACACTTTTTGATAAAAATGTAAATCCTGTATCTTTTAGAATAACTAATTTTAGAGCAGGCACCATATTGCAGCAAATGAGGTGTACTCTTTTGATCGAAATAACTCTATTTGAACTGATCAATGCACATTTTAACATAATTTTGTCCATGTGGACCAGGCTACCTTTTTTGTCTAGGGACAAGTACAGCCGAATGTCATTTTATTTCTCCTTTATTTTTTGTCTTTCACACAAAATTCAGAGAACCTGAGAAATATCTCATTTGGCCAGGCCTGGAGAATATTGAGCTTGCAGGCCACTAGTTCAAGCACAAACCCATACAATAGATTACCAAAGGGCCTGCACAGTACCTACCAGCTACCAGACTACTGCAGTACTCTGCTGACTGACTTTCCATCATAAACCTAGTTCAGGGGTTCCCACAAGGATGTTTTAAAACTACAGCTTCCATGATGCTTTGGGATGCTTTGGGATGCTTTTAGAATGGCAAAGATGGGGGTTGTAGTTCTACAACATCTGAGGATCTATGTCTTGGGCATCCCTCCTCTAGTTGTTCTTAATCAAACTAAAACTGGTGTTGATGGTCCCCTGTGTGCTAGTTGTCCCCCTGCCCCCTTGCTGGCTATTCCCTACTCCGGCCCAAATTCACATTTTAGTGAATTGCCTTGTTAATATAGGAGTTGTCTGAGGCAGGTTCCTCACATTATTTCTGCAATAACTAATGCTTTCATTGGATGGAGAGTTTGCTAGTTCTTCATATTGTTTCATGTACTCGTCTCTAGTTTTTGTAGTATTCCTTAAGTTTGTATCACTACCTCTGCTAATTTTATTTGACCTGCCCATGGCTTTGAAAAGCACCTTTAATTATATTCCGCGAAACCCCACTCCACATGCAACAAGAAGCAGTTATTACTCTCTGCACTCCCAGCAATTACAGGCAGTAATGTATTCAGTGACATTCTGCAGGAATATTACTTTCTAATATTGTGTGCTGTTCAGCTCGCGTGCATATTAATCTCCCCCGGTGCTGGACGCAGCTGCTGCTGACATTTCATGATGATGGGTAAACGGCATGTTTCATTTCACAGCTCAGGTCAAACTTCCTCTGTTAGAGGAGGTAAATAGCCTGAATAGACAACCAGAGACTATCTACCGGCTGATGTTGCCAACCTAATCTGCATTGCTCAAGTGACAAGCACCAATAAAATGTATGCTCTTGGAACCTGACCGCATATTTTTTTCTGTCTGTTCACTTAAAGGACCACTATAGGCACCCAGACCACTTCAGCTTAATGAAGTGGTCTGGGTGCCAGGTCCTTCTAGGGTTAATCCATTGTTTTATAAACATAGCAGTTTCAGAGAAACTGCTATGTTTATCAATGGGTTAAGCCTTCCCCCAAAGCCTCTAGCGGCTGTCTTATTGACAGCCGCTAGAGGCGTTTACGTGCTTCTCACTGTGAAAATCACAGTGAGAGCACGCAAGCGTCCATGGGAAAGCATTATGAATGCTTTCCTATGCGACCGGCTGAATGCGCACACTGCTCTTGCCGCGCGTGCGCATTCAGCCGACGGGGAGGAACGGAGGAGGAGAGCAGGAGGAGAGCTCCCCGCCCAGCGCTGGAAAAAGGTAAGTTTTTCCCCCTTTCCCCCTTCCAGAGCCGGGCGGGAGGGGGACCCTGAGGGTGGGGGCACCCTCAGGACACTAAAGTGCCAGGAAAACGAGTATGTTTTCCTGGCACTATAGTGGTCCTTTAAAGCAAGGCTTTGGCCATCTTGTTGGGGTAGCGCATAGGCCGAGGGAAACTTTAGTGTTAGGAATACATTTTTTGTATTCCTAACACTAAAGTGTTTCTTTAAAGTTAACCTGTTGTCAAAATATTAACTTACCTGAAATCGCTCCCATATTCATTAAATACATCATATATCACAAAGGTAGTGTAACACCCACCTCTGGGCCTTTCCTCTGCTTTGCCTCTGGGTGCATCCTCATCCTCTTCAGATCAATCCTTATCCTCTTCAGATCAAACCTCTTCAGTGACACAGCTAGCATGCGGGCATCGGAATGGAGTGACGTCACATCACTCCATTTCTATACGTCCCACTACGGAGTTTCCATAGCAACCACAGCACATGCGCTGTGGTTGCTATGTTTAGCAGAGCAGAAGGACCTCCTGTGGGACGTCTTTTCTGTTCTCCCTTGTCAGTTAATGCCTCGGCACACAGAGGCATTGACTAACAGCTGGAAGAACAGGGGTGCCCAAAAGCTACCATATTTCACCGCATAATGGTTGCAGATTTTATGCCTAATTCCTTTCTTTAAAAATGGGGGTGCGACCATTATGATGTATGCGACCATTATGTAAAGTGGTTTTTTTTTTTTTTTTTGGATATTATATATTCAAAGCTTTGTTTTTTATGAAATCGTTTATTAACAGTTGCTGATAACGTTATAGTTGCTAATAATATAAAATAGCATATTTTCTAATGCATCACGTAAACTCTGATCCCTGTCTTCCGTCATTTTTTATGCATTACATAGATAGAACGCACTAAAATACAATAAACTGATCGGTAATAAACCCTCTCTTTAGTAAAAGATTAGTAGGATGTCCGCCATCAGCTTTCAAGAAAAAGAAGGTCTCACAACAAAAACAGCAATGGTCAATTATGCGACCATTATGTGATGAATTTAAACCATTTTTTGGGGACTGAAAAACTAGGGTGCAACTATTATGCAGTGGTGACTATTATGCTGTGAAATACAGTAGATCCCAGATGTTTTAAAACTACAGCTACCTTGATGCTTTGTCATTCTAAAGGCATGCAAAGCATCATGGTAGTTGTAGTTCTACAACATTTGGGGATCTACCATTTGAGCACCCCTGTGTTATAAAATCCTATTTTTAAATAGGTTTTTCTCCTAATCTATGCATTTGCTAGCAAAACTATTAGTCCAATGTATAGATAGAACTAATGAGCATAAGTTGTCTGGGGCATGACAGGTACACTTTAAATTTATTTTTGTTGTTCCATCAACACCTGTCATGTTACACAGTATTCTACAACCCTCCACCCCACTGGAAGAACTGATGCATTTCCAAAGACTTCTCTGTGTCGGATCTCCTCGATCTCTATAATATGAAAACAATATGTGGACCTATGGGGATCTGTACTCTTGGAAAGGGACACAACTGCGTTAGGAATAACGTTTCATATAGTGTATCTTTAGAGGGTTAAAATGGGTGTTTGTGCAATTACTTCTTTTTATAAGAATGATTTTTCAAATACATATTTAGTTAACAAATGTGACAGTGGAGTCGTTTCAACTGCAACTTTAATGGGTGATTACATTACAATGAAAAGAGCTGGACAAAAAGGGGGGATTGACTGTTTGCCTTAGGACTTATGATTCCGCAAATAGTCGGATCACGAAAGACCTACAGTGAAGATTTGACATAGCATCTGCATTACTATGGTAACGTTGACAAAATGTCACTGAAACTACTGACCAGTCACACTCATTAACATTTCAAATACAATTTTACTTCTTTAACAAAGCGCTTACAATCGCCACCACTGTGATACATTTTATATTCTTACCTTTACCTTGTCAGCGGCTGGTGAATTTCTGTTGTCTAGGGCGGGAAGCTTAGATTGTTGCAATTACACTGATCAATCTATTTTAGTACATCCACATGCTCACAGCTTATTAATTTTTATTTATTTATTTATTTTGGGGGGTGATCACTAGGGATCTGTGGTACCTATACAGCTCAAAGCCTACACGCAGAGTATTTCAGATTTCCTGGACTAGTGTAAGCTTGTACCTAGAAACAATGATGGATTAATGGGCAGAGTCTTTCTCCTTCTTTTTCTTACTTATCTTATTGAGCCGTGCGGAAAAAATTATAAGTTATAGCCTAGGCATCTTAAATACTTGTCAGAAAGGTGTGTTTATATGTATATAGGTATAGGTATAGATATGTTACTAATTGTGTATAAACCATTAGGCCCTCTTAAAAAAAGCAAAAAACTTATCATTAAGATTATCTGAGATCCAGCACTGAGAAATTTATTATTAAATTGAGTACTTATGGTTTAAATGGAAACTCCACTGCCCAAATACAAAATAAATAAAATCACTGTTTAGTACATATCTCCCAAATGAAAACCTGCATCTATTTTTTTTTCATTGAAGTTGTATCTACAAACAACTAGCAAAAACTACTGATCTCTTGTCTGGCCTTTGCAAGCTCTCCCCTTCTAACCCCTCCTCCAGACTTTGCGATTGTCCAACCACAGACTTCCCAATAAAGCTCAATGACTAGTCTTTGCAAGGCAGGTGCTCTGGGCATTGCTGCCACTTGAGTTCAGTGCAAATAAACTAACCAAACCAGGAAGTAACATTAACTCTTGTCTGCTTGAAAAGCCAGGGAGGTGTAACCAGGATAATTCATAAAAGTGTCAATTTCCAATGAAATTTGCACTATTTCCAAAATGAAAAAAAAAAAAAAGAGTACACACTCTTTACACATAAAGCTTTTCAGCAAGCTAGAGTGCATTAAGTGTTTGGAGTGACACTTTAACCGGGTCTCCTGTCATCCATGACGCCTTCCTGCTACTTCTACTTTGGCTAAAACCTTCTTGTTAACCTAAGCAGCCGTAAAATTAGGATGCCCTCACTGGTGGTCATGGCTTGTATGGACATCCCAATTTGTATGGGAAGTGATCTGAGACTGCTCATTTGACACTATCAGGCTATCACTGTCTGTATCGCCACTCAGGTTAGCAAGGAAATTTTAACCAGAGCAGAAGTGGTCAGGAGGCACCCCGGTTGGCTTTGGAATCCTAGTTTACTGTTAAACTTCAAGTAAATAGTTTAACTTAATGACCACAAAAGGGCATTCTAAGCTTTATAACCATTTAAAAAAAAGAGATTGTGGTTTTGATGCCATGTTTCTTTAAAGGAACACTATAGGGTCAGGAACACCATAGGGTCAGGGAACACAAACGTGTATTCCTGACCCTATAGTGTTAAAATCACTATCTAGCCCCCTTTACCCTGTCTAAATATGGTAAAATCTTACCTTTATTCCAGTCTGCCGGTGCTGGCCCCACCTGATCTTCCTCCTTCAGAAATTATGTTCTCAGCCAATCACAATGCTTTCCCATAAAAAAGCATTGGATTGGCTGAGATCGTCCATTCTGGATCACCTCAGTCAAGCACGTGGGGGTGGTTCAAAACAACGCTCTGCCCAATCAGCATGTCCTCATAGAGATATATTTTGAATCAATGCATCTGTATGGGGAAAGTTCAGTGTCTCCATGCAGAAGCACCTCTAGTGGCCGTCTCAGGAGTGGCCAGGGGAGGTGTCCCTAGGCTGTAATGTAAACACTGCCTTTTCTTTATAACAAAAAGCCTGCAGGGACATACTATACACACCAGAACAACTACAATAACTGTAGTTGTTCTGGTTACTATAGTGTCCCTTTAAGATAAATATATTTTATTGCTTAGACTGTCCCTTTAAGCTTTTGAGATATTTTGTGTTTTTTCTTTGTAACAGGAAGTAAGATTCAAAATACTTCTTCAAAGGCATAATTGTTGCAGGAATACAACTGTGACCGTTTATCAGATAAACTGTTATAATATAGATAGGCTTGAACAGCCACCTTGTCACATTTGTATTTTCTTTTGCTTATACTATTGTTGTACTCTGTATATAGCTGTGTATAGCTGTTGACTCTGGGGTGCAGGTAGTACTTCACACTTTGGTGCCATTACAAATCTTTATGTTCTCTATTTATTATATAGTTATAGTTATTATATATGTTCTGCTGTAAATCTTTCTTTCACATTTTGTCCCCCACGTATTTCAGAAACCAGCAATAATTATTTCCCTGGCTTTCTATACACCAAGTTTACACAGTCCACTAACCGGGTTCAAGGAATACTCCAAATACCATAACAACTACATCATCCCTTAGTGGTTATGGTGCTAGGAGTTCCCTGGTGCTCCCCGCCCATTGTACGTAGCCATCGGTTTAAAATGGTTTGACCTAAGGTCCACCAAGCAATGACTCTTATCTATCTATTGCATCCTTTAGAAGAGCTGTAATGTCTTGCTAAGAGCTTCCTTTAGCTCTCCTGAGCAATGCTCTACACTGCGCCCTTAAAGGGTTACTTCATTGTCCATGACCACTTCTGCTATTTGCAGTGATCATGGAGGAAGAAATCTGTATGAGATATGTGCTATTTGCACCCCAGGCACACATGAGTCTGCCTGTCAAAAGTCCATTCTGAGCAAAATTTACTTTTGATGTCAGATGCGCTATTAAGCTTGTGTCTCTCTTCCCTCCCTCCCTCCCTCCTTCCTTCCTCACTGTCTCTCCCTCCTCTCACTCAGTGTGCGCATGCGGTCAGAGCCAGATCAACTGTCCAATCAAAGGTGCTGGTTTTCAGATGAGTTGTAACTTATTTTATAACTTTTTTTTTTTTTTGTAGCTTTGGGAAGAACCTAAAGAAGAATGCCCAGTAGGCCACTATTTTTTATTTATTTTTTTTAAGTTAAGTTACAAGGGTTGGAGTAACCCTTTAAAGAAATGCAGCTGTGTAAAGTTAGTGTAAAATAAGGAAAAAGGGTGAAAACACAAGATAAAAAAAAATCCACCTGTGAAATAAGGCTAAGGAAAGCTGTACTTTAAATATGTGTAAAAATGTATGAAATTGGTGCAATTGTTTGTAACGACAATAACAGTGACACTGAAGCTATAAAAGGTAGCTTAGTTTGAGTTTCTTGAATATAATAATAATAACAACAAAGTGTTTACCAGGAAAGGTCTATTCAGATATTCCTGGGGATGGAACTTTTTGCCCAACATCCAGGGTATGTTACTATTACCCAATTTAATGGCATGAATGCATGTGATATTATTGGGCCCAAAGTTTTAGCTTTTGTGCTACATGGACTTATAGCATGTTGTATAAAATCCAATTTGTCCAGTTACAACAAAAAGAATACAATTATATTCTATCTTATTGCACCACACAAACCATTGCATTTATACACAGAAACATAGTGTTCAAGTTAAAGCTGGGACTTTGGACCAAGAGAAGGGTATTTTCTGTTATGTTTGCAGCGGCCAGTGATAAGGTAATCAGATTTATGGACACCCACTCCATGTCCTGAGATCAGGTACTGATGGGACAGTGATAAGACCCACTCTAAGGTTCATTGTCCACAATTTAGGAACATTATACAAAAAGTGAAAAATCTGTTAAATGCACTCAAATACACCAATGCTTTTAGTCCAACTGTGAATACTATTTTAACCTGTTTTAATGCTGTGTAAAATGTATACAGTCCCTTTCAGTAGAAATAGCTGTCCTATTTCTCACAATTCCCAATGAAAACAAAGGTTACTGAAGAGATTCTAGTCTGTATCATCTAGAGTTGCAAAGCCTGCTTTTATTATACCAAAGGGCATATTCTCTGAAAATGCATTGTTTACAGCAAAAGGCCTGCAGGGACTAACTACACTTACCAGAACAACATTCTTGTGGATTGTAATGCTCTATACATATATTTTTTTACATTGACTATCAATAAAGGAAATTATAATTTTTTTCCCCAATAAACTTTATTTAAAAGACTCCATAATACAGACATAAAATAAGGATTACTGAAGATTCAGACAATCATAGCTATAAGTATACAATGCATAAAATATGAAATCGCGTTCCAGCACTCACAATTTACAGCAGTTGAAGAAGGAGCACTATATAACATGTTCTTTAAAGATGAGAAAGAAAAGCTACACCCTTTCCCCCCCCTTGCTAATTTTAAGTTTGCTCAGGAACGCCAACCATGGCTTCAAGAGCTCTGTAGTAAAACGTAAGGTACCTGAGGACCAAAAAGAAATAAGAATTGAATTCAAATGAAGGGTATCTCCTTCCCCTAGAATGGAAAATATGTTGTGATAGTGGCCGGCGTTGTCAAACTAATAAAGGGACAAAGAAACGTCTCAAGAACACGGTATCCCAAATTTGGAATGTATCCCTGATGAACACGCTCCAGCATTAACAATATACAGCAGTTATGCAAAGAGGAGAAAGAGTAACGAAATCACCTTACTCATTTTAATTATGTTTGTTAACAGCAGCTACGGTTTCAAGAGCTCTGGAATAAAACTCAATGTCCCTGTGTACGAAGGAGAAAGTAGCTTTACATACAAATTAATTGTTGTTTTCTTATGTTAAAGGGACACTCCAGGCACCCAGACCACTTCTGCCCATTGGACCACTTCTGCCCTCCAGCGTCGCTCAATTCCCCATAGGAAAGCTTCCTATGGGGAGCTTTAATGCGCATGCGCGGTATTGCTGCGCCTGCGCATTGGGTCTCCCCGGCCGGTGGGCGGGATCAGTCTCGCCCACTGGCTGACGCAATCACTAGGAGGAGCGGCGGCGGAGGAAGAAGCAGCGACGTGGGACATCGTCGCTGCCTCTGGTAAGTTACTGAAGGGGTTTTCACCTGACTTAAGCAGATAAAAGTACAATAGTAATAGTGAAGGAAAGGAATAGGAAACAGACTGGGAATAGCTAGTAAAAAGAAGAGAACAAAGTAGAAGAGGAAGTATAAAAACAGGAAAAAAAGAACAAGGGAAGAATCTCCAGTATACACCAAGAATGGCCATAGAAAACATGGCGTGAGTGCCAAAAGGACCCTACTCCTAAACCATGCAAAACAAAGCTCCACATGCAATAAAACAAAGAAATATGAGCAACGGCTAGTCACACTCAGGATTGTGGAGGCATAATAAGGCCCACAAGCCCATCTTCCAAACTACCCAGCTGGGAACCACCAGAGAATCTTTTAATTTTGGGGACAACTTTACCACGCTTTTCCCCAATGTTTTGAGGTTTAGTTAACAAGCACTGGTTCCGGAGTCTATAGCGTGAGACTTATAAACACAAACTGCACTGTGTGGCTTTATTTTTCATACTTCCAATATCTATTTTTTTTTCCCTCCTTTTTAAAAAATAAAAATGTGTATCTTTTTTTTACAGGAACTTGATTGTTGTCTTAGAAAGTAGTATTCGCTTAGTTATAATTTTTCATTTGAAATCATTGGTGTGCGCAAAGGGTGTACTATGCAGATTTAAATGACAAAAATAAGACTATGGGAAATAAGCTACTTATTACTAAAATAGATGCAAAATAATAGAGTATTGCACTACCTATTATCACCTTAATGGTTGGACTTTACTGTGGCAGCTGTGAGAAAAGGTATTTTATAAAGTCAAAACCATTTGTGTTAATTTTACTTGAGTTCTTCTATTTTCACTCCATAATAAAACTGCATTGCTACTTGTGTGAGCACTTGGGATATTATTCTGCCTTTTCCCAGCTTGGGGAGTAGGGCTCCCTTAGAGTATAATAAACAGCCATCCATGTTTTTAGCAATTTTCATTGCTTCCAGGGTTGAATGTAGGATTTTTGTTTTAGGTATTGTTTGTAGAAGTGCCCTAGTCAGATGCTGTAATACTTTATTACTTCACTCTATAATTTGCCCAAATTTCCTATTAACCATTGACCATATATCTGAAATGTTGGTCCCCCACCCTTCTACCTCCGGCCAAATCATGGAATACAAAACGTGGAAACTATAAAATTGATACTTGCCATTAATGTCCCTGCATTTACTGCAAATTGCTTGAATTCCCACTGCTCTCTATGGGAGCTCCGAGCTTATCCCATAAACACATGTCCAGTTGGGGTGCAGCAGATTTGTTGTTCAGCACTCCGTTTCCATGTCATAAAAAGAGAAATACTGAATTTATATTCAAGTGAGAGAAAAAGAGGGGAGAAGAGGGGCAGGGTACCCTTTTGCACCATAAGCAGACCAAGAAGCATAGGGTGTTGAGGATGAGCAGTGAACCCAATACACAATCACCATGAGTTATTATATGGCCATATTCAGCTTTATATCCAAAAGCCAACATACCTCATAAAGCTTTTATTTACAGGCACCAATTAATGTGTCTTTAACAGCCTATTTATTTAACTGATTAAGCTTAATTAAATTATTTTGCCAAGACAATTGCATTGAAGTCAGTGTCCTTTTCTGAATTACAGGTTCGTGCACATTAAAGAATGTTTATATAAAAAAAAAGCTTGCTCCAGTAAGGTTCGTATTGCTAATTGAGCATCTAACTGCATAACAGTAACCTTTGAGACCATAGTTGTTGTGGACTACAATTCCTGTTATGTTTAATTAAGCCACTAGTGCTAAAGTTTGGTTTTCATTGAGTTCACGGCTCTGTTATGTTACCACAGAGGCATATCCAGAATCCTGCCTTGGAAGTGGCACTACATCATATTGCTTATTTGCAGCAGAAAGGAAACCTATTTTTATTTTCAGTCTGAAGAGTGGCAAGGTTTTTTTGATTTTTGTCTCACGTTAAGGTTTTTTTCGTTACAAATCTACAGATAAACACCCCTGCACTCCTAACCACAAATTGACATTCAACACAAAATATCTGTATTTACACACAAAACAATCCTATCAATATACCTCCAGGTTCACAAATGTCCACATAAATGACAGCCCCCAAATATGCTGCATATAAATACACACAGTGACACTCCACATAGAATTGCATTCAATTTAATATACAAGGACCGCCACATTGTAGACATACTGTCAATCAAAAACATAAACAAAAATATGATCAGCAAGATCTGTCAATTAAAAAAATAAAAAATAAAATAACAAATATACAATGGTAAACTCTGCCGGGTCAAGGAATATAATTGGGGTTAATTGATAGATAAATCCTTGGAATATGTTCTTACCCATTATATAATACATTTTATTTATTTTTTTAATTTGCTTTGAATGTTATGGCCACGAATTGTTTGTAATCTTACTGTATTAGAATGGATTATCTTAAAGTAAATTCTCCAACGGTTCTCCAACCTTTATCTATGTCTCTACCCTGGTATACCTGGTGTCTGGTACTTGCCTCGAAAAAAGCCAGATGTAATGGAACGAACATCCCCCAAAACATCTGCCATATTACTTGAGACTTTTGCTTATTTTGATCCTAGTTCATGCATAATTTTACATTGGTTAAAAACAAAATTGAAGCAACTGCAACAAAAAAAACATATTAATGTTCACACAACTTCCTGGATCTGCAAACACTGAGTAACGGAATACTCTTTAATGAATGTGAGGAGTTTTTTGTTTGTTTGTTTGTTTGTTTGTTTGTTTTGAATGCAATGTTCATTTATAAATTTTAGGGAGTAAAACTTTGAGCACAGGAATTGTGATGTCTTGGTCCTTTACTCTCAGCACTGAGACCACTTATACTGTCAGTAAATAAAATGTTAAACCCCTGAATGGTGAATGCAAGCCTTTATTTTTTGAGTGCTTCTGCAACGTCACTGATGACCATCTTTAGCACCACCTGAATCTTGTCTCAGATATTGAGTACAAACTATTTTGGAGAAGGTATTCATTCTGCATTTAGCTTCCTTTTTTCCCCCTTCGTTTAAAAAAAAAACCAAATCTGCCTTTTCTCTGTCGTAGAAACTAATGTTAACAATTTAACATTAAATTAGCAGCCAGTTAGATTGGTGAACCATTCTGCAAGGTATATGATGTGAAGGGGCTTATCTACCCATCCTCCCACCGGAACAGTAAAGTGACTGGCTAAAGAAGCGAAGATTCCTAGACTAAATGATACAGCCGGTTTATTATTAAACCTGCAAGGTTGGACACTGAACTGTGTTGCAACTGAAAGCTTCTACTTGACTAACTATTAAATAGGAAAATACAGGATATCCATGGCATCCCCTTCACTTATATCAGGCTTGAGTAACAAGCATCACCTGGGTTTGCTGGAACACAACTCCCATTACAATTGCTTGTTTAAACTTCAGTTTGAAATCTGGTGAAGAGCAGATATTCATTGGTGTTACTTTTTTAAGGTTTGAAATCAGCCTGCCTTGCAGTTGAAGGTTGAGGAAAGCATTTGGCATGTCTGCACGTTCATGCATTAGTACAGTTTCTGCTGAATAGGTGCTAGTTGATCATCTTCCATGTTACCTAACATTCAACTAACCATCTATCATGATTCCAAGCTGGCCAACCTTCAAATAGTGACTATACATACATTTTTTAAATATATTTTTTAACCTTACATTTCCTTGGTTGCCATTAGCAGTACCAGCTCATCACGTATTGTCTCAGTTGTATGACTCATTATAAATAAATAAAAAAATTAATGAATACAGTGTTTCACAAGAGCAAAGTTTATATGGTATAGTGCTATGGAAAATGACCACTTTATTAGGAAATTTGCACAAATTTTACTAATTTTATTTTACCTTTCTTTGTTGAGGAATATGTCATGGATTCCATGTACTTCTTCATCAAGTATTATTTAAAAATATCATGATGATAAATTGTTTATTACATATTTCATATACAAATGAACGACATGCAATAAATATGCACCTGACTCTATTAAAGCTCCCTATTATAACTTTTGGATTGTAAACTCACGGGTTACCTTTTGTGTTGATCTGTTTATATTCTACTGTCTTTTTCCCAATTGTACAACGCTGCACAATGTTTATAAATGCCAGTAATAAATAAATTATCTTCTAGAAGTCGTTTTAGTTTGATATTAGATCTGGTATGTTTTTATCAAACATGATGAGAGAAACTGGAATATAACACATTTTAAATTGTGTCTTTTTAGCTTGCACCAGTCCTTGTCCCAGGAAGTGAACCTGAAAGAGCAGTACTCTAGGGCTGTTACCCTTTATGACGAAGCTCTGAGAAACCGGGAAGAGCTGCTAAATATCAACCACCGGCAGAACCAAGAATTGGCATATCAGCTGCAACAAGCTCAGAACCAATGCACTGAGCTGCAAGAATCCCTGCAGAGGGCAACAGCTTACCAGCAGGAGACTCAGGAGAAGGTGTACAAGTAAGTCAGTTACCAGTTATTAAAGTGGTAGCAAGCTATAAGACCAGTAAGTCCTACATCACCATACAGTCCTAGTACATCAAATGGAATGTTGGCACCAGTAATTTTATATCTTATCTTACTTAAAGGAACACTACAGTCACCAAAACAGCTACAGCTTAATGTCATCGTTCTGGTGTCTACAGGCTGTTCCTGCAGGTTTTTTAATGTGAACACTGCCTTTTCAGTCGGAGTGACTGCCACTAGAGGTGCTTCCTGCATGGAGGTGCGGAACGTTCCTCATAGAGATGTATTGATTCTAATTGGTGCAGCACGGCGTTGTACTGCGCATGCATAATAGTTTCCCAATGCGATTAGCTGAAATGGCTTTTTACCCCTGTTGTGTCAGGAATTCATGCTTGTATTCCTGACACTATAGTGTTCCTTTTAGTAATACATGTACAATGTTTCTACTTTTCAGGATAGTTGCAAGGCTCAAATATACTCTGATTACTCACCTGCAGTATTTTACTGTGTTCCTGATCATATTAAAGCGAACAGTTTAATTTTATACTAGGATGGTTCAAATTAAACACACGTAAAGGGACCAATGCTATATGCATATTCACTAGACCAGGGGTGCCCAAAAGGTAGATCCCCAGACGTATAAACTACAGCTCCAATTATGCTATGCATGCCTCTGAAATGCCTCTAGAATGGAAAAGCATCATGGAAGCTGTAGTGTTAAAGCATCTGGGGATCTACCTTTTGGGCACCCCTGCACTAGACTCTTGCAGAGCATAAAATTTCGGTTCTAGGAACCAAATCAGAAAAATAAGCCAAACAGGTGCAAATATGGGCCAATCGGTGTGCTGTACATAATATTACTGCTATTTGGCTTATAGATCAGGTGAGAAGTGTAAGCAATAGAGAAAAAAAACAATAATAAGATCAGCATAGGAAAAAAGGCCTGTAATCTCAGGAACTATACCAAATATAAGTCCAATTTACAAGTCGATAGAGAGAGAGATATTCTATCATAGGCACCGTGTCATAAAATATAGGAAATATTTTTGGACAAAGTAAAAGACCTAGCTATATTAAAAGGGATATATCCCAAAGATGCATATGTTGTTAACTACCCAAATCCCATGCTTTAGAATTTAATAGGCCACTCCAAATAATATATACTATACTTTATTTTTCCAGTGAAAAGAGCCCCCCTTTTTTTTGTAAAAACAAAAACAATTCTGCACGTGTTCTTAACAGTGTATGCTGTATTATTCTATTTATTAACCGAAGATACTGACTTGACCAAAGTAATAAATGTGCATCTCCAGACTGAAAGGGTAGTGCATTTTCAGACAAGGCTGCTCCCCTTCCCTGTTATTCTAAAGAGTGTAATATAAGCCTGTGTCATAAAAACATCTTCCACAGCGCTAGCCTTATATGCTGTATAAAGAGACCTTTCACATCCTCCGTCTACTACTTGTTGGTCTGTGTTCATTTCCCAGAGAACTGCAGGTCTCTAACTTTACACTGCACAGCAATCTTTCATGGCCATTCAGAGCACTGACTGCTCCCATAGGTTGTATGTTGCACTGCTCTGAAAACACACAGTAAAACAAAAGCCCACCCACTGTTAAACTCACACAGTAACAGCAAGACACACAAAAATGTGCAAGTCCTTTTATTCACATAGCCCCTCTCCATGGGCTCAAGATGCACAAACAGACAGAAACATCTGTTTGGAGCACTTCTGAGGTGCAGGAGAAAATAAGAGTTTAGAGACACGTCAGCCGAGTGTGAAGTGACTGCAGCTTGGCAAAGAGACATGAAGAGAGGGGGGGTGGGTTAAAACGTGGTTACCTTTTCCTAACACAGCTGTGCCAAGTATGCTGCCTCATCTTGCCGTTCTTGAGAAGAAACGGCGGAGGAAGCCCTTAGAAATCACAAGGAATGTAGCATAGTGGTGTGACGAAGAAAATGACCTATCGAGACACAGGACTTATCACAATGACAAGCAAAGAATACAAACTTCTTTTCAGCAGAGTCTATCTTCTGTCCTTTCCCCATCAATCTCCCTGCCGCATATTAGAGTATGTCTGCTTGCAAGGTTCAGAGAAAGTGCCTTTTGTCTGCCCATCTAATAAAGTGACATTCTGAAGATTCTTTTGAAAATAGATTTAACCATAAACAGTTCATTCATATTTTATTATTTATTGTAGATTTGTTTTACACACAGTTCTACTTCTTAAATCGTTAATATCAAACTGAATTTTAGTTTTCATGAACCTCAAGTCCACGTTTCCTTTTCATCAGTCATTCACTAGCAAGTCCTCACAATCCATCGATGGCCTTTGCTTTTTAGATAACCCATATTTTTTCAGTGTAGATATCAATAATATTGTGGCAATCTATAGACTAGTGATAATACAGCATCAATATTCCCATTTTAACAGAAGAACAGGAAGATCGGGGGCAAGAGCAGTGCCGCATATTATTAAAATTTGTTGTAGTGCTTCTCGTGTCATTAGGTTGGCCCATGCTCACCAGAATTGCCAATGCACAAGATACACTATGCGTTTTATCTACATTTTAACTCTGTCCATTTGCTGAGTGCATCATTTTGTTAGAAAATCTTTCAAATGCTTCAATGATTTCAGTGAGAATGAATGTAGTTGTGGTAACTATACGACAGGGCCTAGGCAACCCTGTCTATAAAGGCCAGCGGACTATGAATTGTTGCCAGTTTTTAATGCAATTCCCTCTGAATTAAAAGCTTAAAACATATAGTAAAATTAAGATTTAAAGAATATATAATGGTATAAATTCTCACAAGTTAATGATGCCTGGCAATGCTGATCTTCAGATTCCAGTTGACATAACTGGCTTCAGAGTTGCATTTGCAACCTGACCGAATTGAAGAGAGTGGTGGTAAAGCTATAGAACTGACTGTAAATAATCTTGTAGAGAGAACCAGAACAGTGTACTACCGGAGAAAGGTGTGCGTTTTCATACACGTGTATAGTGAGATTCTCCTTCTATAAAATTTTTTTTTTTTTTTTAACTGTTTAAAATCGATTATGTGTGAATGCTACAGTTACTGTCTGCAGGTGCATTGCTTCGTTTCAGAAACACTTGGGGCTTGAGCCCAAAGGAAGCCCATAGTCCCCTACACTGACAGAGAGGTGGGGATATGCTGTTATGTATCTGCTCCTTGCTAGGATATGTACCCGTCTCCCTACCCATGTACAACACGCTGCTGATGCTCTCCATTATTTACTTAAATAATAACAGGGCTTAAGAACCCCACATCTGGGGCTTCAGCCTCCAATGCTCCCCTTAGCAATGCCTATGTCTGTCTGTTTGCTGCCAAATTTAATATAATTCTGAGTAACGATAACGCTCTCCAAAGGTATTTATTTAGTCAGCATTGTAAATGGTTGATCACTTTTGCTGAAAAAAACTGTTTATTTATTTGTAGATCCGGGTGATTGCATAGTGATCAATGTAAGTGTTTTATCGTATAATATAACACAATTATGTGTTAATAAAAATCTCTGGTGATCTTATTGCATCATGCTGTCTAGTCAAAGTTCTGAAAGTACATAAAACGTATTATTTGGTGCAACATATTTGTTTGCAGGCAAATAAGGCTTTTTTTTTTTTTCCTTCATATCTGTCACCGTTACTAAATTTGCTTAGTAAACACAAATCAGAATTAACTGTTGTTGCTTTAAGCCAACGTGCCTTTTTAGTTTTTATAAATGCATATGCCTTCTCTAATCTGTAAGTGAGCAGTTTGCTGTTGAGAGGCTGATGTATACTTTGAGATACTATGTAAATATGCTTTTTTAATTCTGGATGAAGTCTGCAATTGCTAGACCTAATTTGTTTGTGCTTTTGGTCTTACTAAATATTAGTCTTGACTTTACAGCTTTTGCCTTTGCCAGACACTCGCTTTGTGTCTGAAATATTCAACAACAATCACTGCTTCCCTCTCCAGAGTTTACCTAAGTGTGCTACGTATATTTTGCTACTGATAAATCAATAGTACTGTGTTGTAATGTGCACATTTCCAGCTGTAAATGACTTATAAGCAAACTCGAACCACGGGCCTGATGTGTCACCCCTGATCCTGTTGGCTTTAAAACATTTGGCTCACTTCTGTCTAGTTTACCTTGGGTAAGAGCTCTGCATTAAAAAAAAATAAAAAAAATAGTGTACATCTTCGTCATAGAATTTTACCCTGATTAACATATGTCCAAATGTATCACATGTCATTTTAGAAAGATCTCGCATTGGCATAATAATCTACTAATTATTTTTTTATATGCATATAAATAGTTTAATATGCAGAAATTATTGTATGGATATCTGAAAAGTGTGATCAATAATCACTCCTAAGTAATCTCAAACGGGAGTTCGGGTATGTTAAAAAAGGAAATTGTATGGTTTCTCAATGGACCCTCTCTCATATAATAACAATGCCTAATGCCAAACGTATTGAAATATGTTGCTGTAAGCACTAAGAATCTTGGGTCCAATCAGGCAAGTGACATAGTGTATACCTTATTCACAGCCAGATCACAGATTTCTATGGTAAAGCAAGAAATAAAGTCAAGGTGAAATGAAGCTATTCTACTAAATATAAATGCCATTATCCACGACAAAAGTTTAGGGGGAAATTTTTTTTAAACTAATACATGTAATTGTTCTAATGTATCTAATTTAAACAGACTGTGTATTTCAGTCTGCTTATGTTTATTTTAAATACTTGTGCATTCCTTTTATTCAGGTAAGGACTTATTGAAAAAAACTTTGTTTTTGTTTTAATTCTATTTTTATTTTATTTCTTTTGTTATGAATAAACCAGCCCACTGAATTGACAATATTTTAAGGCTAAGCAAAAAGTGTATGTGCTAAACGATGAAAGAATGATTGCCTTGGTTTGCTCATATGAGTAATAAAAAAATGGTTGCCCTAACTGGATATCTGGAGGAGTAAGGTTTTCAAAAATTTATAATAAAATTCCCAAGTGTTGAAAAATTGGATTAGATGCACAGACGGGAGAAAAATAACACTGATGGAATTTGCAGTGAAGCGTAATTGAGCTAAAAAAGCAGAAGACAATAAAGTATTTTTTTGGGCTGAAGGCAGTAATCAGGTTTTAACTTTCATGTTCTATGCCTGGTGCATTTTTATTTTATTTCTTTGCATGAGATGTTACTGCAAGCAAGGACATGTGGTGCCACTGCTCTGCTTTCAAAAGTAGTTTGACTTTAAGAAAACTAATCTCCTCACCGAAGGAGAAAAGTGTATGATGTCTGCCTAAAACTTGGCACACTGCTGAAGAGCTCGAGATGAATGTGAGCTTTTGCAGCATTGCTGTTTGTAATGTAATACAACCTTACTTCTTAAACATCCAAAAAAAAAAATGAAAAATGAGTTATAGTCCCGTAAAATAGCGAAGAACTGTATTATTTACTCACAATCGGTCCAGTATTGCACATACAAGTCTATTTTTTAAAAATGGGAATTGCAGAGAACTGACAAGGGTCACCTATTTAATGCTTTTTTTTTTTTTTTTCATATATAGATATATTTATTTCAGTAATGAAGAAAAAAAATGTAATTCTCTTGTCAGTTGTCCATACTTCCTTCTTTAAAGATTAAATATCAGTTTGTGATTCTCTTAACTAGAAATTAGACTAATTTCCAAACAAGATAAATATGTAAATCTTCTACCTGTACAAAGTGCTTAGATGCAATTTCTAAAATAAAAAAAATAAAATTGAATTGGTTTTGCAACAGTATACATATACATCACAAGCACATTAAAGTCTTATCACAATCCTTACAATGCTGTTATGTTGGAAATCACAAAAACATTTAGCATATATTTCGACATTATCATTGTAAACAAAAGCCATCTCCCTTTCATGGAGGAGTTTAAATTGGAATATCCTAGGGGGGGTGGGGCCTGACCCCAGAACTGAGAGGACGCTGGCCTCTGCAGCTCCTGCAACAATCACCAAATAAAACGGATAATCATAACTAAAACGGAGATTAATCGTGACACAAAGGATAGCAAACGAGAGGTGACACTGAGAGGAACACAATGACACCATCCAAGCAGCACTACGAATGCCATCCACTCGACAAGTGTCAGAGGCCTACACACATGGAAGGCGCGGGAAGGACGGCTGCTTTCCCGCTGCCACAACAAGCTGACCCTGTGGACATGGACCCTTGTCTCCCCCCCTCCCCCTTCCCCCCCTCTGGACCGGCGGGGGGTTATCCCGGTCTGCCCTTATACAGAGAACACTCACCTCAGAGAGGCTCCAGGGCGCAACTCCGAAAAATGGAAACCACAAGGCCCAACCAAGTTGGCCGACGGCACTGTGGCCCACTTGGAGCAACAGACCGATGGCGACTGGGCAGTGGCCTTCCAGGCGAAATTCGACGCCGTGTGCCGGCAATTCTGGGTGCGACTAGAGAGGAAGAGCCAACCTCCTGCACCGACGACAGCCAAAACGGCATCTCGGCACCAAGCACCCTCTCATACTAAGCCATGTCACTCAAACCCACCCTCAACAGAAGCAGGCAAACGCCGGGACTGCGGAACAGCAGAGATCTAACTTGCCACCGGGCCACCCACAAGCACTGCCCATACAAGACAACACAAACGGGCAACACCGATGGGGTCCCTACGCAGCATTGCAGAGATCATTCAGGGGCAAAGGCCGCTCGACACCGACACACCGGGCCCATGCAGCAGCCTTACGGGCACACCCAGCCTACCTCACCGACATGCCGTAACCCAACAGAGACATCCACGAAAGGAAAGTGAGGGATGCAAACGGCGCATAGAGGGACTGAAGAATCCTCCAAAGAAGGGGAGAGGTATGCAACTATCTGCCTGACTCCCACTCCCCTGCAGCCTGTTATACCGGCCCCGACACGAGACACTGCAGCCAAGGCCCATTACACCAAATCGGGACTGTGACCTAACCTTGAAGGGCATAGGCTGAGGAGAACAGCAAACTTCGGCAGGTGGACTATTCATAGGCACATGATGCTCCAGTAAAGTGCCCCACTCGTTTAACCTAAAAAAAACCCAAGTTTAATTTGTTAAAGTTGACTCTCTTCCCTCTAACTCATGCCGGGACTAACTAGGACTTTCTCCTTACCTGCTGCCTTTGTTTTAAAGAGCACAACCAAAGCCTCTTACGCATTTACGCTTACCTCAAAGATACAGGGTATAGCTGGACATTAGTGAATGGCTTCTCATTATTAGTACACCTTGTTTAGACATAGATTCAACTATTGCCTTATAATTAAGGGAGTGTCTTATACTACATGATTGTCTCACACCTAACCTGTATATACAGTCACTAGACAGCATAGATATAAATATGTGTATACAGAAGCCTGCAATATGACTGTATCAACTAATACCAGAATTGAAAAGCGTCTTACTTGGTTCTTGTACTCTCCCTCTGATATATAAGCTCTCTCATATTAGAGATTTAAAGCGACATTAACAGAGATGGCTGTATAGGAGTATTTGCTTAGCCCTACAGGTTACCAGTTATAAGTTTTGTTCTTCACATAATCCTGCCTGCAAGCTGGGCTATAATACACTGCTAGACCTATCGAGATAAGCTTAATATGCAAGCACATAGCGACCACAGTAACGACCTAGCTAACATGTAACATTACATTTGGTCCTAACTGCACTAACATAGCTAATCTGGTTTTATTTTAAAGGTTTGAAATGCGCTAACTGCCCAATCTACTTAACTACGCTAAGCTAACTCACCACTGAACTATTCAATGTTATGTATAAGCTTGATTAATGTTTTCTTAAATAACTATAAAATGTGCATGTATTCTTGATTACCCCAATGTAACAAGCGATGATATTCAGCGAGGGGAATGCCATTGGGGTACCCCAAACCTATTGTTATAATTCTATGCACTGCAAAAAAAAATTGGAATATCCTAGTGCTGTGCAAGGATGTGAGACAATGTAATAAACCAAGAACCATACAAGATTAAGGGAAAATATATATATTTATCCAAATACATAGATCAATAGAAAACCATAAAATTGAATGTAACACCTATAACACAGTGAAACACTTTATAAACACAACACCCTCGGGATCAAAAAGGTATCCTGTAACATTTGCTTATTATGTCTGATGTTGTGCTCTTATGTTCTGCCCACGCATGTGTTGTAAGTTTTAATTGATATCTCGATTGCTCCATTTCGTTGAGGGATTTCCATAATAAAAATATTAGTAATAATTATATGGGGAATATATATAGCATTAGGTTCTAAAATGCATTATTTTTAATAATGGTTCTTTATGAATGGATATTATTGCACTCACATGTTCCAAAGTACTAAATTCTGCTTGGATGTTTGCATGATTGTGTGGAAGACTGGTGTCCTATTAGATTTTACCCAGCTACAAATGCCACTGTGTAGGGGATAAGTTTTTCCCCAAACATCCAAGTGTCATAATTTTGAAATATATATATATACACACACACACACACACATATATATACACAATTAGAAAATAGGGGTGCACTCACAGGAAATGTGGTTTTATTTAAAAAAAATATATACAATTACATCTGCATCAAATCGAAGTTTCTTGAAAAAGACCCCTTGAGAGTCAAAACGTCGATTTGATCCAGATGTAATTGTATATTTTTCTAATTAAAACCATATATCCACTTTAAGGTCCTGTGAGTGCACCCCTATTTTCTATATGTTTATTGACGCGGGTCAGCACCCAGGCATTTTTTTTTTTTGGTCTATATATTTAGTGCAATCGAGCACAGTGTCAGAAAAACTGAGAGTAGGAGTGTCTTTTTTATTTATATTTATATATATATATATATATATATTAGTCAATTATTTTTTTTTAATTTTTCAGAAGAGATCATTAAAGCAGCACTGTCACTCCGCACACCCCCAAAAAAAGAGTATTTCATAAAGATAGAATTTTGACTGTGTTGGCATTCCAACACAGCCAAGAGATATACAGAGACAAAGTAGGGACTACTTTGTCTCTGAACAAGAAACTTTCACCACAAGACTAGATAGTATGAGGTGACAACAAATACATAATAGAATAAAA
Source organism: Pelobates cultripes (assembly GCA_933207985.1). Lineage (NCBI taxonomy): Eukaryota > Metazoa > Chordata > Amphibia > Anura > Pelobatidae > Pelobates > Pelobates cultripes. The sequence goes on from OW240924.1 coordinate 74,802,300, forward strand.
TCTTTCTTATCTATAAGAAACAGCTTCCCTTAAAATACTTCGAAGGCAGTAATCCCTAGACAACCAATATATGTATACACAAAAATGGGATACAGCTGTTAACATCTAGAAATAAAGGGATAATAAAAGAGCATAGTGTGATATAGTATATGAACACTGTTTGCGCTGTGATAAAATGCACTCACAGGAGTATAGAAGGTTATGCACTCCAAAGGTGCCTCCCCAGATGGAGATGGGGGGCTCCAAATCTTCTCTGGATCCGTTCAGTCTGTGGCAAATCGGGACCCTGGGTAGTAGGCGTTGTTTAAAGAAGCTTTATTGGTACAAACAGAGTATAAAAATAGATTAAAAATATTATACAGTGCTAAAGGGTCCTACGTGTTGCTCATGGACCAATAAATCAGTAACAACCATAAGACATAACATATGAAAAAAAAAACATCCTAGCAACCCACCCACCAGTCCCTTTAAATAGGGCTAGTCCCAAAGTCCATTGGTGGTCAATTGGGCATCTTCCTCCTTCTGGGATCCAATTGGTCCAATCCAGAAGTGTGATCAACTGTTGGAACATCAAATTCTTCAGCTGATACTCATTCCCCGACAAAGAGATAAACGGAGGTGTGTTTTAACAGGTACTTCCGTGTATTCCAGTGACACCTTGCACTTTTGTCAGCACCCAAGATGGCCGTCCGTTCCACTGTGGAACGCAATAGATGATGACCCTCTGGTGTTCATCAGAATAAGTTTAAAGAAAAGTTCATATAAATTCTGGAGTAATGAAACCCCATTGTGGTGGACCACCTGGCACCTCTACTGGGTACCTCCACCAATAGCTGCTTTATAGTGCTCACCGAGTACTCCAAGCAATCCACCAGACATCATCAGCACTGTAGACCCTAGCCGCCGCAGCTTGGCTGAAGTCTCGCTGTCCTCCACCCACCGCTTCTGGAGCTCTCCTGCTCCAGAGAGTATAGCAGGATAGGTCTTACAAGAGCTAGTGATATAGCCCTCTCCCACAGACATGAGACAAGGCTTTTATGTGAATCCCCATGCAAGGGGTTTCCTGATACATATCCCAGGGGCATTCCCCATTGGACCTGAGAGGAGACTACTATAAACACACTAATAATTACATTAACTCTCCAGGACATACATATTAAGTACACCCTATAAAACATATAATTAACAATTGAGTACCCCCTCATGTCCTATATCCCGAATGCGCTCAGATCCCACAAACGCAGCAGAAACGCCACCGGGGTATAGTTTAGACTGACTGCACATGAGGCGCCATCCCAAAAGCGTTCCATAAGCGGTCGGTGTCCTTCGTAAGTATGAAATACAATAAAAACCATGAATGTAACTGTTCGTGTGTAAGCTGGTCGGGTGCCCCTCGTTCGGGAGTTTGCTGCCACCGAAGGACTTTCAGTTCTAACACCTTTTCCCGAACTTCGATGGAGGTGTTCGCGCCATTGAGTGTCCGATTATAGTTCCATACTCTCGACGACCAAACACCGCTGTACGCGTTTGCGGCTAAAGATGGCCGCCACCACATACAAATGGCGACTGTTTAGAACATTGCGGTTAAGGTGTTGATAGGGGTCAAAAGCACACAACTCCCCTGGGTGGTTTGTCTGTTTGCTAGTTTGTTCGGTATACGAACCACATGGGTATGTTCTGTTTGGTGAATCCCATATACTGAACCATAGAAGGGAAAAGGCACGAACAAAGCCTTTCCACAGTACATTGGCCCAGGTTTACTACAGGAGCCATAGCCCTGGGGCAGGAGACTGGCAAGCAGGCTCCTCCAGAAGCCTGTGACGAGGTTCTGTTCGTCACACCCATCTATTAGGAAGAAGTTGTAATTAGTGAGATATAATCAATTTCTATTCAACTAATACAATAATTGTAAAAATGAATTCCATGTAATCATTCTCAAATCTGATCAATAAACTTTAAATCATAAAAAAATCCTTCTTGTGCAATATAAACTTTTAACCCCTTAAGGACCAAACTTCTGGAATAAAAGGGAATCATGACATGTCAGGCATGTCATGTGTCCTTAAGGGGTTAAATGCAGTTGATGTTATATCTATAAAACCCATATTATACATAAGGATTTTCTCCAATTTTTTATTCTTGATGAAGTGCATAAAAGAGAAATTTAATGTAATCATCACCTATGATAAACACATATCTTTAGAATGTAAGCTCGATTGAGCAGGGTCCTCTTCAACCTATTGTTCCTGTAAGTTTATTTGTAATTGTCCTATTTATAGTTAAATCCCCTTTCATAATATTGTAAAGTGCTACGGAACCTGTTGGCGCTATATAAATGGCAATAATAATAATAATAATAATAAAAAGTATACACAAAATCCATCAAAATACATATATGTTTATACACTAAGCCACACACACTTATTGAGTTGTAATCCGTGATACCTCACATTCCAATGTACAGTGGTTCTGGATCATTGGAACATGTATAGAAGCACTAAACTGAAGACTTTAAAAAGGAGGCTAATAGGTAAAAATAAGGATGAAAAAGAAGGATGAAAATAAATATATATATATACACACACAATTGCAAGAAAAAGTATGTGAACCCTATATGGATTTCTGCACAAATTGGTCATAAAATGTGATCTGATCATCATCTAAGTCACAACAATAGACTATCACAGTCTGCTTAAACTAATAACACACAAAGAATGAAATGTTGCCATGTTTTTATTGAACACACCATGTAAACATTCACAGTGCAGATGGAAAACGTATGTGAACCCTTAGACTAATGACATCTCCAAGAGCTAATTGGAGTGAGATGTCAGCCAACTGGAGTCCAATCAATGAGATGAGATTGGAGGTGTTGGTTACAGCTGCACTGCCCTATAAAAAACACACACCAGTTCTGGGTTTGCTTTTCACAAAAAGCATTGCCTGATGTGAATGATGCCTTGCACAAAAGAGCTCTCAGAAGACCTACGATTAAGAATTGTTGACTTACATAAAGCTGGAAAGGGTTATAAAAGTATCTCCAAAGGCCTTGCTGTTCATCAGTCCACGGTAAGACAAATTGTCTATAAATGGAGAAAGTTCTGCACTGCTGCTACTCTCCCTAGGAGTGGCCGTCCTGTAAAGATGACTGCAAGAGCACAGCGCAGACTGCTCAATGAGGTGAAGAAGAATCCTAGAGTGTCAGCTAAAGACTTACAAAAGTCACTGGCAAATGCTAACATCCCTGTTAGCGAATCTACAATACGTAAAACACTAAACAAGAATGGATTTCATGGGAGGATACCACAGAGGAAGCCACTGCTGTCCAAACAAAACATTGCTGCACGTTTATAGTTTGCACAAGAGCACCTGGATGTTCCACAGCAGTACTGGCAAAATATTCTGTGGACAGATGAAACCAAAGTTGAGTTGTTTGGAAGAAACACACAACACTATGTGTGGCGAAAAAAAGGCACAGCACACCAACATCAAAACCTCATCCCAACTGTGAAGTATGGTGGTGGGGGCATCATGGTTTGGGGCTGCTTTGCTGCGTCAGGGCCTGGATGGATTGCTATCATCGAAGGAAAAATGAATTCCCAAGTTTATCAAGATATTTTGCAGGAGAACTTAAGGCCATCTGTCTACCAGCTGAAGCTCAACAGAAGATGGGTGTTGCAACAGGACAATGACCCGAAGCATAGAAGTAAATCAACAACAGAATGGCTTAAACAGAAGAAAATACGCCTTCTGAAGTGGCCCAGTCAGAGTCCTGACCTCAACCCGATTGAGATGCTGTGGCATGACCTCAAGAAAGCGATTCACACCAGACATCCCAAGAATATTGCTGAACTGAAACAGTTCTGTAAAGAGGAATGGTCAAGAATTACTCCTGACCGTTGTGCACATCTGATCTGCAACTACAGGAAACGTTTGGTTGAAGTTATTGCTGCCAAAGGAGGTTCAACCAGTTATTAAATCCAAGAGGTTCACATACTTTTTCCACCTGCACTGTGAATGTTTACATGGTGTGTTCAATAAAAACATGGCAACATTTCATTCTTTGTGTGTTATTAGTTTAAGCAGACTGTGATTGTCTATTGTTGTGACTTAGATGATGATCAGATCACATTTTATGACCAATTTGTGCAGAAATCATTCCAAAGGGTTCACATACTTTTTCTTGCAACTGTGTGTATATATATATATATATATATATATATATATATATATATATGAAATTATAAAAATATATTTAAAAAAAAATATGAATGAAAGTCAATATAAAACAGATAAGGTCTATGTCCACATTCATTTCCTGGGGTTCCAATGTCAGAAGTTTATGGATCCAATAATTCTCACGTTGAGCTAAATTTTTCACCCTGTCAACTCCCCTCCAATGTGGCTTACTTTTTTCAAGGCTGATACATGTAAAGTTCCTAAATGAAAAATAGGGACAGGTTTTACAGTGGACTGGGACGGAATGTGAACTAAGACCATTTTTAATATAATTGATGTGCTCATGGATCCTTACTTTCAAAATCCTTTTGTTTTGAATATGTTTATTGTTTCCATAACATAAATTCCATTGCAAACTTTTTTTGATGTTAAGCAGTCAATCGCCTGCGCAGAGGCGCTGTTATTGATACATGAATAAGTCAAAGTAATCATGTCATGACAAACTTTTAAGGGTACATAAATTTTGCAGAATTAAGTACATTAGTTTCGTTAAGCCGGTTTGGCAATGCTGTGTGTTAGTGTTGTATCCCGGCATGTTTGGTGATGATGTCAATAGGTGGTGTATGGGCTACCATTATGTGTCTGTGAGATTTGATTTTTTGACAGAGGTGTGTGAATGTGTTTATATTGTTGTCTTGTGTTGGCTTGGCCGTACAGTAGTTTGTATCAGCGGGTTTGTGAATTTGCATTGTGTTAGCTGGTGTGTGCTGGTGTTTGTGCTGGTTGGTTTCTGCAGGTGTTATGTGTTAAATTGTTTTTATTTTCACGTTTGTATTAATTAGGCTAATGTACTTTGATTTCAAACTTTTAATTCAAACTTGTGCGTCGGCATCGCCTGATCAGAGGCTCTGCCCGTATAACAAAGGTGGCGGGCAATATGTCCGTACAGATGCTGATTGTTTGTATTGCTCTACCATATCATGGTAGTCGGTGTGCTGTCTTCACAGTAGCTCAATTATTGTTAAAAACGTTGGCCTGTTCTGGTGTGATGCTGTAGTCGTCCCTTATATCGTCATGTGCGAGCTGGTGTGTGGAAGGTCTGCGGTGTCCTGTGTGTGTTTCCCCGGGGTCCTTAAGGGTAGGTTGTTTTTTTTTTTTTGGGGGGGGGGAAATATATCCCTTTTGGGTGTGGTGTGGCTGTCTTGGATATTGCTGTTGTTGGACTCGTAGTTGGTCGGGTGTGTCAGGGCGGTCCAGGTGATCACTGCTCCGTGGGCCTTGGTGGTGCATTCGTTAGGCTTGGTGAGTTATGGGTCTGCTAGTAGCTTTTTTCACTACGCTTTTGATCTTAGCCCTGTCTATCTTTGTCTATTGCATGGCTAGCCTGTTGCACGGCCCTTTCTATGGGTTCCTGTAGTGGGTGTTGTGTGGTTCTCGGCTCTCGCTCACGTGTGTGTAATCCCTGTGTCCCCCTGTCTTGGTGTCTCCCGTTATGGGCCGGGTGTTCCTGTGTGAGTTTGGCCCTCTTGTTGAGGGGTTGTGTGTCCCTGGTGTGTTCCCTGTGTTCTTGTGGTTGGGTGGGTTGTCTGGGTTGGGTTTTGTCATTGGTTGGTGGTTGGATCTTGTGTGGTTGTATGGGTGGTCGTGGGTCTCCGGATTATGGGTTGCAGTATTAGTGGTTCATTGAGCGTCTGTGAGTGGTGCGTTTTCCCCCAGCTTTATGTTTGCCTCCCGTTGGAGTGCGGCTAGGGCAAAGCCTTGGTGGGTCTGGGTTTGGAGGGTTGTCGTGGTCTCTGTCCCATGTCCAGTGTGGTCATTGAGGTGTGGGGAGGGAGGTCTCGTGAGTCGGTGGGATCGTACTCCCCGTCACCGCTCCAGGTCTGCCGCCCCCCGGGACCTCTACCCGAGCTCCCCCGGGTGCCCCTGCGTCTCTCGTCTCGCTTTCGCTTATGGTTCGGAGATGTGTTGTAGGAAGTCGTCCGTGTTAATGTTTCGGAGCCAGTGGAACCAGCGTTTTGTGTAGTTGTCTTTTTGTTTTGGGGTGGTTGCTTTCATATCTTCGTATTTTCTCACTTCCTCCACTTGCTCTATCCATCGTCTCATGGGTGGTGTACACGTCTGCTTCCAGAACATGGGGATCGTTGCCTTAGCCGCGTTTAGGAGTCTCGGGATGACGGATCTGGAGTAGGCCGGTGTCGACATGGTGGTGTGGTGGAGAAGAAAGGCGGCTGGTGTCCGTGGCAGGGCCTCGTCCATTATGTCTTGAATTATTTTCCGAATCGTCTCCCAAAAGGGTCTAATGCGTGCACATTCCCACCAGATGTGTTTGAAAGTGCCTATCGCTTCTTCGCATCGCCAGCATGTGTCTGGGATCTGGGGGTCTCGTGCATGGAGGCTGGATGGGGTTATGTACCACCTGGTAAGGATTTTATAGGAGTTTTCTTGGAGTCTCGCCGATCCCGGTGTTTTCTGTACGTGGGTGATGATTTTGTCCCAATCTGCGTCTGTTAGGGTCTCGTGTATATCCTCCTCCCAACGTCTAATGCATGGGGGTGCTAGGATGTATCTGTTTACAATTATGGCTGAGTAGATCTGCGATACGGCCTTGGCTGGTTCCCGGTCTTGAGTGCATAGGTATTCGAATTGCGTCTGTTCTCGTATTCGATAAGGCTTTTGGGGGATTGATCGGGCGTATTGTACTATTTGTGCTCTAGCTAGGGTATGTGTGAATGTGTGTGGTTGATCCGGGAAGAGTTCTGTCGTCGGGCGGACTGTGAACGGCTGTTGAAGTACGTCTTTGATGCGTAGGGTTGGTATGTGTCTGGTGAGTCCTGGTATTGGGCCCTGATCTCCTGCTGGGAAGTCTGGGTTGCCTCTCAGAGGGAGTAGTGGGCCTGGGTCCGTCGTTAAGTATTGTTTAGTGCCCTGTCTGTGCCAGATCCGCATGGTCGCAGTTACAAACGGGTTCTGTATTTGTTTATGTCTGTATGCGGCTTTCGTAATCCATGGCAAGGTCCTTAGGTCACAGTTTGTGGTATCGGATTCCAGCTGGATCCATAGTTTCGTGCTGCCTTTCACGGACCAGTTCAGGATTCTATTGAGGTGCGTTGCCTGATAATATTTTTCGAAGTCTGGGAGCGCCATCCCCCCTCTGAGTTTGGGCAACGTCAATTGAGAGTGTGCTATTCGTGGGGATCTGCCCTTCCATACGAACTTGCGGACCTCCGATTTCAGAGTGGCGAAGAACGCATCTGGGGCCAGTATCGGTACTGTTTGGAATATGAAGAGGAGTTTGGGTAGCAGTGTCATCTTGATCGCGTTCACCCTTCCCAGCCAGGAGATGTAGTATGAGTACCATGAGCGCAATTCTTCAATCGCCTTTTTTAGGATGGGGGTGTAGTTGTGGGTATAGAGATCCGTCGGGTTCGGTGTAAGCTTAACTCCTAGGTATCGCATGGATTGGTCGCACCATCGGTAAGGATGTTGTCGTTGGAGTGTCCGCCTGAGTGTGTGGTTGATGGAGAGACCCAGGATTTCTGATTTTGAAAAATTGATTTGGAGATTCGAGACACGGCCATACGCCTCAAATTCCGACTGGATGGCTTGCAAGGTCGATTCTGGGGATGTGACTATGAATAGGAGGTCGTCCGCGTAGGTCAGTGTTTTGTGGTGTGTCTGTCCTATTTTCAACCCCTGTATGTTGTCGTTACCTCTGATGCGGTTTAAAAAGGGTTCTAGCGTCAGTGCAAAGAGTAGGGGTGACAGCGGGCAGCCCTGCCTGGTCCCGTTATGGATCTGGAATGGATCGGTCAGTGCTCCATTGATCCGAATGCGGGCTGTTGGGTGCGTGTATAGTGCTTTTACCCAGGTGAGGTAGTTCGGTCCGACGCCGAGGTGCTGGAGTGTGCCAAACATAAGATCCCAGTCTACTCTGTCGAACGCTTTTTCAGCGTCTGTGGACAGAAGGAGTGTTGGGGTCCTCAGTGATCTGGCGTGGGCTATGATGTTCAGGGCTCTGATAGTGTTGTCCCGTACCTCTCTCCCCGGGATGAATCCCGTTTGGTCCGGGTGCACTGTCGTGGGCAGCAGTGGTGCTAGGCGCGCCGCCAGGACACTTGCTAAGAGTTTGAGGTCCGTGTTCAATACGGAGATTGGGCGGTAGCTTGGGCAGAGTGTTGGGTCCTTACCGTCCTTAGGTAGGAGGGTGATGTTTGCCGCTGTGAACTGGGCTGTTGGGGTGGCTCCCTCCAGAATGGAGTTGAGGGCCGTTTGCAGTTTCGGGAGGAGGTCTGTTGTAAAGGTCTTGTAGTAGGAGAGGGGGAAGCCATCCGGGCCCGGTGCCTTGTCTGTTTTCGCCTTTTTGATGGCGAGGGCCAGTTCCTCGGTTGAGATGGGGGTTTCCAGGTTTTCTCGGTCGGCGTTTTCTAGTCTGGTTCCGCTTGCTGTATCTAAGTATCTCTGGATCTCCTCGAGTTTGTGGCGGTGTGGTTCCTCTAGTGTGTCTTGACGCAGATGGTATAGTCCTTGGTAGTAGGTGAGGAACGCGGATGCTATTTGGTCCGGGAGGTGTAAGTGTTGCTGTTGAGGGCCTTTGATTTTCGGGATGTACAGTTGGGACTTGCGCTGTTTTAGTAGGTTCGCCAGTAGCCTCCCGCATTTGTTCCCATGTTCATGAATTATGTGTTTGAAGTGTTGGTATGAGCGCTGTATCGAGCGGTTCAGGAGTGTCGAGAGTTGTTCCCTCTTGACGGTCAGGTCTCTGTATGTCTCCGCGTCTAGGGTGCGTTTGTGTTTGGTTTCCAGGGCTGCGATCTCCTTGCTGAGGGCTATCGTTGCCTGCGTTGCTTCTCGTTTGCGGGTGGCGCATGTCGTAATTAGCTGTCCCCTGATCACCGCTTTATGAGCCTCCCAGCATGTCAGGGGTGTCGTGTCTCCTTGCTCGTTGTCTGTGAAGTAGTCTTGTATGGACTGCCTGGTCTTTTCTACCACCAGTACGTCCGAGAGGATCGATTCATTCAATCTCCAGGAGGTTTGTCGCGGTCTGTAAAGAGGCAATTTTATTGTTATTCGAACCGGGCAGTAATCTGACCACGTCATAGGTAGTATTTCCGCCCTGTTGAGGAGGACGAGGTCGCGGTGTGGCATGAGAAAATAGTCTAGTCTAGAGTATGTCGAGTGCGTTATAGAGTAGAATGTGTAATCGCGGGTCGATGGGTGTAGTGCGCGCCAGCAGTCCGCAAGTTGATGGTAATGGATGGTGCGCAGCGTTCTGGCGTTTCTGTTGTCCGGTGTGGGCCCGTGTTTGGCTGTTGAGTCTTGCTCTGCGTGCAGTGTCAAGTTGAGGTCCCCGCCGACGATCAGGGTGCCTTCTGTGAATTTCATCAGTGTGTTGAGTGCAGTACGTAGGAAGAGGTGTTGTTTTGTGTTTGGAGAGTAGAGGTTGGCAAAGGTGTACGTCTGGTCTAGAATGGTGCCTTTCGTAAAGATGTATCTGCCTTGTTTACATCTGAGTGTGGCTTGCTCTACATACGGGATCTGGCTAGAGAAGAGGATTCCCACTCCCAGTGTGCGCCGGTCCGGGTTGTTACTAAAGTATCCCTGCCGGAAGTAGCGGTCTTTCAGCGCTGGCGCTCGGCCTTCCTGGAAGTGTGTTTCCTGAAGAAACGCTATGGAAGTCTTGTAGTGTTTAAGGTCTCGCAGGAGTCTGGAGCGCTTCTCACGTACGTTGAGGCCGTGGACGTTGTAGGTGACGATTGAGAGGTCTTCCCGGGCGTATCGGTCCATTCCCGGGGTCGGCATCCCCGGAGCGGCCAGGGGGGGCCGAGCGGTGCAGTGACGGGGGGGGGGTGAGGGTGGGTGCGTCTGGTATATGGGAGGTGGGTGTGCGGTCTATGTGTGGTGGCGGATGTGTCAGAGTGTACGGCCTAGTTGATTGTGGTTTTTACTGTGACGCTTGAGCTTTATCCGGTGTAGGATAGTGGACAGGTGTCTCAGTGATCAGGTCCCCTTTTCCAGCTGTGTGCAGGGGTCGGGTCTGAGCTGAGATTGAGGTCACACCCTCCGAATGAGGGATCGTCGTGTCCTATTCCTATGGGGGCGGCGGGGTGCCGATCTAGTGTGATGGGCCCTGCCCTGTGTTGTTGTGGTTTTGCCCGTTGTGCTCTGGGCTTGTTGGAGGAGTTTGCCTACTGTTTGGGGTTTGTGGGTGTCTGTCTCCTATGTGGCCTTGGTCTATTTTGTCCGCTTCGCCTTTCATTGTGGTGCGGGTGTGGGGCGTCCGCTGTTAGCGGGTAGTGACTGGTCTGGTTTGGTTCGCGGTTGTCTGCCTTGGCGGGTTCTGTGGTCTGGTCTCCGGGGATTCCCATGTCGGGTTCTGGGGTTTGGGTCTTTGGTCGTATGTGCAGGATGGGTGTTGGGCTCTAGGTCCTCCGTTCGTGTAGTCGGGGTGTGTCCGTTGGGTCCCAAGTGTGGTCTCTGTGGGGGGGGTGGTTGGGCCCGTGGGTGTCGTCGGAGGTGTGGGCTGCTAGCACTGTTGCCTACAGCGGTTCTGCGGTGTGTGCTTGGGTGCAAGGGGCTCTGTTTGTTCCTCTGTGTCTTGGCGGCTTTCTTTCTTGCCGTGGGTGTAGTGCGTCTCTAGCGTTTATGAGGTGGGTGCTGCCGTGGGGTCAGGGTTACTACTGGGGCTCTCAGTGCCTATCCCCTCCCTTCCATCCCCCGCTAGGGTCTGTCGCACCTCCCTATAGTAGTGTGGTGTCTGCTCCTGGGTGGTGGCGCTTTTGCCTCTGTGCGGGTGTCTTGCCTGCGTGAGAGTCGGGTACTTAGGTAGCGGTGACGTGGGCAGTTCACCCTTGCCTGTATGGTGTCAATCGTCGCATGTTCGTGACTGTGCCCTTATGTTTGCCTACTGCCAAGTGCTGGTGGTTAGGCATGTCCGTACGTCGGGTGGCTGAGTCTCAGGTGGTGGTGTGTCGCGGAACAAATGTGTTATCTAGGGCTCCCCTCCACTCCCTCCCTTCCCCCTCCCTGTTGTGTACTTATGTACCCTTCCGGGCCGCGTGCGAGGGTTGAGCTACTGTGTTGCGTTGGGCTCTCCAGGCTCTGGGTGCCAGTCCTTTCGTGTGTGTCTCTGAGCATCTGCGAAGGTCGCATTTTGGTTCGGTCTTCGGATCTCACTCGGGTGCGTCTTCTTAGGTGATCCTAGGGAGCGTGCTCTAGTTGCCTTTCCCTTCTCTCCTTTCTTACCCTTTCGTGCCCCCTTTCCCCCTCCCCTCCTCTTTTTTTGTTCCCTTCGTGTAAGTCCATGTCATGGTAATGAGCCTTGTGTCCCGTCCCCCACCCAAAAGCCCCCAGAGTTCCTCCCATACGGTTCATGGGGTCTGCTGGTTGATTGTGTGGTCGATCTCTTTGTGTCTGACCAGCATCTTTATGGGAGCAGCCCCCCCTGTCTCCCCTCCCAAAGCCCCATGCGGTATGTTCGAGTTCTGTGTTGTGTCCCCATGTTAAGTACTCACAGTTCGTTGTGTTCGTCTGCTGTTAAGTGGTTTCCCTTTCTTGTCTTTTGCCGCCAGGGCAGTGCTGTGCTGTGTAGGGTTTACATCTCTCGTCTGGCTCGACCAGGGTGTCCATCCCGGTGGCGTTGCGGTTGAGGTCTGTGCTGGTTCGGGTCACGTCCTTGCGGCTGCTGGGGCCTGTTTGGTTGTAGGAGGAATGACCTCGCCAGCCAGTTGGGGACCGTTACCGGTGGGAGTCCCAGGGTGCGCATGAATGCGTGGTCGTCGCCGGGTTTCCGTATCGTCAGAAAATCCGGGCCGTGTCTGGCGGAGAGGGAGAAGGGGTATCCCCAGCGGTACTGTATGCCAGCATGTTGTAGGGCGGTGGTGATTGGCCGTAGTGCCCGTCTGGCTTGTAGCGTGTAGCGGGAGAGGTCTTTGTAAATTGTTATGGTCTGGTCGTCCATGCGGATGGTGCCTATGCGTCTAGCCGTGCGCAGAATTTCTTCCTTCAATTGGAAGTTATCCAGGCAACAGACTATATCTCTGGGTTGGTCTTCTGGTGTGGGTATAGGACGCAGCGCTCGGTGAGCCCTAACCAGACCCAGTCGCGGCATGTTTTGATTGCCCAGTACCTGACTGAAGATCTGTCTCAGGAGCTCTGGGACGTTTTCTGCCGGGCCCCCCTCTCTCACTCCGCGGACTCTCAGGTTCATCCTGCGCCCGCAGTTATCTAAGTCGTCCACCCACGTGGTTAGATGGGCTATGTCAGCCTCTTGGGTGGTGACCGCGGTGTTTGTTTGTTCTAGGTCCGTGCGGAGTGCCCTGGTTTCAGCCTCCGCCACGGACATCCTTGCCTCCACGTTTGAGAGGTCTGCTCTCAATTGGGCCACTTCCTCCCTGACCACGCGGCCCAGCCGGTCCGAGAGGGCCTCAAAATCCGCTTTGGTCAGCAAATTAGGCAGTATCGCCCTCCACTCGCCGTCGGGTTGCTGCCGCTGTTCCGGCGTCGGGGAGGGCGATGGCGAGAATCTCGGCGAGGTGGGGGGAGAGGAGTCCCTGGTCGGGCTTGCGGCCTCCATTTCGCGCTGCGGCGTACTGTCGCGGGCCGTGGAGTGTAGGAAGGACCTGATGGTCTGTTCTCCTCCCGGTCCCGACTGCCTCGGGGTGCCGGTGGCGTCTGCCAGTCTTTTGCGGCCCATCTGTGGTGTTCGTGGGGTGTGAGGTGAGCGGGTAGTGCTTCGTAATCGCGGGTGCCACGAGGAGCTGAGCAGTTATGCGGCCATGTTCTCCGGCTGCCGGACACGCCCCCTCAAAATCCTTTTGGTACATCCAACATATTGTTTGCCACACGGACACTGCAGCAAATATACTATAAAGTCCGTGTGGCAGTCAATATCAGACTTGATCTTGAAGCTTTGGCCCGTGGTGGAACTAATAAATTGGTCTGACCTGTTAACATGGATAGTAGAGCATGCCTTACATGAGTTACATCCTCTAAACATCCCTTGTTTTCTGTCGGTATTGTTTGTGTTGATATTTCTTGTAACCCCTTTCCAAAAGCTTGTTTTATATGTATACTTTGTCTCTGTCTCTGTCTCTGTATTTCTCCTCCGCCTAACTTTTTTTTAGACTCAGGGCGGAGTCGAAGTGTCAACCCCGACAGCCATCACCAGTGACGGCTGCAGGGAATTGGCTGTGTCTATGGAGGGTCTTGTTCGAGCGTACAGCAGTGGCGTTGGTTCTGAAGAGGTTCTGCTTGATCAAGATGGCCACGCCCATGGGGGACATATTAAGTTAAGTTGATCTCACCTTTACCAGCCACCAGACCCACGGCCGGTGGAAATCTTGATAAAACCTTCCTGGTAAAATCCTTTATAAAAGTATCTCATCTTCCTATAGAACATTGTTGGTGTCATTTGTCACAGTTGGGGGTCTTTGCAAATTCGGCAAAGTCCCTAGATGGTGACTGTGTCGCTTTAATATAATTTCATATTAAATTAAATAAGGCAGTTACATATTAATCTTTTTTAAACCCGAGCCACACCAATTTTTAAAGTAACGTCTTTTGTTACCTCTGTTAATACTTTTCTGTATATGTTATCTGGAGTTATCTACCTTAACACTAATTTGTTCTCTGTAGCATTAAAAAGTTGATAGGGATGGTTCCAGAGCCAAGGAGAGGGATTTGCAAGGTCTGCACATGATGTGGTTCCAGATCTGAAATTTTTGGGTCCCCTTGCAATGGGTGCACTGGATTGGCCAGGGAAATCTTTGGTCTCCCTCACCAGCCCATGAAAGGACATAGCCCAATTTGCATGGGCTGGTTGTTCAGGGTGCCCTCATGCAGCCACCTGTGATGCCTTAAGGTAGTACAAGCCTGTTGGTATCACCACCCTCTGATGGTGTCCCCGGTGCTGGCTGCACCCTTCTAGTGATATCTGTAATCAGCAGTGTCAAAACAAATCTCATGCATAGGAAAATGTACCAATTTTTATATCATTATACATGAATATTAAACAGAATATGTCCGGAATATAATTGTGGGTTTATCGAAATGTTAATTAAGTCGAAAGGTAGAAGTCTGATAATAATCTGATATTAGGAGCATTGTGAAGAGAGTAAATAGGACTCAAAATCATTTATATAGAATGGTTAGTTCTGCCTATACAAAATTAGAAAGAAATGACTGGGCTTAATGGACATATTATAGAAAAATAAGGCTACTTGAGATGGAGTACCCTTTTAAAATGTTTGTTTAAAATTCCTTAAATGACGTAAGGCTCTTGGCATTTTAATGTAAACTTAAATTACATTCCCTTGAGAAATGTTTTATTTTTGCCCCATACTACTTTAAAAAAAATCTCATTTGTAAATATATGTTGACACCTACATTTAAAAAAGGGAGATTTTACATGAAAATTTAAAATTTTAGGACATGATATAAATATTTGAGCTGGCAAACAAAAGTTGGAAAATTGTTCCTATTTCGTTACTCTGGACTAAAAAATTCTCGATAATTCTTGATGTAATTAATGCCTGATGTATACTTAATATCTCTCCAACAACTACAGCTTGACCCCATTCAGGCCTCCACTGAGATTTATTTATATACAGAAAAAAAACAGGAGGAAGATACAATTGTATTAAAACTAACATTTATTATTTATGCAAAAACAGAATACAAGCAAAATAGGGTATTTATAAAGCACAGGAATGTCCCTTTTACACCATGAATGACAATGAGTACATAATAATCATATCAATCCTGCCAGGAGCAAAATGATAAACTAATGATCTCCTTTCTCGCAGTTGATGCCTTTGGCTCTTTCCTGTTGAGCAAAACACTTAACCCTTATTAAAACATTTGTATTACTTTAGGCCTTTATAATTAAACCTGCAGCTAACTGTCCCTTACTTAATTTCAGTGATGCAACATTATTTGCATGTCATCGCCACATTTGTGTAAACTGTTACTGCTAGAGGCAGCTAAGGTTTCATTTCTATGGAAATAAGATACAAGTTTGGTGACTAATAAAACTTAGATGTGTTACAATAACCTATAGTTATCTATGCAATGTACAAAAATAAGGGGGAAAAAACTCAGCAGTTCCACTAGAATTCACTAATTCCGCAATGCATGCTTGAAAATGATAGAAATCTTGATAAAACCTTCCTGGTGAAATACTTTATAAAAGTATCTCATCTTCCTCTAGAACAGTGATAGTCAATCTTTTTCTACCTACCGCCCACTAATGCATCTTTCTTGATAGAAAAATTTCCTTACTGCCCACTAGTTTTCACGCAAGTGCAGAATATTTTTTAGAAAGAAGGTCGTTTAAAAAAAAATACAATTAAATGTACGTACATTTATCTTTTTATTTCTACTTTATGCATGTTTATAATGTTTTTAACTTTATAAAGTTTAATGAGAAAATAAAGTAAATTGAAATTACCTTTACTAGTGATTAATGAGATCCTTGAGGTTGATGCTGCAAAACTAAATATTTGATATCTGGTTCGATTTTCGTAAGGAACAAACGAAGGTCTCCTCTTTCGGTGATATTTAGACGATTTCTCTGTTTGCTCATAATATGATTTCTCATCCGTGCATCAGCTCCACTCCTCTCCCTCCTCAATCCCCTCTCCACCTTTTTTTTCTTCCTTTTTTCTATTTTTTAACCTTCCTTATAGCAATGCCCAGTAGGAAGGCTGAGCTAGTCAGCCCACTTACTATTATTAGCCAACAACAATTCTCTCCTTTTCCTTTTTATTTTTATTCTTTCTCCTTTTTTTACAAGTACTCTACTCCTTCTTTCTCCTATTCTACAAGTACTCTGCACCTTCTTTCTCCTTTTTACAAATAATCTGCTCCTTCTTTCTTCTATTCTACAAGTACTCTGCACCTTCTTTCTCCTTTTTACAAATACTCTGCTCCTTCTTTCTTCTATTCTACAAGTACTCTGCTCACAGAGAAACACACACACACACACACACACTCACACATACACTTACAGACAAACATACACTTACAGACACACACACTCAGACAAACACACACACACACACATACACTTACAGACACACACACCCACAGACAAACACTCACACATACACTTACAGACACACACACCCACAGACAAACACTCACACATACACTTACAGATACACACATACTCACAGAGAAACACATACACACAGACAAACATACACACACTCACACATACACTTACACACACTCACACATACACTTACACACACATACACTTACAGACACACACATACACCTACAGACACACACACACACACATACTCTTACAAACACATACATACAGACACACACACACATACACTTAGACACACACACACACACACATACACTTAGACACACACACACACATACACTTACACATACACATACACTTACAGACACACACATACTCTTACAAACACATACATACAGACACACACACAGACACACACACACATACACTTAGACACACACACACACACATACATTTACAGACACACACATACACTTACATACACACAAATTATTGATATTAAATGTCCACCCAGCCTCCCTACCTGGAGAGCTGGTGTGGATCTGTCCCTGGGGTCCAGTGGTTCTTCACTTCAGCGGGAGGCAAAGTTCAAATCCGTGGGGGCGAGGGAGCTCTAACCTCACTGCTCTGCTCCCTCACGGGCTGTCTACTGATGCCGGAGCCGGAGTATGACGTCATATTCCGGCTCCCGCGGCATCAGAAAACATTGCCCGAGGGAGCAGATAGGTTAGAGCGCCCTCGCCGTGTCTGATCTTACCACTGCCGCACGCCATGCCGGGGAGTCCAGAAATTGGCCTGGCAGGAGGGAGCGCTGCCCTTCTGCCGGTCACTGAAATCTTGCGCCCGCATAGCCACTCGTGCCCGCCCTTCCAAAAGGAGAAATCCCCCCAAAAAGAGGATTTAGCCGCTGAAATCCCTACTGCCCACCTGGAATCCTGAAACGCCCGTTAGTGGGCGGTAGGGACCAGGTTGACGACCCATGCTCTAGAACATTGTAGGTGTACCTTGATGATTATCTTGATTAGACAAAAATAAAGACCAGCACAGCATGCAGTCTATACATATACACACACTCACTCACTGGTAAAGGGGATCGACAATCTCCCTCCCCATGTTTTTGTTGGCTTGCAAAGCATAGGGGGGTGGTGACGTGCAGGAGGCTTTCGGCCTTCATCTCTGTGTCTTACCACGGCAACCCTCCGATTCCTTCACTCTGCAGAGGTGAAGGCTGAACGCCTCTACAGCAACACCGGATCACCAGGGAATGCTCTGTCCCCAATCCCTGGCCACTGGTATGAAACAAGGAGAGGGAAGGTTTAAAAAGCAAAGGAAAAAATATATTTATTAATAAATTTAAAAAAACGTGGCTGCCCTCTCTCTCCCCTCTTTTACTACAAACTGTAGGGTGTGTGTATAATGGATTTTGGGGCACAGTGTGTATCAGGGGTGTAGTGTGTATCTGGAATGTAGTGTGTGTGTAAATGGTAGGGTGTGTATAAAGGATGTAGGTTCACAGTGTGCATTAGGGATGTAGTGTCTATAGGGGATCTAGTGTGTAAAGGTGCAGTATGTGAGAGTATGCAACATGTCTGAGGGGTGCAATGTGTTTGAGGGTTGCAGTCTGAGGGGTTCACTGTGTGTGTGTGGAGCAGTCTGTGTGAATGTGTTTAAAAGATATTGGAAGGGTGGGGGGGCAGATGCCTGCAAAGTAAATATTTAAATGGACATCGCAGCCCACCTGGCTTTTGCCCGATGGCTAACCTATAGCATATAGGGGCTGTAGTGGGGTAGTATAGGGGCTATAGTGGGGGGTATAGGGATTGTGTTGGGTGGTCTAGGGGCTGTAGTGGGGGATCTTGGGGCTGTGTTGGGGGGTCCTGTGGCTGTAGTAGGGATATAAGGGGAATTTGGGGAAGTATAGAGGCTGCTGTATGGGGGTTATAGGTGCTGCAATTTGAGGGGCTACTTCCAATCCCCCTTCCACCCATGCTTCTAACCACCCCTTCGATCTATGCCTCTCACTCCCTTTCCAAGCCGCAATCTGCTGCCTTCCTTACAGAACCGGCACCCTAGTTAAAGGCAGTGCCGGCTCTGTACAGATATAGATATTACCTGATGCTTTACCTGTCATGGCAGGGACGGGGGGCTCCTTGGTGTAGCTTCAGACTGAGTGCCAGATAGTCATGTGACACCCGGCACTCTCGTGCTGACGTACTGTGCGTGCGGTTCCCATATGGCCTGCAGATAGAGCAGCGCGGGGGCATCACTGGGCACCAAACTATTTTCTCAATTGCCTCCCCCCAAGATCCGCCTTTGCTCTATACACACATTGCATCCCCTTCACAAACTGGATTCCCTATGCACCACATTCCATAAACACACACACACATATTCTAGGGCAGATATTAGGGCGGACTCTGGTGGCCCAGACCTTAAAGTGTCTAAGTGTCCCCAAAATGTCTGATAGAAGCCCTGGGCTATTTTGAAAATAGCAGTGAGAGTCAGATTTAGGGCATTTTATTGAGAAGTGGCTCAAAATAATCACTCTCACCCACACGTCCTCAGCAGGAGTTTCCAAGAATCCTGTTATAAGATTTTAAACATATCTCCTCCGTATGGAACAGAAACCTGAATGTGACCTTTGTTGATTATTTCTTGAGCTTTTCTCTAGGATATAGAGCTATGCCACTATGCCAGACTGGTTATCTTCTTTGCTGATTTTATGTTCTTTCCCTCCAATCCCTTCTTTTTAGTTCTATCTCTAGTTTGTGTTTTTTTATTCTCCCTATTTACTTCTTCCTCTGTTTAAACCTCTATTTTTCTCCTTTGACAGAAATCCTTTGCAGAACTATTTATTTCTCAGTGGCTGCTCTGTAACATCAGAGCATTTATTCAAAGGAACACTATAGAGTCAGGAATAAAACATGTATTCCTGACACTATAGTGCTGGAATGCAGGATTAGGGCCTCTGCCCCCTCTCTATGGAGATTAAAGTTAGGTTTACTCACCTTGTCTCCCATGCTACGCCGGTCTCGCTGCTGCTAGCTCTGCCTCCGTTGTTGAGATAATCAATCATTGATGATCTCAGCCAATCCAATGCTTTCCCATAGGAAAACATTGTGAGACTAGTGTGCATCGTCTCCAATGGAAATAGTGGAAATTTAACCATCTGTTTAAAAAAAAATTGTAGTTTTACTCCACTATTTTGCAGAAGCACCTCTCATGACTGTCAGTGAGACACCCACTAGAGGCAGGTTAACCCTGCAATTATAACATTGACGATCCTGTAGTAGAACAGCAATGTTTTCAGCTGCAGGGTTAAGACGGGGGGGGGGGGGGGGGGGTGAAGGCATCCAGACCACTTCATTCTGATGAAGTGGTCTGGGCACCTATAGTGATTTTTTAATATACATTCAAAAGAAATGGAGTATCACATCACCAAAAATTAAATTAACCCATGTTATAGGCGGTTTTATAGTTAACTTGTGTAATTTCCAGAAAAGCAACCATTTCCCTCTTCTTACCAAGGAAAAATAAGTCTGAGAACAGCAACAGTTACATTTGCATAGCAGCTGTTACTTCTTTAACTTTTAAAGAATGAAAATCCACAAAAGGGAAATATTATCTGGCCTTAGGGAAGATCTGCCTGTTTGGAACCACTGGCCAAAGGATATGCAAATGTTTTAACAAAGATGACAACGTAACATTTCTTGTTGTAGCATTTGCTTACTTTATACTATAGGCTAGATGTGTCACTTGCCCATGAAGACATTATTAAAAGAAAATATGCATATTTTCATTTTGGATGTAAATTGGGCTTAATTCCACTTAATTCCATATTTGTTATTTGTTCCTATTTAATTATCATAACAAGCATATATTGCCAACACACAGGAATTAATAGCATGGCTAATTGCAAAATAATGCTTTCTGTTTGTCAAATATATAAGCAGTCAACAGTTTTTAGAATCCTACCTACATCTCTGTAGTTTCTTTTTGCATTGGTCTGCTATTTCATAATTATTTTATTTTATTATTTATATAGCACCATCACATTCCGTAGCGCTGTACAATGGGATTAAATGTTATTGCATAATGCACGAGTTAGAATCTAAATAGAACAATGTGCAAGTACAGTTGTCACCATGCTCATAAATACAGCACTTCTCTGACTTGGTCTGTAGTTTGAAATGTGAAGGCAACATCCTAAGCCATGGATATCGGGGGCCGCATGCGGCCCACAATGAATATCTTTGCGGACCAGTAAAGATATTAATTGCTCCGGTCACCTGGAGGCCTGCAGTGATGAAATGTAGCAGGCGGAGGCGGGCGGAGATGTATTGAAGCAGGTGGAGGCAGTCTAGAGGCTGGTGGAGGAGGTCCAGAGGCTGGCGAAGGCAGTCCAGGAGCACATGGAGGCAGGCGGAGGCACACAGTTTCAGAGAAACTGCTATGTTTACCAATGGGTTAATCCAACCTCTAGTGGCTGTCTCATTGACAGCCGCTAGAGGCGCTTCCGCGCTTCTCACTGTGATTTTCACCGTGAGAAGACGCCAGCGTCCATAGGAAAGTTAATGCTTTCCTATGAGACTGGCTGAATGCGCGTGCGGCTCTTGCCGCGCATGCGCATTCAACCGATGACGGAAGAAGAGGGAGGAGAGTCCCAGCATCGAGGAGCCCGGCGCTGGAAAAAAGGTAAGGGATTAACCCCTTCCTCCCCCTTCAGCGCCACGGGAGTGGGACTCTGAGGGTGGGGGCACGAGTATGTTTTCCTGGCACTATAGTGGTCCTTTAAACCTTGTTTATTTGGCCCATGTTAGCCTTTGAGTTTGAAATGCTTGTCCTAAGCAGTAATCAGAAAGGTTGTAACTCGGAAAATGACAGACAACTCCCAACTGTATTAAAGGGAATGTATAGTGTAAGCCACGCATAGGCACCCTTTGGCACTCCAGATGTTTTGGACTACACCTCCCATGATGCTTTGCCTGCATTATGTGTGTAAGAGCATTATGGGGGATGTAGTCCACAACATCTGGAGTGCCAAAGGTTGCCTATCCCTGGTGTAAGGAATACAGAGCTGTACTGCGCGGCGAGCGCACTAGGCCCTCCTCGTAGGAAAGCATTGCTGCAACCTTGTAGCATTAAGATGGCGCAGTTCCTGAAAAATAACCCCAAAACCATTATCCCTCCTACATGAGGCATTATGTATTCTGGTAACTTTCTCATGGCATCCTCAACACCCACATTGTTCCATCAGATTGCCTGAAAGTGAAATGTAATTAATCACTCCAGAGAACATATTTCCTCTGCTCCAGAGTCCAGTGGGGGAGATGGATTACTGAAGTGTTTCTCAACCTTTTATGGAGAAGTGCCCCTGCATGTCTAAACAAAATTCCTAATTACCCCTGCCTCAGTACTGATAGGAATAGGTCTAATGTGGAGCTGGAGGAGGGACCATATTTTCTAAAATATTTAAATTAAATTAATATATATACATTTGCTAGCATTTCTGCTGGCACAATGTATAGGTGAAAAATAATGCTCCGTAATATACACAGATTTTATATACAGTTTAATCTAATACACATATTAATACATACACATACAGACAGACACACTCTAATCCACATTCATTCACAAATTATTGTTAGTTTTTATATTTTAAGTCCACCCAGCCTCCGCACCTTTGGGAGAGCTGGAGTGGATGCTCTCTCCCTGGGGTCCAGTGTGTGACTGCTCTGATCTTCCTGCTTTGCTCCCTCACGCACAGCCAGCTCCTGGACCCCCTGGCAGGCAGAACACAGAGAGACCAGTTGCTCTCGCAACCTCAACGAACCCTCTAGTCCCGCCAATGGCTCCTGGCATACCTCTGGTTTTGCTGCCCGCACCCCCTGGGATACACGTACCACAGGTTGAGAAACCAGGCTTTATAACACTCTGGCCAACGCTTGACATACACGCTTTGATGTGAAGTTTGTGTATAGCCGCTCGGCTATGGAAGCCCATTTCATGAATCTCCTAATATACAGTTCTTGTGCTGATTTTGCTTTCAGGAGCAGTTTGAAGTGTAGTGAATAATGCAAAAGGTGGTCAGCAACTCCATGACTGGGCTCTTGTCCCTTTGCACTGCCAGTGTTTGTCTATGGAGTTTTAAGCGTTATATGCTGAATTTAATACACCTGTTAGCAATGGGGCTGTGAGGCTGAAACCAACAATTATTATTATTATTTTATTATTTATATAGCGCCAACAAATTCCGTAGCGCTGTACAATGAGACTGAAACACCAGAACTCAATAATCCGTAGGGATGACCACATGTGGTTTGAAGTGCCATAGCAGCATTGCCCATTGACTGTGCTTGCTTCAAATCTTGATTTATCCAACCAGCTTTATTGTGTGACAGCATAAATGATCATTTTTTTTTAATAAATATTCGTATACATCCATATGCTAAACCTTCATAAAGTGGGTAATTTTAGTTTGTGTTCCATAGTTGTTAAGGAGGATATGGGGTGAGATTAGGATGTCAGTCTCTGCATGTCTTCCCGTTGCTGTAATCAAGCAATCAGAAGCACAGCAGTTTATACAGTGACCCCAATATGAGAATAAACCATAACACATTAATCTGTTTTAAATATTAAGCAGAAATGTAAGGCTCAATTCATTTTTAAGCTAGGAGATTTACTTAACGATGAATCAATATTCAATTTAAAGTGCTATTGTGTTTGCTTTAAGAGTTTGTTAATCTTTTAGTTTTGTTATTCTTTTCTCTATTTTCCCAAATGTTCAGAGAGGAAATTAATATTGACTTATTTTCCAAGTTTGACAAATATGCACACGTACACATTTGTAATAGGGGATGGTCTAAAACTTGGAAGTTCCTCTTTTATTTCATTATAGTCACGGCAAGACTCAACGCCTTTCATTTCAGACCAGATTTATACCGATTTGTACAGATAACATAAAAGTGAAATATTTGCATCATCTCAGTGGCAAACATGGCCATACTTTGAATGCATAGAGAACCCTGTTTTTGTTTTGTCAAACTGCTTAAGTAGGTTGTTTTAATTTGTTTTGTTTTGTTTTTTTTCTCATTATACCAAACTGTATTGATTTGAAAACTGTATTGTGTAATTCAGGCTAACATTGCCAATCTGTGACCAAAGCTAAGGTGAAAGGTGTTTCCAAATCAGCTGTTTTAGCATAATTGTCACAGTTTGGTTGTTAAATGAACATCTGTTTATTGAATTAACCCTTAAGATAATAGTTCCTCCTTAAAAAAACACTGTCCCTTGTCTTTTTCAGGTCACGCACCTTCCTGGTGCATTAAAAATGTAACTAAAACGTAATTCTTTAAAGTGCCATGGACCTCTCAGCACTGCTGAAGTCCAATCCTATATGAGCAATGGGGACTTGGAGCGCTTGCACGGGAACTGCCACATGTGCATTTAAATTTCCCCATTAAAAAGCACAAAATCAATGCTTTCTATGGGGCTTCTGCGTCACATCAAGTTTTACTCTGTCAGTGCTGCAGAAGTACCTCTAGTGACTGTCATACAGACTGCCACTGCAGGATAACTTAACTCTGCAATGCTTTACAGTGCGCTGGGTGACTACAGTGTTCCTTTAAGTTCATAGTTGAAGTGTAACATCTTCCATTTCCCTTTAATCCATTATAATCGCAACCTGAAAGAATTTTTTGATGCAAATGAAATGTGAGCAGATATAAAAATAATGTGGGTACTCAATGTTTTGGGGGGAGGGTGTAGGGTAGATTTCCTCTTTGCCAAAAAATAGCACTTAGACAAAACAAGACCATTTTTTAAAATAATCTTTATTTTTACTCACATTGTTTAACATGGTTATATATGTTTGGAACTTTTGTATTACTAAGCTAATCAACATTGGTGTTTTGCAGGTTGGAGCGACTGGTGGATGTACTCAGGAAAAAGGTTGGCATTGGAAATGTCCGGACTGTAATATGATTTTGACAACTAGGAGAGAATACCTTTTACATTTGTTGACCAGGCAGTGAGCTCGGCCTGTGACAAGTAAACAGTACCTCAACAACATACCCTTTTCCACAAGTAGAACAGGTTGATATTAAAGGAACGTCTGTCTTGACACTGCCATGTCAAACCATCCTCTGTTATTTACCTTCTAGCTGTGCCTTCCTGTATACGGACACTTGGTAGGTAGTTACCTGGTAGGTGGTTAACAGGAATATATGAAACAGTATTTATCATTTTCAGTAGAATATCAAATCAGAAATGTCTTTCACATAATGTGATTTTGGAAAGTTGATTGACATTGCAAGCTGCTGAATTTAATGTCGTTTATCAAACCTGTATCAAATTATGAGCTCTCTCTATTGTTTGTTTGGGGGTGGTTAAAAGGTAAACACTATTTGTTGACACTTATGTTATAAAATACTCATCTAAAACAGCCAGAATGAGCTGCCCTGTTCTTAATGGACAATTTGCTTAAACAAATAGGCAATTGTGTCTTTTTTTTTTTTTCTTTTAAAGCCATGTTCTCTTTGAGATTTATTTCCAAATTTTAAATTGTTTCAAATTGACCAACAAATTAGACATTTTGGCCAAAATTTTGTAACTTGCTTTCCAGTAAATAAAGTATTTTGTGGGTTCTGTCAGGTCCATATAATGTGGTGAATGTTATGATGAGAGGGACGTAATAGATAAAACCATATTGCCCAATATGTGGAGAACCATTTCTGCCTGGTATTAATGTGCTTCAGAACTACTTACAGGCTTGTTACCAGGCAACCAACAACTGCACACATGCACATAGGCCTGTTAAAGCATTATTGGTGTACATGCCCTTTGTAGCAATCTTGTTGATTTTTACAGTGTCACATGTAAAGCAACATGCCTGAAAAGCTGAATCTATGTTTAAATTTAGGGTGGTCCCACAGGATCTGGGATTATTAGGAGGAGTGGGATGTTAACATATTAGTTTCTTAACATTTTACACTAGCTAGGACCAGCTAGCACCACCTCTGAGGTTACCGTGATAAAAGCATGCTACAGATACACAACTTACACAGCTTTTATATCTTGGGTCAGGAATTCTGTCGTAGCAGTTTTTTTTCTTGCTGGTTTTTGACAACTTGGTGAACTGCCCATAAAATAACACAAAAAAAAATACATCTCCGCATTTCTAGAGTGAATCACTGCCAAAAAAAAAGGTAAAAAGTCTATTGAAATTGGCATTTTTAGAAACTGTCGCAAATGTGAAAGACTACAGACACGTGGAGCACTTCGGCAAGCTTGTGTGGAACGCTACTTTGAGTTCTGAGTTTGTTGTGTGTGATATTGTTGCCTTTTGAGAAAATGCCGGTGTCTGACAATAAGTTATGCCAGTCATTCCTTTTAAACAAATTTAAAAAAGAGTATGTTTCAGAAAGCTTTCTATATTTTTAATAATAACAATCTGCTCTAAGCTGCAGCTTTTGCACAGTTATTAAGGAAGGCCAAGGGGTGTATTCACTATTCTATAATAACTAGAGAAAAGAAAGCCGAGACTAAAATAACAAACTTGTGAACAAAGAAAAAAAACCTTACCGGAATGGATGATATATATATATATATTTTTTTTTTTATTATTATTATTTTATTTTTTTATTTATATATTAAAATACGAGTAGATGTTTTTCAGAAGGGTCAAGGCCTGTTCTGTTATTAGCCAAGTAGAGTTAAAAGGTCTTTACGTTTGCAAGACCAATGGTTTGGTCTCTTCAGACATGTCTTTAAAGAAACCTTAGTGTTGTTTGCACTCAAAGACTATTTAGTGGATCAATAAGTTTTCCTGTAAAGAAATTTTACAGTAGGTTCTTTTTACTTCCACTTAATACTGAAGTTGGTATTGTATAAAATGACTACAAGTGTCTAGCGACCCCCAACTCGTTTATTTCTCCAAGAAAACATTTCTTATTATACTCTAGCCACTAATGATGCTTCTTGTTAGTGGTGAGAGAATTTTGAGATCTCTTCAATGGTGTGAGTGTGCTGCAATTTCACTGCATAGATCTGCAATTCAGCAAACAACAAAACCAGCTAAGAAGCTTTCTTTAAGTGAGCAAACATCTACTTTTGATTCTTATTGTCCTTGTTTTCGGTTGGGGGGAGGTACTGACCTCTTTTTATTATCTTCTTCTAAACCCTTCATATACTTTAGTAGATTTATGGCTCCTTAAATTCTGACCTTAACCCTCTCACCTTCTGATACTGGGATTACCTGTAGCCAAGGAAGAGTGGGAGGGAACACCCAAACGAGTTATTGTGAAGTTCTATAGAATGAAAACATAGGTAGTGGCTGTCTGAATAGCATTGATTAATGATTCACCTTTCCAAATAAGCCACTTCAACCTTACCAAGTGTGATCATATTAAAAGCATATGGCTCGGTGTTTATATATTCACCAAATAATAGAAGCAACCACTTGGTTAAATACATGAGAAAACAAAATTAAACTAGCATTATGTAAGGTTTACTTTGCAGAGGTAGAACATGTGGTCAGTGGATATCAAGTAATTCCCCTCCTGATTCCAGCTTGCAACAAACAATGACAGCCCCGCATCTGGAAAAAAATTAATTGTTAAATAGGAACTGGCAGAGAAAATTCTATTTTTATATGTTGCAGAATATGTTATTAACATGTGCAACTTTGTTAAATTGAGACCATTCTGTTTAATTATCTACTACATATTTTACAAACAGTAGTTGACCTAACTATCTGGATTACTGATATACACTGCTTAGACAACGGTCTGTAATCTTCTTTCAATTAAAAATAAATAAATTTAATCAAGAAGGCCATAAACATTTCTATCTTTTTAATATACATTATCAAAAGATAATTTTTCACAATAAATGCACTTTCATTTAGTGCACTTTCATCTGCACTTTCATCTGTAGCACGCAATGGATGGAAGGTTGAATGGTTTATGAATGTCTCCAGAAACCCAGGATGGTATTGTTTTCAACCATTATACATCTTTTCCCATTTCTTTGAATATGTTTTGCTAAGCACTGCATAGTAAATTGGCCCATTAATTCGGTATTCAAACATAAAATTTGAGAAAAAAAGGTCTCGGTACCCGAACAAAACTCGGTACTAGAACAAAATCACACGGCATTAACCTTGTTGGTACCTCTTTGGAACCTCGTTGCAATGATGCATCGGCCTCCTAGCACTAGACAAACTGAACAGAGCTCCATTCTGTCAGCAAACAGAGCTGAAAGGTAAAGTGAAGTAAAATTTTCATTTCATTTACATTGTGTTTATTTTATTTCTGTATGATTTTATGCATTTAAAGTATTATTAAACTGTAAAATTTGTTTTAGAAATGCTGTAGTTATGGGGATCTGGAACTGATTGATCTAATTTACATTAATTCTTATGGAAAATTTTGATTCGGTTTTCAAACAAGTCGGTTCTTAAACCGCCTTCTGGAACAGGTTAAGTTCGAGTTCTGAAGTTCCACTGTATTTACTTTCTTTTCTTTTGCTTCTGTTTTGTTTTGGTTTTTTTCCCAAGAACTGCTGTATCCTTGGGGCTGTATTTGTGGCATCTTAGACACACTGTGGTCCTACTTGTAGTACTATATTTTGCAGCACAACAAAGGAACACTTTAACATTAAAACTACATTTATTATGTTAGTGTTCCTCTGATGGTTTAGATTTAGAGCCTCCCATTTGTACGAATAAACAGTTTAAAATATATATTAAACCTACCTGTAATCCAGCACCAAGACAGTCTCCTTGTAGCAGCCAGAACTACCTACTGTGAGATCATCGGTCATGATGCTCTCTGGTCTAATTGGAGGCCTACAGTGCATGTGTGGCAATGGGCGCACTCTGACAATCAAATAAAGCTCATAGAAAAAATATTAAGTCCAGTACTCTTCTATGAGAAACCTCACTTGGCGTCATTATGCTGGACGGGGTGACTTTGAATGTGAAGACCGTCCAAAATCCATATGTTGTTCAGTGGAACAACATTGAAGTTCTACAGTCTGCCAGTTTGCTTGTGAGGTTGCAAGCTTTATGGCTCGTATCTTTCAGATGTTAAAGTAAGCAACAACGTTAAATAAAAGGGTGCCACTGTAATGACACTCAACTATGTAATGTGCAGAAACATCAAAAATTATGAGAATAGAGACGCTTTGTACTACAGTAAAACTATTTATGTGTGGTTGTAATATGGTACCAAGCTTTTTATCATCGTTCGTCGCACCATTAACCTCCTTGGTGATCTCACGGTAGTTATTGCTCCTGGAAATCATTTACTTATATCACAATAGAAGGAAAACAAGTCTCACATTTATTCTAGAGTGTGTTGCAGCACTTTATTTATGCTTTGTGTTTAACCATTAACAGACACTGCCTCGTATCAGGTTTTCAAAAAAACAAGTTTTGAATATTGTTCTGTATTTTATTCTTTTTTTTGTATTCAAGAAAAAAATGTTGTCAATAAAAGATTTATTATTGTTTCTTTGATTCTTATTTGTTTGTTTGAATGTGTCAACCCTTACAAGTCATTTATGCTAAAATGGAACTTTTCCTGCTTCAAAAACAAAACAAAACATTAGCCTCAATTAAATTAAAACATTAGCCTCAGTTAGTTTTTTAAATGATTTAATATTTTTTTGGATAATAGTTTTAAATTGATTTCATGTTCTGAAAAACATTTTATTATTTTGATATATTTTTTATATGATATTTTTATATTATATATTATATTTTAAAGTATATCACAGAAATTTATATTACAGAAATACACAGAATTGATAGCCAGTCCAAGATCAGGATAACAGAGAGCAACAATAGCCAAACAAACCAAGGTCAGAAAATAGGAATCCAATACACGGTATAAACACACTCTCGGGTAACAAAAACCACGACAGGGCAAGAAAACAAGGACAACCAGGAAGTATATATACCCTATACTGGGTAGTGATTGGTCACAGAGGACCGTGATATCATAAGTTTGTACACATCATCAAAAAGCAACACATGGGCTGACACTGTAAAAGGAGACTGATGGGAGGGGTCCACATATATATGATGTCATAATAAGGCACCAGAAAGTGTGTGCATCAGAACTCAGACAATACATCATTTCTGTGAAAGCACAGCACCGCGAGGGACAGGTATCGTAACATCTTGTTAGGAGATCCGTGTCCAAAAGCTACACAAAACTGAGATGTTCTACATATAGAGGGGAGTGGTTTCTGGTGGAAAATGTCTGTGTAGCAATGGTTTTCATGACCCTGACGAAGCCTAAGAGAGCCTTGACAACCCTGTTATGAACACCTATCAGGCTGACTTAATTCATAGTACACTGTATTTATTGACATGATTTTAGTATTCAGACTAGTAGCGATTAATTTTATAAGTTGCGATTTAAATCAGACCATGCAGATGGATGAAATGTCTCAGCTGGGATATGAACATGAACCTGAAAGAAACAGAGGTTCGTACTTCTGCCTTATTCACTTGGCCAACTACAGCAAATGCTCCTTTGTTCTGTTTGGGGAAAGCCTACAATATCAATTTTACATTCATTTACTTTTCCTACCATTTCAAAGATGTCACTATATTTTTATGTGTTGTGATCTACCTTGCTGTGAGTTTTCCATTAGTATTTTGTTCTTAGGAAGATATTGCTAGAATGTACACTTAAACAGCTGAACAAAATCTTTAACTGAAGAATATTGTCTGTGGCAGGAAGCATTATTATTTTGCAGCCAAAATGATGCATTGATGGGATATGGGTAACAACCTGCTGTTGTTTTAAGTGACTAATCACTTGTGTCTAATGGGTGCAGACATCTTTTTTTTTTCTAAGAGAGTCCAGATACATAGTAATAAAAACATTTCAGTAAGGAACATTTTACGTTAGCACCCATCCCTGCCGTCTGTAAAAATTGTTATCCAGTTTGGTTTTTCCAGGGGTTTCCCCTTCTGTATATTCCCTGTATGTCCCTTCTGTATATTCTCCTCTAACATCCACCATTGGACAGATGCCTTGGTTATGTTTGAGATTGTAATCAGTTGATCGTTCTGGGCAAAACTGTGGTAATAACTTCCACTGTAGGTCTCTGGTGCCAATGTGCCCATGGTACAAGACGTATGGATGAGGTCATTGAGCCTAATGCACTCATGATATTCTGGGCTGGATACAATTTCCTCTTGAGCCTAACTTTCACTTTTTGTATCATTGTATTTTGACATTTCTTAGATAGGGATATTTGTATCTGAACCATGTCGATCCTTGCTACCAGATATATAATTGAATTAGAGGGATTTATGTAGCCTTGGAGTGCTAAGATGTTGATTACTTTGACCTCCACTGATTTGCTCTATGGATCAGCTACCAGAAGGAGATCATCTAGGTAGGTAAAGTTTGGATTCCAGGAATAACCAGGATGTTTGAAAATGTTTTTGGAGCTACAGAAGGTCTTGGAATTGGAAGCGTTTTTCTAATACAAAGAATTTTAGGAACTTCTTCTGAGAAGACATGACAGGGATGTGGTAGTATGCATTGTTTACACCTATTTTTGTTAGTCTTCTGGTTTTGTTACTTTTACAGTAAAAGGAATGGATTCCATCTTGAATATCTTCTCTGCTAGATATTTGATTAGTGATTTCAAGTCCAGAATTAATCTTCACTTTCCCATGGGGTCCGGAGCTTGGAAGACTATAGAATATATGTTGTGGTACTTCTTTCGATTGAACTTCCTCTCTGACCTAGCTTGATAGGAGTTCAATGATGGCAATCTTCATAGGATTTATCTTTAGACATGATACATGAGATTTCTCGAACCTTGGAGACAGAATTGAAGAGAAATTTGTTCTGTAACTATTTTGAAAGAATGTTTTTAATCTTCCTCCACCTTCGTTGATATGGACCTTTGAACCTTCAGAAATTATTTGAGGTGTTCTTCTCTCCTCTTCCTTTAGATCTAGCAAACTGAACAGATCTCCAGGAATAGTTTCTGTAATAATCCCTACCTTGGCGATATTGTCTGGAGTCATGAAAGGATCTGTCCTCTTTATTTTTGTTGTCTCTCTAGGGTCAGAAGAGTGTTTACCTGTGTTGTCACCAGGTAAGCTTTCTTGCTTTCAATAACCTTCTTTATTGCTTAATTGAGAGGTTTCACAAATAATAAATCTCCCTGGAATGGAATAGTACACAAATTATTTTTTGTTCCATAGTAGGCTCCCCATAAGTATAGCCAGAAGGCTCTCCTGGAAGCCACAGACATTAACATACATTTAGAGACTAGTTTTGTGATATCTAACAATGCTTGGTAGCTAAATCTAAATCACCAAGTTAAATGTTTCAGATATTGAAAGTTTTCACAAAGAAGTGGCTCTATTGGCTCGTCATTTGCAATGTTTCGATTTGTCAGGAGTGCAGGGCCAGAGTCTATTCACCAAAAACACTACATTAAAGGAACAGTCCAAGTATCATAACCACTACAGCATGCTTTAGAATGGTTTGACTTCTTACCTGGGTCCACCGGCACTCCTGCTCACCACCAGTACAGCCTTCAGAGAACTAGAAGCTCTGTGTCTGAGCAGAGCCCAGCACCACAAGACTTAACTCATTGGCGGAGAGTGATCAGTTGGCCCAACACTGCAGGACCTAACTCCGGTATGCTAACACAAGTTACAAAGCAGGGGCATCCAACTATTCTTCAGAGAAGAAGCAGGGAGTGGCACCCCATGTAACGAAAATGGTTTGACTACTTATAAAAGGGGGGACATTTTCAGGGCACTCCTGACACTATAAGCACTACAGTGATTTATTGATTTTGGTGCTGATCTTGTCCCTGTTAGTGAGGGCCAAGCTTCTTGGAGCAAGCATTTAATTTTATGTAAAGTATTTCTAATGCTTTGCTGCTTCTGTGAAACTTGCTGACTTGCAGTGCTTGGCTGTTAGGTTTCCCTCTTTCCTTATTAAGGTGTAGCATCAACCCTAAATTGTGCAGGCACAGGTCATCTTTATGGAAAAAAATTTAAATAATGTATTTATTTGCTTCTGTACGTATAGCTTTATCTTCCAGTTTAGAAGTCTATCCACCCCTCTCAGTACCTTTTTGCAGATTCAAATCTAAATTACACTGAATTGTCATAATATTGACTTCTGAACTTCAGCTGGTATTCCATAAGTGTTTCCGTGGGATCACAAATTAAAAATGTTACAACTTTTTTATACTAGTAACACATATGATTTAAGAAATGGATATTTACCTTAAATCAGGCTTGATTTAATCACACAACCTCAATATCACTACTCTGAGACTGTAAACTTAACAGTAAACAAAATGGATCCATCTTGGAATGATCTTACCTGCATGTGTGACCTCTTTTAATGTATCTATTTAGTGTATTGATGATAGAGGAAATGTAAACATTAACCTTTTGTGTTCCAAATCAAGACTGGTCTTTGATATGTTCTTTTATGCACATTTAAATCAGATGTTTTGGGTATAGTTGGACATTGCTTCCATTTTATCAGTTGCTTGCTGTTGGAGCATTGGATTGGCTGAGACCATCAATTTGGATGAACCCAGCCAAGGAGGCGGAGCGTTGGCGTGACCAGCCGCGACAGATCCGCAGTGCGTTGGAAAAAAGGTAAAAATCACCTTTTCACTGCAGGGAGAGCGGGGCCGGCTAGCTAAATGATAATCTTAGAGCTATAGTGTCAGGAATATGTGATTGTATTGCTTACACTATAGTGTTCATTTAATGAAGCAGTTTTAGTGTTTAATGCCTCACTGCTCAATTTTGTCATTTAGGATTTAAATCACTTTTGTTTCTGTTTATGCAGCCCTAGCCGGTGGCTGAACTACCACCAGTGCAGCTGCACCAGGGCCTGTACACTAAGGGGGCCAGCTCTGGGAGGAAATGAGACAGTCCCTTCTCCCAGATAAGCACTGAGCTACGCGGGAGGAAAGAGACCAAGCAAGAGAATACAAGTCAACATAAGCATTACAAGCCCATTCCTTAATAAACCATTGGCACCCGTCGTCTACTGAGGGATTTTATGTTAAATAAGAACAGGCAGTTAGGCAATCCAAGTAGCCATTATATTTGCTAATCATTCTCGTACCTGTGCTACATTATTCCACCGACCAACGCATCAGAATATATAAGTTGTTTACACATAATTTTTATTGTAGCACAGCAGAAACATACAGTGGTAAAGTAAAGCATATACTGCTACATTTTAAGTGCAGTATAAGTGGAGTAATAAGAAGATATGCGATGAAGGTTACATGAACAGAAGAAAGACAATCTATCTTCAAGGTATTAGCGTCAGGTTGCCCATTTTTAAGCCTAAGTTGGTTTGAGACATGTACCCCGGGTCAGGAGACCTCCTGCCTCTCCCGACTTCCAGGTTGGCCATCTGCGAGGCCTCAATGTCGGACAAGACAAGTGTTTGACAGAGCAGTGCAGATTGAGCCAGTAATTTACAGTCCGCTTTAGTGTCCGTCTGCAAGAGGTATTCAGCTTCATCCAGCAGAGCCATGGAAGCTAAAGCTTTGCTCAATTCAGCAGGAGCTACTGAAATGCACATCAGGCCATTTTGGACATCAGGCCCCACCCCCGAAAGTTTTCTAATTTACCCAATATTTAACCAGCTTGTGTAGTGTAGGTGTAATCCACTGTCATTCTAGACTTTAAAACCTCTGTAGCCTTAAACAATTTCTTGTTAGCTATATCATCAATAAATGTGTTACTGCCATTATATGGTTATTTAACATCTGCCATTACCTTATGCTGATTGTTTTAAAATCTATTCAACAGTTATGTTTTTTGTTTTTGTTTCTTGTATTTGTGTTGTTTGTTTGTTTTTTCTTCAAGTAGAATAAAAGGTGTGTAACTAACCCCGGTTTAAATTAAGCATACCAAGCAGGTATCATTGTTAAGCAGCCCAATGAAGCATTTCATCTTCTCTGCTAAGATAAATGCTAAAACTTGGTTATCCTATATGAATAGCGGGTTCTAATCATCTGCTGTGATTGTATTCTCAAAGACTTTTATAATGGTCAAAAAGGTTTAACATAGAGATCCCATGAATATTCAGCAATGGCGAGTAGAAATACACCATGCTATAGGCCCTCCAGGCTTCCAGTGGCTTGTGTAGCAGCGTAGGATTTTAAAATGTGAGCCCTGATAGATATAATAAGTGCAGGCATTATAGAGGAAGACAGAGGTAGTGTATAAAGTGTTATTTGGCTCTATGTGTTTTGGGAACTTGATGTAATAGTTATTCTGCAACTAAGGATAGGCTTCTTTACTTTCTGTGTAAAACCACTTCTATATTCGGATCAGTTAAGTGTCGCTGGAAGTGTTTCTGGATTTGCTTCGAGAGCGTCTGCAATCTTCTGCTCTCCTGTTGTTGTTCTATATGCTTACTCTTAATATCCTTGACATCGCTGCTATTACTGAAAAGAGCATGAAGAGTCGTCTTTTTTGTTGTTGTTTTTGTCTCTAGCATACTACGTGAAAATATTCATTCCCATCACTTTTGAAACTGAAATTCTATGTAACAAAAATCCATTGGGCTTTGAGCTAGAAGAAGAAAGTGTACATTAGATAATGAATTGAATATTGATGCCAGTGGAACATATAAACATATATATAAAAAAAATGTTGTAGTAATAACTGCTGGGTTTGTTTTTTTTTTTTTTTTGCCAAGTGTTTTTGTTACATTCTGAACAGAAGTTTATGTTCTATAAGATGAACATTAGTTTTGCTAAACTTTAACCGGGTTATTCAGCAAAGTGTATACTGTCAGAAATTCAAATCAAATTTTAAATTGTAGACCAATAAAGACAAATTCTTGAAATTCCAGATTACAATTCCTTAATATTCACACTTTAGTGAATAGTCTACAGATTTTGTTGCTTATCAACCAATGTAATTGTCTTCAGTTTGTGTTTTTATTTTATTTTTTTATACATGCAGGGATACACTTAAATATTACTTTTTTAATAATCTTTATTTTCTCTATAACCGTTCAATATATGAAATGTGACAAGGTATGCAACACTGGTACAGTAGAACAGATAACATCTTCATATCTTCATTTGCATAGTATTTAAACATAAAAGGAACAGTTGCCGTAGAAGAAAGTAAAATACATATATAAAACATTTGCATATTTGTGCAAATCTGGAGTCAAGTGTTCATATTCCTATAAACTAGTATAGATTCAACTATGGGGCCAGAACCTTATCATCTTTAACCATTAAAAGTATTCCTATGCACCATTTGTCTCTGTGATGTCACGAAGGTGTACCATTTCTGGTGAATCTTGAACCTGTGTGTCCATCTGGTGTATGTACCTGTGCTCTGATGTTTCTGGCCAGGGCGTGGGCATCCTTCTCTGTCCGCTAGGGGAGATTCCGTGTGCCAGGTCAGCCCTATGTTAGGTCAGGGGCCTAGAATGTAAGTGAGCAGATTCCTCTTATCTGGCTCCATGTGATGTAGTAGGGGAGTAGCAAGAAAAGGGTGATATATGTTACTTATAGGCCTACCTCATCTTTCTGTTATGTATTCATGAAACTGAGCCACGGGCTCCAACATTCATTGTAGAGTGAGTGTGTACGAGCAAGCGAAAAATGGATTTCTTCCATCAGTTCTATGCGTTCCACCCTTTGTATCTACTCTTGGATCGAGGGGATGGTTGTTTTTTTCCAATTTAGGGGGATTAACATGTTAGCAGCTGTCAGTAGGTGGTAGATGAGAATTCGTTTGCACTTAGGTAGAGGGGCTGGAAGGAGGAGGAACAGTGATACCTTTGGGGACATTGGGAGAATAACCCTTGTGATTATTTGAATCATGTGTACTACTCTCTTCCAAAAAAATTGTATTTCTTGGCATAGCTACCATATGTGGCCTGGGGTGCCTGTCTGTTGCTGGCATCTCCCACATTTGTCGGTAAAAGTTGGGAATAGATGGTGGATGTGCGATGGAGTATAGTGTCATCTTGAGATTCTCTTATAGTTTTGTTCGTGTGTGGCATTGCTAATGGAAGAGTGAAACATATTTTGGAACAAACGCTTTTGTTCCTCCATGGTTAGTGTTATCTGAAGTTCTTCCCATTGTCAGTTTGTCAATGTCAGTTTGGAGGATTTTGTAAAATGTGGACAACTTTTTATTTTTTTTTGTCTTGAGAGCTTGTGTTTCACAGTTAGCCTCAAATATCGTTTTGTTCCTGAATATTTGTAGAAGAGCCGGGGTTGAAGAGATGTAGTGTGTGAGTTGGGTTATCCTAAAGTATTGGATTCTCAAGACTGTGGTGTCAGATATCAATTCTTCTGCCGTTTTTACTCCCTTAGGGGAAGTAGATTGCCCAACTGGACGTACTGTATGTTGTGTAACGCTTGAAAGGCTGAAGCTACCATGCCCGGTTGAAACAGAGGATTGGTGGTTACGGGATATAGGGGAGAGGGATGAGGGGATACACCAGGAAGGCCTGTATATAATACCAAAGCTTTAATGTTGGTGGGATCGTAGGATGAGATGCGTGTGGAATTTTAAGGAAATTTTTCCCCTTGTCATGCCATGGTATCGTGTGCAAGGGCACTCGGAGGCAACTGGCTTAAATTTGTACCCGTTGCGCCTTATTACGCGGATTTGCCTATTCTGATATCCTCGTGAGCACTGTTGCCTTGTGATATTGTTCTACATCTGGGAGGCCAAAGCCTCCTCTAGCTTTATGCATTGTCAGGAGGTTGTATGGCAGTCTAGGGTGTATGCTCTTTATAGTTTTAAAAAATATTTTGGGTTTAGTGATGGGTAGGGTCTGTAGGAGAAATAATATATTAGGTTGGGTGTTCCACCTTGTCAGGTCAGCAGTAATGGATTTGAGCAAAGTGGGTAAATTTCATTTCAGCCCAAGAAAAAATGAATTATTCCTTTATGGCCAGCCTTGTGTGCGGGTGTATTATCAATGGCTTTTCGCAAAGTTCACTTGAAAGTTGGAGATACGCTTGTAAAGGTCTAGCTCCTTCACTAAAGCAGGCATAGATGATGTGGGCTCTGAGAAAGAACATAGGAGATCATCAGCAAATGTGGCTATTTTAAAGTCCTGTTCCCCCACCCTCACACCTCTAATATGAGGGTTATCTCTAATGTCCTGCAGTAGGGATTCTAGTGTGAGAATGTCTCGTGCCGTTTCTAATGTTGACAGACTCTGACCATTTTTATTCTGATTTGTGCACTGGGTTTGGAGTACAAAGTCGCCATCCAGTGCATCCATGTCGGGTCAAAGCTCGAAGAGTGCTTTCAATCCACCCTGTCAAAAGGCCTTTTCTGTGTCTATGGAAAGGAGTAGGCTTTGATGTTGTTGCAATTTAGCTATGTGGATAAGGTTCATTAGTTTTGTGGTATTATTCTTGGCCTCTCTACCTGGTACAAAGCCTGATTGATCAGGGTGGATCAGTCCTTGGAGTAGTGGGCGTAGACGGTTAGCAAAAATATTTGTAAAAAATGTTTAGGTCAGCGTTAATTAACTAAATCGGTCTATAGCTACCGCAACATAGTGGATCTTTTCCTGGCTTGGGAATGAGTGTAATGTGCGCCTCCAACGCCATGTGGGGGAGTGCGGGGTTTAGAGAAAGATATTTCAAAGCCTCCGTAAACGGTTTGGCTAGGATACTGGAAAAGATCTTGTAGTATTTGGCAGTGAAGCCGTCTGGACCTGGGCTTTTCCTCATTGGCAAGTTCTTAACCACCGCCTCGAATTCCGCTGTCGAGATTGGAGAGTCGAGAGCCTGTTGGATATTGTGTCTGAGTTTTTGGGTGATTCTAGAGCCAGGAAAATACTCAATTTCCTCACTGCTTGGGAGTTCGTTTCTAAGCTTGTATAATTTGGAATAGAAGGTGTATAAAGCCAAAAGTATGTCCAGTAGGCCGTGAGAAATTTTACCCTTATGTGTCTGAATTTTGGATATAAATGTGGTTTGTCTAGTGTCTTGCAGCATTGTAGCTAATAAGCGGCCACATTTCCTGCTATTGGAGTAATAATTGTGTTTGGTCTTTGAGAGTGTTCTTTTAAACTGGGCATTGAGTATTTGCTGCAGCTTTGATCTGTGGTATGTTAGACTCTTGTATGTTTCTAAGTCTGGTTGTATTTATGACTCTCCTCTAAGGAGCGTATAGATTCTAGAACCGATCTGGCTTCCGCATCTCGTTCTTTCTTTTTGTGTGACGCTAGAGCGATCAGATGACCTCTGACCACTGGTTTATGGGCCTCCCAGACACTGGTATCTGGAACGCATGTATTCGAATTTTCATTGAAATAACATCATAACGTATTCGATACCTGCGAGACTAATCCAAGATCGTTTAGTAAGAGGTCATTCAGTTTCCACTGAAAGATTTTGAGAGGGAGGGATGGGATTCAAACGGCAAGAGACAGGGGCGCGTGGTCCGACCACGTAATAGGTTCGTATTGGCATTCCTCTATCAAGTGGATGAACCTATGAGGGATAAAGATCATGTCTATTCAGGAGTAGGTTTTATTGGAAGGGGAATAGTACGAATAGTCCATGGCGTGAGTGTGTAGGATTCGCCAACTATCACTTAATTAAGCATGGTCGAGCAAGTAGTTAAATCTACTGCATGCTGAAGTTTGGTACATTGTGCCCTCTGCTGTGGTGTCCATGCGTGTATCTAAGGATAGATTCATGTTGCCCCCTACCACTAGTAAACCCTCTGTGAAATTATCTATAATTCTAAGGTATTTCCAGAAAGATCTGTCCTGGTGTTTATTAGGAAGGTATCGGTTTGCCAGTGTCACCATATTATTGCCTAGTTGGCCCTTGACTAATATTATTCTACCTGAATTGTCAGAGTAATGTTCTTTATATTTGAATGGGACCTGGGATGCTATGAGAATAGTCACTCCTCTCTTCTTCTGGAAAGTTGTTAAAATATCCTGTTGGGAATTTGCTATTTCTTAGGGTTGTGGCCCTATCTCTCTTGAAGTGAGTCTCCAGGACAAAGACTACGTCCACCCTCATTTTCTGGAAATCTTTGAGTGCTAGTGTTAATTTTTCTAGGCTGTTGAGTCCGCCGACATTAATGGTTATTACCTGAATCGAGGCCATGAGCAGACAGGTAACTAGTGTTGGTGTTCAGACCTGTCCCTGCTGGTGGTACAGAACTAACAAAACAATAGTAACTATTTACAGTAGGATGATAGTGAAATCAAGTGTGAGGAACAAATAAATATAGTGTAACGTTTCTTGGTGACACTATGGTATAACAAAATGAATAAGTTTCCACCGGTGTCTCTCCCAATTCGCTGTTTGAGTACCACGTGGGATTTTAAGGGCACCGAAAATATGTGGTATGAAGAGTTATATAGATTACGTTGTGGGGGGATGCTAAAATGTCAGAGTTTGGTTGTAAAGGAGCTGCAACTTTCAACAATCCGTATAAATTTATGGAACACCCTGGACTGTGTAACTTGCCCATACAAAGAGATAATTTTTTTTTATGTAGGTTTTTTTATGCTTTTTCCAATGATCCATGTGAGCCTCACAAGATAAGAAAACGGTATGACATGTTTCAAATCCCACATAAGTGTGCAGGTGTTGTGGCTCACTTTCAAGGTTTGGACCAAAGTCCCCCTCTTGGACTGTTTTATTAAGATAGTGTACGCTAGGAGCGGGATAGGCGGATAGTCTTGTATTTGAGATTCCGAAATAGCCCTAAAACGGCTGAGAGCCCGAGATCCCCCTGGTTTCTGTTCCCCTACCTTAGTAGAGAAATCCTGTACACCTCCTCACGTATAGAATAAACCCCACATACCTCCACCACTCTTGTCTAATGGTGGTGTGGGGTACAGCATAGGTACAATGCACTGTAATGTGAGCAGTAGATCGGTGGAGTATGAGGGGAGGGGGGGTAAAGCAGAGAAAGGGGAATCATAGGATAGAGAGGGTTAATCAAGAGGATAAATTAAGAGTGGGTACAGGTTGCATAGAACGGCAATAGACAGAGAAAAACCATAATTGGCTCCATAGAGCCTTACTGTCTCCTGCGGCGGCTTTGAGATGCACCTGTGGTATGTTTCTCACGTCCCCCAGCTAGCCCGAACTGCAGATCTCCAGTCCATAATAGAGATAAATCCCAGTCCGTATAGGTACTACATTGTCCTGTAGTTAGCAGTGCCGTGACGACCAACGGCTAGTTGTGAGTGAAAAGAGACTGACTGGGCTGGAATGTCCGGTACTAGGAGGATGTGAATTGTCCGGTACTAGCGGGACATTGTGGAGGAAATAAGGTTAATTTTTTGTAGAAGAGTCCTATTGTATTGGAGAAGTGGACAGCGTTTAATATGACCATTCAGTAAGGAGATAATCCAGTCCTCTCTATGACCCAGTGGGTGAGTAAAAGGTCATGTCTGGGTAAAAGGGGTCATCCCTGTCTCCCTGTTGGTCCCACCATGGTCATTTCTTCTCCATTTAGAGGGAGTTTGCCACCTCTGGCACTATGACATTTGGGTGGTCTGGGCTGACTGTATTTCTCCATACCATTCCAGTATATTGATGTCGGGTAAGTCCAATGCCCTGGTGAAAACTGGAACATCTTGATAGGAGGACAGGGTATGGGAACATCCGTTGGAAATCCCTACCTATATCTAACGTTGCGTGAGCACAGTTGGTCGGTAATGGGTCTTAGTACTCTCCTGGCTTGGAGCGTTGCCCAAGAGAGGTCAGAATAAATTTGTAGGGGAGAATTATGAAATAACAGCGGCTGAGATGTTTGGCGTAATGCTCTCAGTATATTCTCTTTTACTGAGAAATAATGTGGCCTACAGATGACATCTCTTGGGGCTGCATTAGGGGCCCCCCTGGGTTTCAGTGCCCTGTGTGCACGGTCAAACAGTACCTGAGCCTCCGGCGGCCTATGGAGGAGGAGATTGAAGAGCTCCCTCGAGTGGAGATCCTCCTGTTCCGCTTCTGGGAGGCCTTTGATCTGCAAGTTGTTACGGTGGCCGTGGTTGTCGATGTCATCCATTGAGCGTTGTATCCCAGAGAGGAGGTAAGTTTGGGAAGTAACTTCAGCTTGCAACTGCTGCATCCGAGTAAAGAGCACATCACGGTCGTCCTCCAGAGAAGTGACTTTGTCCCCAACATGGCGGATATCCGCGCCAATAGCATCCAGTTTCGTTTGGGAGGAAAGTTCCAGCTTCCCCAGCATATTAACAATGTCGCCTTTGGATGGTAGGTTTCGCAGAGCATCCCTGATCTCAAGGTCTATGGTATATGCTGAGCCTGCAGAGCCCTCTGGGTTGGAGGATGCCGAGCCATCCTGACACGACTCGGGCGCCATGTTGAGGCCTGTTGCTCCTTGTTGATGATTCGCATTATCACGAAAAAATGTAGTCAGGGCTCCAGATTTGCCTGGGAGATGCTTCCCAGAAGCTTGCTGTGAGGCAAGAGATTTCTTGGGGTGTCTCATTTTGGGTTTTTATCCCGATGTAATTGGATTTAGTAGAAAGCTGTTTCGGCGAGAGATTACAGCACGTCCATGCAGCTCAGACGTCGACTCCGCCCCCCTTTAGTGTTTGTTTTATTGTTGAAAACTGTTTAACCCCTTAAGGACCAAACTTCTGGAATAAAAGGGAATCATGTCATGTCACACATGTCATGTCCTTAAGGGGTTAAACTATGAAAACAAGTGGCTGATGAACCCTTGGGGAAACATTTATCCTATTGGCTTTAAGAAATATAAGCAATATATTTCAACATATCTAATAAATATCATTTATATTGTTATGTGGTGTGCAAGCTTGTTATGGAATATACAATATTTTGGTTTGATATCTAAATTATCATACTTTGTATGCTTTAATACCGACCTTGAAGTCTTAGTTTCCAATGTATTCATCTTGTAATAACCCATAAGCTGTGCTCTTGATAAGACCTCACCTGCTGTCTCTCAGGTACCATCCAATTCTTCCATGTCACTAGAACACATGTCTTGTGCAGGTTTAGGAAAAATACTTCAAATGTTTAAAGGATAATTAGTGCTAGAGACGAACATAATACACCGTCTTTAGAAACGCAATGGTTTATTTTGGCACTGTCTAAAACGTTGAAATATTTTAAACTCTTGTTAAGTTCAAGCTTGCACATTTGAACTAATAGCACCTTTCAGAAATCCCATCTCAAGTTACCCAGTACACTTGATGATAATGCACAAGCACAGACAACACAGCATGAATGTGTTCGTATTAAAAAATGCAGAGTTGTATGCTTACCTGCAAAACCAGGTGCACTAATACAGTTACACTTACATTTTAAGGCAGTGCAGATATTAAACAAATCCATTCTATCATACATTATTGTATTTCAACGTTAGCACTCTGTTTGAACTGGCAGTCAGTTTATAGTTCAGTGAGTGTCTAGAAGTTGAGGAATAATTACATCTACATGGTTGGCGGGTGTTCTGATATGCTTTTCTTGGCATACCTAATTTATCTCTGTCCCATTCCATGACAAATTTATTTGAAGTGTAAATGGACATTCCATTGCCAAAATACAAAATGAAATGAAATAAAAATAACTTCATTTAATTTTATATTTTGTCACTGGGAATATATCTTTAAAGAAAGCTGCAGATTTCTTGTCTAACGACTTTGCAAGCCCTCCCCTTCTAACCCCGCCCAGACTCGCTGTGGCTGTCCAATTTCAGACTTCCCAATGCAGCTCAATGAGAAGTCTTTGCAAGGCAGGTGATCTGAGCAATTGCTGCCTCTTGAGTTTAGCTCCACTGAGCTAAACAACCAGGAACTAACAGGACTGGATATCTGATTGACAGCGAAGAGGATGTAACAAGGATAATTTATAAAAGTGCCAACTTCTGTTGAAATCTGCACTTTATGTAACATGAAGAAAGATATGATCCTCTTTACACATAAAGCAAGCTCTTTAGGAGTCTGGAGTGTACTTTTAAATGTGCTTGATATTTTTGGAACTGCCATATGGATTACAAAAATTTGTATATCCTGGTTTGCTGATTGTTTAGGTCCTGTTACCTTGAATAAAAAAATAAACTAAATGTGGACCTTAGGAAGAACTTAAATATCTATTTTACACTAGTAATCAGTTAAGATGACCATATTCAATTCCCAGTGTGCCTCTTACTTTTATTTTTAATTAGCATTTTTTTTCATAGATTTGAAGGGTTCAGATCCAGTAGATATCACCTGTGGCGGACCGCCTGACACCCTGACTGGGTGGCTCTGCCAGTCAATGCTTCCTAGTGCACATAGTCCTATGCCCAGAACAGTTCCAGTGAATCAGGGCTAACAGTCAGTCTCTCTTTCTGGAGTTCAAAAGAACATAGAAACTGAGACTTTTAAAGTGCATTGGGCAAGGTATATTGCAAGGCCCATAGTCCTGAGGCAGGAGGCTGGCAAGCAGGCTCCTCCAGGAGCCCGTGGCGAGGTTCTGTTTGCCACATCACCGATAACAGGGATCACTAGTGGTTCATCTAGAGCACACATGAGGTGAGTGGCTGCACTGTGAGGTTGTGTAATACAAAGCAAACAAAAACGCAGCAATAGCCTTGCACTCAAATTTCCACTATTCTGATTCTCAAAAAATGGTTATACAGGTAT
The DNA here is from genome assembly GCA_933207985.1 of Pelobates cultripes. NCBI lineage: Eukaryota > Metazoa > Chordata > Amphibia > Anura > Pelobatidae > Pelobates > Pelobates cultripes. The sequence goes on from OW240924.1 coordinate 74,846,220, forward strand.
TTCCTGATTTACGTGCTCCCGCTTTACGTTTTCCCGCCTTTACGAACGATTGGATGTGGACCAACGAGCAGAGTTTGTGGCCATGAGGAGAGAAAGGTAAGTAATAACGATGGTGATCGGTAGGAGGGGAGGGATGAGCTGCTTCCCTCCTGCCGCTGTTGTAGCATGGCCGAGCGGACTGCAGTCTGCCAGGAAGTGCTCACTGAGAGAGCTCAGTGAATACTTTTCTAACAACCTACTTCGTACCCCTACTTTTACCCTTTGTGTCACTATACTCCACTCCCTCTAGCATGTAAGCTCATTGAGCAGGGCCCTCCACCCCCTCTGTTCCTGTACATTACAATTACAGGGAGGGAGGGGGGAACTCCAGGATTCTACAGTGCCAGGAAAACGGGTTTGTTTTCCTGGCACTAGAGAATCCCTTTAAGTTAGCAATGCAAGTGTAAGCACATTTTTTACTTTATTTATAGGGCCACAGTTATAATAATATAGAACTTTAGTTGGCAGGAATTCATACTGTTCCATGCATACACAGGAAGCACGTGGGATGTCCTGTAGTGACACTATAGTGAATACTGATTAGCCGTACATTTCAGGTTCATTTTTTTGAGAATAATGAAACCTGATCAGATAAGGGACTTACAGTTGCAGAGACATGCCAACATTCCCGTGTGTACTCCAACAACAAAAATTTTCAAGGTTGCTGAGCAACACATTTCTTTAAGTTAAACCACTTTGGGATTGATTTACTAAACACCATACTGTAGTGATTTGAAACCAAATTGCAAAATTCAAGCTAAAATAGCTGATTTGAAGAAAAATCTCCAAATCTATGTTAACAGCATTCCTTTTTCCCATGTTTTTTCAGTTTGGCTTACAGTTCACTGGGGTGTTGTTATCTAGTGAATAACCCACTCTGTATATAATGAGGGGTGCCATTTTGTCTAACAAATGATCAGAGATTTTTTTATATATACAGTGGTACCTCGGTTTACGAATTTAACACGTTCTCCGGGAATTTCTTATTGCATAAAATTTGTAAACCGAAACGCGATTTCCTATAGGAATGCATTGAAAACCAATTAATCCGTTCTGGAGGTAAGAAAAAAAAGTCAAAATGAGCTGGCATGGAAACCAACCCACAATACAGAACACACAGTAAAAGGCATGCAACCCACAAGCTCAGCTCCCTACCTTTCCGCTTGAGAAATGCACCAAAAAGGTCCCAAAACCATTGCAAAACTTTTCCAGAATGGCTCCAAAATGCGAAGCAAAAGCCGCTCCAACACCTCCACACTCTACACCACGTGCTACCCACAGGCTCCAGCATGCAGGGGGCGGTTCTATAAACCTACCAGGCGCAATGTATCCTGAGGAGACTTGCTTTGTATTGCGAAAAAACTTTGTAAACCGAGGCATTGTTTTCAATGGATTTTCATTTGTAAACCGAAAATTATGTTAACCGAGGCGTTTGTAAACCGAGGTACCACTGTATTTGATTTTTCATTTATTTTATTTTTTATTTATATGTTTGCAATTGACAATAATAAAATTTCAATTGCATTCTACTTTAAAGAAAAAAAAACCAATATGTAATAATTCAGAAAACTATTTAAGAGTTACTCCAAGCACTATGAATAGCAAGGTGCTTGGAGTCTGTATGTGCAGCTTTTCAGTGTGAACATAGTTACGCGGTGGTGTGGTTTTACCACTGACATCCTCGTTCTGCTGGCTAATGTTAAGCCCACCTGCCACGTCAAGGCAAACCTCTTAGGTGGATCCTTCACTAACAATTCACATTGCTTGCTTCACCTTAAGACAAAGGAAAATCTCTGAAACAAAGAGGGGCATTTTATAAAACCCCTACACATGTCCGGCAGCCATGTTTATGGCTAAATATAAAATAGACATGACACCTTTATAATGATTTATGTATATTTAGTACATGTCATCATAGTTTATACTACTTGAGAAGGGTTGTACAGCTTGCTTTCCCATGTTGTAGGCTGTTCTGAAGTCTCTGGACACTCTAGACAAGCGTGTTTTCTACTTGGGTGTCAGAGGGTAAGTCTCCTTAGCAAAATACAGGTAACCGTTAACCTTGATTAAATAAAAGTCTATTGAAAATATTTTTCTCATCACTGGAATTAATGCCATATTGGGAATCTTCCTAATGTATGGTTCCTGAACAATAAATTGTAGAGTAAGACGATAAATACTCGTGGTTTTACATTCTTAATTGTATTTTTCCCAATTTATTCCATTCCTTAATATAACCAGCACTAAACCACAGCCATTCTTTATCTCTCTGCTCTCTAATTTGTTTTGGAATCTTAGTGGATCATTGAGCATTATTCACTGTGTATCCCAGTTTTTATTGAAAAATTACTCCATGACTACTTGTGCTTCTAGAAGTGGTCATGCTGGTAGGAGTCTGTATGTGCAGAGACAGAGAAATCTGCACTTTTGTGCCAGGGACTTGTTTGCCCCCTCTTATCCTTTCCCCCGGCAAACAAGACTTAAGAAACCCAGAACTCTTTTCTGAGCTTTCTGATATCAATTCTGTGCAAAAACTCCATCTGTCAAAAGCGTGCAGTGGTAACATAATGAGATTCTCCCTGCAATGGAAAGCTTCAGTGTCCCCTCCTAGCCATCCCCGCTTCCATCCATTATAAAGTTACTTTTTAAAAATGAAATACTATAAGCCCTCCCTCCGTCGTCCCTCACTGGCCAAGAGCACGTTTATAAAGCATTTGATTGAACCACAAATAATGAGGCGTGATGACTGATGGGCTTGGAAACAAAGCTAGGAGAACCTAGCCTGGAACTCGATTTAACATAAGCTTGTATCTATATATTTAAATGAGGGGGTGGACAAGATCACTATAGGTCATAGTTATAACAATAACTTGTAATATAAAAATATAATGCTACTCCGTTTTGCTTTACTTCTCTTTTTATATTATTTTTTTATTTGAATGTAAGCTTTGTTTCATTTTCATTTATTTACTTGGCTCTGAAAGATGCCACACTACTAAATACAATGATTAAACTGTATACTAAAAGCAGCTTGGTTCAACATACAGAATCAGAAACACAATGTGGTTTGTTGCTTTTTGAAACTCTGCCTATGTCACGGGAGTCGTAACCCAACACACAGGAAAGAGGAAACCACAAAAGATGGATCCGAAAGACGTATTATCGAGCCTTAGAATGGCCGGACTTAACGTAACTAAACAACAAGAAAGAAGGATACCAGAAATCACGAGTCAAATATGAAGCCAAGGTCAAACACAGGAGACAAGAGAATCACTAGGAGCACTAAACAAGGTTCTAACAGAAACCACGATAGGGTAATGAATGAGGTCTAAAACAAACCTTAAATAGTATTGCCATAGCCTACAAGCTAACCGTCTAAAGAGAAAACAGACAGGTAAGCTGCAAAGTACATGTAAAAACATTAAAATGTGTTTTAATAGTATGAAAAATTTTGTTGAACATCAGAGTTTAGCTCTGGTTTTCATTGAGCAGGTTTTTGTGTAGTATGTCACTCAGCCCTGGCAATGTCTGTTTGTTCTGTGAGTCACAGAGAGGCCTTGGTGTTCTGGGGGGCAGTGACATGTATTCTCCAACCTTGGCCTTTGAAACACAGAGACAACGTGTACACTGGAATTTCAGGTCAGCTATGAACCTCACTTGAGTTTTAATTACTTGTCCCTTCTGTATTTTTGGTTCTATAATGTACTATGCCCTGTAATTTCAGCATTTCCAAAACAAGTCAAACATAATAGCAAAACTTTTCCACGTTAAAGGTGGAATTCGTAATTTCAAATTGCAACAGAGTGACAGTAAAGGTATAGATCCCATCCTATGGCACATAGAATAAAAAGTGCCTTAAACATTACTCAATAAAACACAATTCTGTCCATTAAGAGATCTGTGTAACCCTTTTGTTCTGAAGTTTAGTGCCAGTGATCAGAGGAAGAAGTACTATTACATTAAAATCACTTATTTCCCATTGGGATAGACCCTTGTTTAATGTCAACTTCAACTGTATTAGTAATTTTAAAGTACTACATTACAATATATGTTGGTTTGTCGTTCATCAAAACATATTAAGGCAATATTTGTATTTGAGTAAGAGAAGATAACATGGTATTAAATAAACATAGGCTCTTCATTTAATACACAGTGTTTTGTTTAGTAAATCCCAGTGTATGCTCTTGTTCTTCGGATTGTTGTATTTTGTGCTGGGAAGCACCCATGTGACAGATTTTGGTTTTGTTTTCATGGGTAGAGTTGTAGACCACTATTTATATTTATTTATATATATATATATATATATATATATATATATATATATATATATATATGTGTGTGTTTATACGGTATGTACAGGGAGTGCAGAATTATTAGGCAAGTTGTATTTTTGAGGATTAATTTTATTATTGAACAACAACCATGTTCTTAATGAACCCAAAAAACTCATTAATATCAAAGCTGAATATTTTTGGAAGTAGTTTTTAGTTTGTTTTTAGTTATAGCTATGTTAGGGGATATCTGTGTGTGCAGGTGACTATTACTGTGCATAATTATTAGGCAACTTAACAAAAAACTAATATATACCCATTTCAATTATTTATTATTACCAGTGAAACCAATATAACATCTCAACATTCACAAATATACATTTCTGACATTCAAAAACAAAACAAAAACAAATCAGTGACCAATATAGCCACCTTTCTTTGCAAGGACACTCAAAAGCCTGCCATCCATGGATTCTGTCAATGTTTTGATCTGTTCACCATCAACATTGCGTGCAGCAGCAACCACAGCCTCCCAGACACTGTTCAAAGAGGTGTACTGTTTTCCCTCCTTGTAAATCTCACATTTGATGATGGACCACAGGTTCTCAATGGGGTTCAGATCAGGTGAACAAGGAGGCCATGTCATTAGATTTTCTTCTTTTATACCCTTTCTTGCCAGCCACGCTGTGGAGTACTTGGACGCGTGTGATGGAGCATTGTCCTGCATGAAAATCATGTTTTTCTTGAAGGATGCAGACTTCTTCCTGTACCACTGCTTGAAGAAGGTGTCTTCCAGGAACTGGCAGTAGGACTGGGAGTTGAGCTTGACTCCATCCTCAACCCGAAAAGGCCCCACAAGCTCATCTTTGATGATACCAGCCCAAACCAGTACTCCACCTCCACCTTGCTGGCGTCTGAGTCGGACTGGAGCTCTCTGCCCTTTACCAATCCAGCCACGGGCCCATCCATCTGGCCCATCAAGACTCACTCTCATTTCATCAGTCCATAAAACCTTAGAAAAATCAGTCTTGAGATATTTCTTGGCCCAGTCTTGACGTTTCAGCTTGTGTGTCTTGTTCAGTGGTGGTCGTCTTTCAGCCTTTCTTACCTTGGCCATGTCTCTGAGTATTGCACACCTTGTGCTTTTGGGCACTCCATTGATGTTGCAGCTCTGAAATATGGCCAAACTGGTGGCAAGTGGCATCGTGGCAGCTGCACGCTTGACTTTTCTCAGTTCATGGGCAGTTATTTTGCGCCTTGGTTTTTCCACACGCTTCTTGCGACCCTGTTGACTATTTTGAATGAAACGCTTGATTGTTCGATGATCACGCTTCAGAAGCTTTGCAATTTTAAGAGTGATGCATCCCTCTGCAAGATATCTCACTATTTTTGACTTTTCTGAGCCTGTCAAGTCCTTCTTTTGACCCATTTTGCCAAAGGAAAGGAAGTTGCCTAATAATTATGCACACCTGATATAGGGTGTTGATGTCATTAGACCACACCCCTTCTCATTACAGAGATGCACATCACCTAATATGCTTAATTGGTAGTAGGCTTTCGAGCCTATACAGCTTGGAGTAAGACAACATGCATAAAGAGGATGATGTGGTCAAAATACTCATTTGCCTAATAATTCTGCACTCCCTGTATATGTGTATATATAATGTAATATAAATTAGATCAGATGTTTCAATGTCATTAATTCTGCTTTTTATGTAGTTCTCATTGAACAACACAACGTTGTTGGAACTGATTGAGTTTATAAAACAGATATGATCTCGCTATAATGTATATGATATTGTTTGTGGACCGGTTTGTTCAGAACAACCTGTCAGCTGTGGTTTACATACTTAGAGCAGTGCTGGGCAGTCGAAGTCACATTTTCTCAGGTAATGTTATTGTCAAGAGCAGCGTTGTTTTTATCACCAATAGTTCTCCTAATGGTACATACGAATAAATGCAGCGGCTGAACTTTATGGACGCAAGTCTCTTTTCAGCTATGTAACAATGTAACTATGTAAAATGTGGACTTTCCCTCCTAAATAGGGACAGTTGGAAGATGTGTAACATGGCTTTGTTAGGTTAAAAAAGTAAAGATGAATAAACACAATCCATGTTCGTTTCACCAAATCTGTTATTGCGTTCAATGCTAGTGTATTGTATATAAGAGTTGTCTGTTGTGTGACCCGCAACATATACCACATTTTCTAAGTGTCCCTTGACTTCCATATATAAATGCACGTGGATCCAGCACTCACTCTCCCGGTCCTGTCCTTTCCTAGGTGCAATTTATTTATGCTAAAATATAAGTATCAAGGAAGGTGTACTCACAGGACTTTGTAAAGAAATCTTGAATTTTTCTTGGGCAATTCTACACCAGAAAATGTATCAACATTTCAGTCGTCTGTGACTTTTCTCAAGACATATATATATATATATATATAGATATCAATTTGGTTTAAAAATGTAGTAAATAATTTTAGGTTTTTTTTGTTTTTGTTTCTTTGTTTTATATCCAATGTAGAAATATGGTGCAGAAGAGGCAGTGGTAGACTGACCAGATATGGCATACTAAGAACCTCCACTGCTATGGGGCAAAGGCTAAGGCTGACCCGTCTACTTTATTAAAAATATGTCCAAGATTGGGCAGAGATGACCTCTCGTTACAGAACTGTTGAGCCTAGCTTCACTTTACGCTGAATGTCACCAAAACATCTTCACGCTGTAAGATTGTGGAATGTGTCACATCCGTTATGACATTTAGTTATTGTGAAAGTGATGTACATAATTAAAACACATACAACAAATTTTCAAAATAACCCACAAATATTTTATACAGTAACTGTTAAAATTTTTAGCAATTTCAATTTGTTTGCAAAACTAAAATGTAAGTTGCAGAGAAAGAAAATAATTTTGTGATCTAGCACTATACTTTTTTAAATCTCTTATCACTCCCCTCTGAAACAAATGATGTAAAGTTTTCTGAAACATCAAAGAACATATTTTCTGTGGATAATACCCACACAGGATCATACAAGATATTAGGACTAGTTAGCTATACATTGCTCCACTGCTTAAAACTTAGAATCACAATGGTTTGGACGAAAAAAGGTAGAATCTCATCTTGTACCTCCTGCAGTTTCTGGTGTCTAACACGCTATGCTCATTCAGTATAAAGAGGAGGCTGGCAAGAGTCTTAGTTGTACTATAGATTATCCGAATTGCAGGCTTGTTAGCTACACCCCCATTGATTGCCTCACACACTACACAACCTGGGTGTCCTACTATAGTGAATCCAATGCTGTATTCCAAGGCTAAATCGTGTACAGCTAATCCCACTCTTACCTCCCTAGCATATTGTTCCATCTGCTTCTGCTAGGATAAAAAAGGCAGGCTGCTAATATATGTGAGAGTGAAATTACCAAGTAGAAGAAAAAAAAGCACAGAGGGAAAAAAAAATCCCAAGAGACTGGCAAATAAACACGTTTTACAAATGGATTCCTGCAGTTAGCGCCTGTACATGCAGATACTGTTAAATAAATTACCACTTCTAAAGAAGGGACCTCTGTGATCTCCCGGCCCCATGTATATCAACTACCATAAGCCATAATCTCAATTGTGCTTTCTTTTTTTTCTCTTTTTTTCGTCTTTCTTATTAATTTACCAACAAAAGGCACTTTTCATGAAGCTGAGAATATAGATGCAGAGTCAAAAGCGTGCATTAAATTATTGAGAAATAAAAAAAAAAGTTTTTCCTGTTAGTAGTAAATTTTTAAGTTAACCCTTTAATTATCCAAGGTATATATTTACACACACACACACACACATATATATATATATTATTTTAGTCTCTGTTTTCTGGGATGTTAATATATGTCAGTCAAATATTCATACATGTCCGTTTTTACCTTTATGTTGTTATTTTTATTTATTTTTTACAATAATTATTTTTTTTTAATTTTTTTTTTAATTCTTTATTTTTGTTGTGCACAAATTAACAAACAGCCTCAGTATGCCACAACAGCAGTATTGAGGTATATAGAAATTAACTGTGCAATACAAGATGTGACATTTGATGTTTAGGCACAATTTTTAAAGAGTAAACTTTAGATAAGTCAGACTAGTGAGTTCAAGAATAGTAGGCTAAATTGAGCTGATAGTTTAGGGTATTTAGTTAGCACTTAAGTAGTCAAACATGGTCTAAAACTTGCACATTAACTATAGGAACAGCAAGCAGAGTTTAACACGTGCTAGGCAAGTATAGGTTCATGTACCACATGCTCATAGTGTCACGACAGCAGATACAAACTCAACCACAGCATATATGTGGAATTACAAGCCTGGCAGTAGAAAAGTCATGTATAATGATATATTGCATCAGCGGGCAGTAGGTGTCCGCAGATCTTGACACTTTATATAAGGAATAAAAGGTTATATGCATATATATATGTAGAAACAAAAAAGAAAAAAGAAAAATTTATAGAACATGGCAGCATTGAAGGGAACAGCACTCCGACAGTTCCTTAGTAACAGTTATGGCGATTCAGAACTGTCTCTGGTGTTAGGCAGGTGTCTCTTGGTCGGACTGCTCTGTTGTTTCGCTCTTCCCATGGCCTTTTTCTCATGTGTTTTTCCCCCTCGGTTTGTCTCTTCTGGCATGTTGGCGGTTGGTCGGCCCAGTTTGTTAAAGAGAGTCTCTGGGTTATCTGATGAAGTTAGGGTGAATGTTTCTGTGCCTTGTGTGACGGCCAAAGATCCATCTGCATTCCATCGGTATCTGATGGAGCAGTCCCGCAGCCTCCTAGCCACTGGGGCCAGCTGTCTTCTTTCCGTCAGGATGGTAAATGGGAGGTCGCTGTAGATGGAGAGGTTATGGCCCTCGAAACTCACTTGGCCCATAGATCTGGATTTAGCCATAATAGCGGTCCTCACCGCAATGTCTTTGGTTGTCACAATGACATCTCTCGGTGCGCCTGCTGGTGCCGCTGCGGATTTGCGTATTCGGAAGGCGGCCAGGATGCAAGGTGTGCCTGTGGGGCTGTGAATGCCCATTGAGGTAAACAGCTTTTGAACATATTGCAGCGTGTCCCCCCCCCTCAACCTGTTCAGGTAGACCTCTCAGACGCACATTCCGACGCCTGTGTCTGGACTCCAGTGTGAGCACCATTTTGCTTATTTGTTTAACTTGTGAGGTGAGATCCTCCACATGTTGTGTAGTGGTCTGGAGCTGAGCGTCCCTGGCTTGTTCTCTGCTCTCCATTGCAGACATCTCATGCTGCAGGGCCTTGACCTCAGTTTGTGTTTCCTGGAGGTCGGCCTTCCACATTGTTCTCAGATCTAGGAGCAATTTTTTAATATCTCCCTTTGTGGCGGGGGATGAGTCCTCATCTGAGTTAGTTCTCTGGTACACTCCATCTGGGTGAGGAGAGATGGTATAATCCTCTTCTTCAGGGGAGTCATCAGAGGCATCTTGCTCACTGTATTGCTCAGTTGCCGCCCTTGTGGGTGTTTGCTGGGGTGCCCTCCCAAAGGATAGTCTAATGTCCTGCACTGCAGGCCTGTCTGTCTGGAGCTGTCTTTTATGCTTGCGCCCCATATTGTCTGTGGGTATGTGTATGATACCGGGATCTCCCTCTCCGGTGGGGGGGGGGGTTGGTGAGGCAAGTCTCTGGTGGGGTCTACTGTGGGAGCTGAGTCACCCTGTACCTTAGCAGGGGGAATGGCCACTTCCCGCCTGCCCGCATGTGGTAGGCCCCAACTCGTGCTGCAGACACGAGTGATGGGGCTAGCGCTGCAGTTGTTGCTCCAGGCAGTCTCCGGGTGACTCCCCAGCTGCTCGTGGTTGGACCCGGTACGAAACAGCTTGATCAAAGCTGTGTTTTCTCCCAAATCGTCGCGGTGTAGCCGGAGCTCCAGTAAGTTGCGACCGCTCAGCTCCGCTGTTAGGCTCCGCCCCCCACAATAATTATTTTTTTTAAGTCGGTTAAGTAGTGTAACAAAGTGCAAACAAACATCAATATGTGATTGTTTCTGAAGAACTTTTGATTATCTTAATAAAATGTATATTTTAAGGCAGGGATCATTTTGCCTGTATACTCCACTTAAATATTCATACAGGTAAAAATCACATATTTGCGTGTTTGCACAATTAGTGGTTACTTACTATAAATTGTAAATGTAGAAGTATAATTTATTATATATTCTAAATGATTGTACAGATTATAATATTTTGACCATTTAGTTTTGCTTTCTACAAAAAAATTGAAGAAATAATAACAATCTAAACAATCAGTGTTGTATATTACTTTTAAAGTAAATTATTATGGTCCGTTATATAATGTGTGTATATATATATATATATGTATATATTATGCACATATGCTTAATATATTGAGCCACAATATGTTAGTGTTTTGCATGATAATGACTACAAACTATTTAGTGGGGTGAGAGCAATGCGTGTTCTGTGTGCCACAGAATATCACTTAGTAGAAACTATGCTAAATCAATATTTTAATAATATCAGCCCCAATTTCCACCTCGTAAAAAAAAATCTGCAAAATTGACAAGTATCCTGATTTGGACAAGTCCAACACACCATCATATTGCCAGTCCCAATCAATGCTATCCCAGATCAGAAGAACTTGCAGTAGTCCAGGTAGGAATGGATTAGAGTGGGTAGAAGGTATTCTAAATGTAGAGTATGAGAAAATAGGCAAGACATTTAAAAAAAAATCACTAAAGTAGAAATATAGCAACATGAAATCAATGAGTTACATTGCAAATTTGGATGAGATCTACCTTGCAGTACTCATATCAGAGATTCTTCTGTTTAGGCTTTGTGCTCAAGCTTAAACATTGAGCAGGAGAAAGTCTCACTCTAATGAGAACCTAAATTCGATCAATACACAATAAAAAGAGTAGCAATTCTTTTGTATAACATGTGCCCCCAAATATGAACTAAATGAGAAGAGAAAAAATAAAGTGAAAGATTTGAGAAAACATAAAGAAAAAGGAGCATTGGGAGGGAGTTAAGGATTTGGGGGACCGAGGGGAGAGTAGACAGGGTGTCCCTAATCTTTTTGAAAGTGGTTATCGAATCATGAAGTTATGCCAAAAACAATTTTTTGAAAAAGCTAACTTTATATTTTTTATGGCTCTATATTAGAATCTGATTTTTTGCTTTCAAATCCAATATGTAGATGGGGGAAAAAAAATGCTACTAAAGTAATGCAGGTTACATTTAAATATGAGCATCATTTTCCCCTAATTTTACCAAACAATATTGGACTAATCTGCATTTTGTCTACTAATGAAGGATTAGAGATGTGGATGTAGGCAAATTAGCAGTTGAAGACACAATAAGAGCACAGGTTCAGTTATACTTTACGATCCCTAATTACCATTCGTAATTAGTAGTGTTGATGGGATGTGTGTACTTGCTCCTTTTGGAGTAATTTTATGCCACATTTATTTTTGCAAAATAACTTGCACAAATCTTGTAATGGAAATCCCCACATTGTGAGTTTCTCAACCATTAAAGAGAAATTTGTGCACTACAAAAAAACTCCCAAGTCAGAAATTAGCTTTGGAACAAGTTGTGACAGCAAGACAGACCAAGGCTGTCTATGGGCTTAAACCCAATAGCTGAATCAATAACAAAAAAAAAACAATTCTAAAAAGGTAAGTTACTACTTTTGTACCTGGTAATAGGCTTCTCCCTTTTATTCCAGGAAATAATTGTATATTATATACCTATAGGAGTGAAAAACGTGTTCCGATTATCTTGTCCATTAAGAGTGTTAATGTGTTAATTACAACTCTTAATGGACAGGATAATTGTAACCGCTTATTACTAGGCTGGGTCAGTACCCTTTGATAACTTACCCTTTTTGTTTTGTTATTGAGAAATGGAACGTGATTAGCTATTTTCAAACCGAATGGTTTCTTAGTTGAATACAAAACCCCTTGTTCTGTACTTTAATTAAAGTTATGTTCCTGCAGCCAGACTGAAAAGGGCTGTAGGAGGGAGTTGCTATGACGACACCAAATCTTTCTTGCCTTTTCTTGCTAATCCACTCCCCTGTCAATGATACTTTGGACAGTTCTCTATTTCCTTGTTATAATTTCAGTTTTCTAACGCTCTCTGTATGACAATTCAATCTGCTATCTTATCGCTACTTGTGTGTGTTTTGTTTGTTTTTCCAACTTATCTTTAGGTTTTGTTTTCATTTGTCCATGTTTCTGATGTATTATTTTTATTTATTTTTTTATTATTCTTTATTTTTGCAGTGTTACAGGCTGATTAAAACATAATTTCAGATTTGGCAATGTAAAGCAGAGTAGTAAGTCACGGCAATACAGTTGCACCATTGTTCCGTATTAAATAATCAGGAAAACATGTTAGAGACTTAAACAAGACTATAGTATTAAATGAGAAAATTCCAGGTTTAAGACCGCAGGTTTATGGTTAGTTAGTGAACATCGCAACCAAAAGAAAGAAAAAACTAAACCGTTATGCTGTAACCTCCTAAAGGTAACTGTCTCATTTGTTCGGTAATTATTGAAACTCAAACATCGCAGTAGTGTTGGGCATAGCTGATACTAAAGGCAGAGAATTATACATTTAGAAAGCTCATATAGTAAAAGCATTGCGAGAGTAGAACAGTACTAAAATAGTATAAAATAAAGGGTACAGCCATGCTGGGTCCAACAGGGCCCCTACTACAACTTATACATATGAAGTTTAATTTGTGGATAGGTACTGTCATATTTGCTGTTTAGTTGTGGTGTGTCTTGGAGTGTGGCTCCAAGTGTGGGGTGTACTTAATCGTAATATGACATATTCTTGCCCATTTGGCATGGGTCCTTATGGTTCAAGACAATACTTTTTACAACCCCTAACCAGAGTGGGCCGTAAGGGGGGTGCTATCGTTGGTCAGTTTGTGTGCTGGCAAAAGGTGGGCCAAGCTCCCGAGACCGTGGAATATGATCAGCCAAGGGTAAGTGTTGCAAGTGTATAGGTGTGCGGATATGTGGTGTTTCTGAATAAGGAACTACAAAAAAAGAGTTAACTTCTATAACAAAAGCTGAACTGGAACGGTGGAAATATCATATGGCAGTTCAGGTGTTAGCTCCTGATTTCCCTCTTCTACTGGGGACGAAAGGTGCAGTTCGTGCAAGTCCCAGAACTTGGAGAAAGGATTCAGCTTCGGGTGACTCTTGGTAATGTCGATCTGTATGCCACCCCAGCTTCACAGAGCCTCTGGGATATCGGGCCAAGAGATTTTCTCCATAGAAGTGTGTTTTTGGTTAAGTCCTGGGAAAAGGTTAACTGCGCGGATTCGAATTCGAATGGGGTTTTTCCCCGAACTGCGGTAATAATTTGGTTCTTGTCAGGGATGGATTGGCATCTGATTATCACATCTCGGGGTGCAGCCGCTGGCGCTTGCCTGGGTTTGTTGATGCGGAAGTAGCTTTCCGGGGTGAGCTTTTTAGCCAGTGTGCGAGGCAATAGAGTGGTGAGAAGGCACCGTAGGTAGCGCAGCAGTTCGTTTGGACCTATAGCGTCTGGAATGCCCCTGATCTTTATGTTTGTGCGGTGGTGTCAGTCATCAGCTAGATCTAACCTGGTCGCTAGTTCCATGTGTGAAACCTGTAACTGTAATACAGTTTCCTAAAGTCCCTGTACCTTCGATATGTCCTCCTCTGAGGCTTGGAATCTAGTTGTCACTGCTTGTACTTCCATTCTTATTCAGTCCATATCAGCTGCAGACATCTGTTTTAATTCCATTAGCAGGTTTTTTTATGTCCAGCTTAGTGGCCGGGTCAGTGCATCCGGGTCAGCCGGGACAGTGGTGGCTGTCTTCCACATGGTCTCTGGAGACTGATTACGAGCTGGAGGAGCTAGCATCATGCTCCGGCGGAGCCCCCATTTTGTAGGCTGCGGGGTACTGGAGTAAAACTCCTATATCTTGGGAGTCTCTGGACACGCCGGCTTGCTGCTTTTGGGAATTTCAGCCCATGGAAGCACTGCTGTGCGGTTGTTCACTGGCGCTGTAAGGGTACAAGCCTGCTTTCTCCAGATGTAGCGCTGAGAGGTACGATGCGGTTTGTGGGCCTGATGATGTGTGGTAAGCCCCAGTCCTGCGGCGTGTTTTCCCGCCCGAGTTCTGGAACAAAAAGTGCATCTGATTACCCCCTGTGCTGCTGGGCTGGTGAGGGAGGCATTTTGGTGTATATGCTGCACTCTGCTTGACGTGATTACGCTAGTTTTAGTAGCACTTTCCTGGAGCATGGGAGAGTAGCATCCATTCAGCTCAGACTTCAGGCTCCGCCCTTCATATTCCTTTTTTTTTTTTTAATGCATCAAATACACCGTTTTTTTTTTCCCCCAGTTGCTTCACTGTGTAAGTGCAATTGAAATCATTACAAGTAAACAAAATGCTGTTTTGCAACTTGGTTTAATGGTTTAATGTACAGTGGAAAGTCTTGAGATAAATTTGTCTCGGGGCCTTATCAGTTAATGTACCACTTTTAGTTAAAGAAGTAGGGTGTGATAATTGAATAATGAAGGTTTATTACTTTTGAATAAGTCATTGAGACAAGTCAATTCAAGAACATTTTACACAATCGAATTTCTCAATGTATTTACTCCTTTAAAAAAAGTTTAAGAAAATGTCACATTAATCAGTATAACATAAAAGGTCTATATAGTATAACAAAGCTGTTAAGTAGTTTTTATCTACTATAACAGTAGATTTTTACTTACTTAACCTATATTGTATGCCTACATGTTGCAAAAATAATCCATGACTGGTATGGGAAAATGTATTATTGGAAATTACTGCTGTACTATCTATAAATGTTGACACAGCATTAACATGTTTATATCTTCTAATAATTATTGTAACTATAAGGAGAATACACACATTGATATTGGTTTTGTAAAATTCGAGCCTGAAGATGTCCGTGCTTTTCATTTGTTGAAATTTTTGCATACATTTTAATGTGAATTGCTAATTTTTAAGCAAAAAAAGGCTGATGTGGAAACAGTCTGCAATGCTGCTATATAGACAGCTTGACTATGTAAGCCTAAATTTTGCACTCTGGTTTTATATCCGTACAAATTTTGATTAGTAAATAAGACTTAGCATTGCCGCCATCAGGGGGTGACAGCCAGTACTTAATTACAGGGCCTGCTGGTGCTATGGGGTGTTACTGGTGAGATATACATAACTCTCCTATTTGGGTCACAATCTGGATTGCGGTGGAGACGTCACCTTCCATAGCTGTATAGACTTCCCCTATTGCTCTCCTGTGATGCAACACTGGGAGGTAATTATGTCAGACCGCGTCCAGCTGGATTGAGGTGGCACCTGCACAACAGGGCAAGTAAAATCCCAGTGCCTTTAGCCCCAATGGCCTACAGGGAAGCTACCCTTGTCCAGCACAAAGGTAGACAAAGAGGATGGTTACTAAACCAGAGTCAGATATGTGTGCGCATGCACCAGACTTTATATGTGTATAGCAGAGTGTATGTATGTGTCAGTATAAAGGTGTATGGCAGTGTGTCTGTGTATATGTGTATGTCATTTTTCAGCTTTGTGTAGTAGTTTAGGGGGGCAGCCAATATTTTACTACCGGTGATCATGCTCTACCTTATATGTACACACCCAACAGCAACTGACTGCCATATCTACTGGAAACACTACAACAGTGCATCACCCTTTCACTTGGGTACACACTAAAGACATGGATTCATTTGTAATAAAAGGGGTCAAAGCCTCTATATTGCCACAGTATTGCATTTATCATAAGATATGTGTAGTATTGGATATAATGGAATTGGATAATAAAATAATTCATAATTGTATTAGATCTTAGTTCAACTAAAGCAATAATGCTTTAAGGGAATTTTCCTAAATTTAGCATTGAATCTAGCAATACTAGCTGTTTTGCTGTTTAAAGTGCAAAACAAATGTAGAAATAGGAAAAGGATAAATCATTCTTTAAACTTTCTGTAATAATAAGATCTTAAGACCAGACACATATACACATACACGCAATGGAAGAGTTTTGCCCAAGACACCATTCACATTAACCCCATTATAACAGATAACTTGCCCTGACAGACATGATATGAAGGGATATGCCTAATCCTTTGTCGATAAGTGGTTGTGGTGACCCTGGTGTGTTGCCACCACATTCCATAAATATGTAATCAGGAAATATTTGTTTATCACTATTATTATTTAATTTTGCTCTGCCAATAAATTACAAATCATCACATTTTAAAAAAAAAAAAAAAAAAGAGAGAGAGAGAGAGAATAAAAAATAGCGCCTACTACAAATTCTGAAACAAAATCCACAAAATATAACAATATATTAATATAAATCAATACGCATAAAAAAGACAATGGTGGGATTTGCTAGATCACGGTATCAATGATCTACTAAACTTAAGAGAAGAGATCGTCTCAAGACGATGAACAATATTAATAAATACGTGTGTTATCACAAATAAACAGGGGGCAGTATTGTTTGCATGTCATGTTTAGTGGATATTCGTTTAAATGGTGTATATGTGCCTTGGCACCATTACGCTAATGTCAAAGCTTAAGTAGAGAGATTTTACATTGGGTTTATGCAGGGTCACACGGGGAATGTTGCTTAGCAACCTAGTAAAATACTGTTTGTCTCGAAGCTATTGGGCATGATTATTCATTAAAACTAATATTAGCTTTTATAATAAAAATAAATACAGTAATGACAAGGGTTTGAGTTCTGAAGATATTGCAACTTATATATGTGCATATATATGATTAATTTAAGTATGCAAAATGCAGATTTAAGTTAGTGTTTATTACCAAATTTAAAATAATAAAACCAATATTATTGTGCAGCCTATACGAACATAATCATTTTATTATTTTATTATTTTCTGTAAACTCGTAATAACAAAAGGCATTTCAAACTATTTTCTGTGTATTTATATATTAGTTATTATTATTTCTGGCATTTGTCGGAGAGTGTTTTAAATCATCTCAGGAAAAAAAAGGGAAACGGTTTATCTTGCATTTTTGTGGTTTAATCTACATGTGAAACAAAAGGAGGAAAAAAATGGTTTCTAATTTAACCTTCTCCCCTTTGCTTGAGCAGAAAATGTGCTGTCCAGCACAGCACTCGTGGAAGCAAAGGATGCGCCTACATTAATATACATTGTGATCTCTGCATTCTATCCCTTGCAGTCTCCCCTGGGTGCTTTAGTCTTTCCTTAAATCCTGGAGATATTAAACCCGAGCTGTTCAGTCATTTTGCAGGAGGTGGGGAGTAAGTCTAAGTCCATATCTTAGATATCCTCCTCTCAGACAAGGCAATAAAACAAGGATCAAACAAACCGGAGCAATTCGGAGGCTAACAGAGAACCTTTAAGTGAAGTAACCTTGAAATGATCATCTTTCCCAAAGACTAAAAGAACGGTTCGTTCCAACATTACCTGATGTCATATATTTCCCAGTTTCAGCAGAAAACATTATTAAATGGTTTCATTACTCCATTTACCTAGTAACATAGGTACCATACAAAAAGCTAAATAAAGGGAACAATTTGAAATTAAATTGTGAATATTTTACTTCTTTTATGTGTAAACAAAGCCAGTTTATCTCTTGACTTTGGTTCCCCATCCTCTTACATTTGGTCCTGTTATCTAAGTTAATTTACCGTCAGAAATGTAGTGAGATAATGTAAAAGTGTAGTCATTTTTAACCGTACGCAATAGATATATCTTTTCACCTCTATAGAGCTGTGCTCTATGTTTTAACATGTTAGATTGAACAACGGTTTATTATTATTATTGATATTAATATAGCACTCAATTATTCCACAGCGCTTTATAATATTTAACAATAAATGAGACAATCATAAAATGTTACAGGAACAATAGGTTGATGAGGACCCTGTTCAAACGAGCTTACAGTCTAGAGGAGGTGATGATGTTACAACTCTACTTTAAGGCAGTCAAATAGGAATATTAACCATACGTACACAGAGAAGGGACTGCATTCAGGTGAAAATTCATTTTTCATCATAAGAGTGCAAGGGCTTGACAAAGGTCATATCGCGTGACAGAAACGTCACATGTGCTACAGTGTTCCGTTAACAGTCTGCTGTCAAAACAACTTTGAGTGTCTGTACTTTCTACTAATTTCTACATATGAGTACTACGGCATATATTAATATATCGATATCCTATTTTATACTGTATAACTTGTATATCAGCTTGACAATGAGGAACCGTATAATGATATTGGAGTTTACACTCCAACTTTTCCTATCACTAATTGGAATAAGATATTATTATTTACATCAGTCATTTTTTATGTTTCTAGGAAATGCAAGAAATGTTGTTGAATTACGTAAAGAGGGTATCTCTGATCAGACATACCTCCCTAGTCTCTTAGGAGGAGAACATCCTTTCCTATAAGTTCAGTGTGTTTCGCAGCTTAATAACACTCACATTAAATAGTTCTATGAGTGCATCATAGCTCTTAAAAGCAATAAAAATTCACAGTAATTGGTTTTAAAACTGTAGTAAACTTGTTTATAGAAATGCTTACATACAGAAAGGAGGAGATTTCTTTGTTTTTTCCTTCTTTCGTGCCTTTCTCATCTTTGCATATACACAATATTTTTGCTTTGTTTTCCAACAGGAAAATGTTCTTATTCACTTTTTGCACCACTCTAAATTTGGCAGTGTTTGGAAAAGGAAAATTCTGCATGAAAACCATCAATTTTTAAATCGCTTTTAGAACGTGTGAATAAATACGATCAAAATAATGATGGAATTTGACCATCACTTTTCAGAATACTTTGATAAATCTCCCACAATTAGTCCAGCTTTTATTCTAACTGACTTGTTCAAGTAGGCTACTACTACTCCCAACAAAAAGTGATAAATCGCTAACAATGGCCTTAAAGAGTCAGGACAGGTTGAGGTTTACAAACCGCAATGCAAGGCCACCAACCAAAACTACACATGCAGAGAGTGCTGCCCCTCGCATTGGCATAAATGAACCGTAATATAAATATATATACACACTCAATGCTGTGAGCACATTTAATGATATACACACTCAATGCTCTTTATGCTGAATTTTCTATGTTCTAAGAAATGGTACAAAATTACCACTGAAGTCTTAAAATTACTTATATTTTTTATATAGTTCCCTAACCTATTTATTGAGGATTGTTTTGTGTGTTTGTTTGCTTAACGTGTGAAAAATACAGTATCAGACTCCATTGACAATTTGCAATATTGTAAAATACAAGATATTGGAATGGAGCTCATAGAGTATTTAGGGTATTGTCCTCTATATTTAATATAGAATTTTATGTTCCAATGGTAGTTCTCGTTACTATGTAATAACATATCAAATCTGAGAGGAGATAATTTTGGAATCTAGTTACTCTACTTTCACATTTGTCACTTTTTCCTTCTGATTATGTCATCTGCCAGGTTGTCCCTTTTTTTCTACTAATGTTCAGGGTGATTTATCGCTTTTTCACGTGTGATTTCCACCGATATCTAATGTCTGCTTCCTTTGGAGAGTAATTGTTACCCTTGGAATGAACGTGAGAATTATAATTTGAGATGGAGGTGCATAATCACACACACAGCAGAAGCTTCCAATCTTTTTTATAATACTCGTTAAATTTTGCATGTTTTATCTCCCTAACTAACTTTATCCCATAAGTAACTATACAGCAGGACGTTAGGACACCGCAGGGAAAGTCTACTTGTGAAAGCTGTTGGCTGACGTCGAACTCGCAGAAATCTTTGCTTCCTGATTACCGTATTTATCTGCGTATAACACGCACCTCATTTTAAGAAGGAAATTTCAGGGGAAAAAAACTTAAATTTCAAATAAAGAACTTCTTACCCCCTTCCCCCTCCCCTCTTCTTACCCCCCTTTATTACTCCCCCCTCCCCTCTTCTTACCCCCTTTCTTGCCCCCTCCCCTCTTCTTACCCCTCTTACCCCTTCACCCCCCCCTCTTCTTACTCCCCCACCCCCCTCTTCTTACCCCCCTCCCCTCTTCTTACCCCCCTCCCCCTCTTCTTAACCCCCTCCCCTCTCCCACCCCTCCACCTCTATTTACCCCTTCTTACCCCCCTCCCCCTTCTTACTCCCCCTTCTTACTCCCACTCTCTTTTTATTACACCCCCCACTCTCTTTTTACCCCTTCCCCTGTAGCGTGGCCGAGCTGCTCTGCTATCCACAGTGCCCGGCCGGAGTGATAGGAAGGTGCACGCTCAGTGTGCACCTTCCTGTCAGTCCGACCGGGTACAGGAAACAGAAACTCCTGTTCCACGCGGAACAGGAGTTTCTTTCCAGACTGCTGCACACCGTGTCTGCAGAGCAGCTCGGCCACGCTACAGGGGAGGGGAGGTGAGAACCAACTGCAGCCGCCTGACCGCTCTTGACAGAGCGCTCAGGCGGCTGCAGCATTTAAAGGTCCGGCGTATAACACGCACCCATAATTTGCCCCCTATTTTCAGGGAGAAAAAGTGCGTGTTATACGCCGATAAATATGGTATTTGTACAATTGTGTTATTGAAAAAAGGAAGCGATGTAGGTTAAGAGGGAAAGACAGAAAGAGTGGACTTACTGAGCAAAAATGATTTATTATAAAAAAAAAAAAGCAGAAAAAACACCCAAAGGATTCATTAACAAGATTTTATAAAAATCGAGTCCAACATTACTAACTGTAACCTATCATTGCACCTGGAGTGCCTGAAATGCCCCATATATTTCTCAACAGACCGTGGGCAAGATTATGACAGAGGCAACCGCATACTCAGTTATGGCTGTAGTGCAATATGCAAAACTGAGCCTGCAAAAATGTTTCCTTTTACTTAGTCCAAAAGCTAGATAACTCAGAAACGCTGTCAGTATCTGGAGTGTTGGCTAACTCCTTCTCTCTGTGTGTACATTGACTTTTATTATGCCAACGGTCAGGTTTGTCAGTATGCATTCTACAAAGGAATGGTAAATGACACACCACACACAATGTATTATAAAACTGTCTAAACTTGGTGTCAGCAAGGAATAGGAGCGCAATAAGCACACAACATGATTTCTTTGCAGGCTGTATTATACCCACAGATGTATACACATTATGGTTAACTGAATTCCCACAAAGTTTGTTACAAATAACCAACCATACTGCTGTCATTAAAAAGGCTCTATCACTGCCCTACCCCCATCCAATCCCACCAAAAATGAGTATTTCATAAAATGCACAAAACTACAGCAGTGAAGTCAGTTCCTGACGCTGAAGCGGACCTGTTTAGACAAGATTGCGGAACCCATGAGGGACAGGTTCAGGTAAATCAAACTCACCTTTACCTGGCCTCCCTTCGGCCACCAACCCCCTAGCAGCGATATCATCCCTGAAGGTCTTTGCAAAGTCCCCAGACGATGACAGTTTTTTTTTTATATATATATAAATTAGCCTTGTAAGCCCTATGGCAAGTCTTCCTAATTTGCAAGTCAAAGGGATAGGGTGCAGAACACCCCTTGCACCGCCTTGGTATACTTGTGTTTGTGTGTGTGTCGATGTATATACACTTGAATGTGCCTGTGTATGTTGACGTCTGTGTGATTTTGTTGCTAATAAACGTCTTGCGTATTAAGTTATTTGTGGATATTTCTGTATGCACATGTAGCCAATGAGATTTTTGTAAGTGGCTTGTTCCGTATTTGTTGGTAATCATGGATATTATTAGGTTGTATATATTAACCTTCAATGGAGCTCTAATGATCTTGTATTTCTGCATATAAAGGTGGACTGTTACAATTTCTTTAATGAGTGGCACATGTTTTAAAACTCTTCAGTGTAGCATTTCATCAAACAAAAATGATGTTGCTCAGTTATCTTTATCCCTATTTTCAAGAGAACAGTTTCTATCTCTGCGTCTGTTTCTTATCCTTGTCTGTTTGCATTTTGTTTTTCACTGTGTGCTATTATCTTTTCTCCTGGTTGTACGGTACCACTCTCTCTCCCTTGATTCCCTGCTTTGACATTCTAACTTTGCTCTTTTCTTGGACCAATGGATAATGTATTCAATCCCTTTAGAGTGTTCTAAGGGGGTGTTAGATGTTGCTGGAGTGGCTTTTTCCCTTCAGACTCCAAATGAAAGTGAGTGAAGAGATTCTTCCCTGATAACTGCTTTTGATGTGAAGGAGATTATTATTGCTCCACACATTCTTATCCCTGGGGCTATAGAAATGAGAGTTTTGATGGGGAATTTAAAGAGACATTCACAAGTTGCCGAACAACTAGACGTGAAGATCAGGTTCTGAGGAACATCTGATACAGACTGTTTAACAGAGACAAAGACAGTCTTTTAACGTTTTCTGTGGAAAACAAACAATGCTAAATAATGGGTTTGGGTTCTATGGGAACTATAATCTGTCATCAATGTTTTGTGAAAATCATATATGTTTGAATAACGAGTACTTGGGGCTGTATTTAATGTGTTAACAATACTTATTATTGCAATATGCTTTAACATATTCACATAACACGTCAATGTCCAAATAGTGCTTTCAAAATGTTGAGTCCTGCCATTACAGTAAGTCCTCCTTTTAACCTTCACACTGCTCTAACACACTCTACATCGCTTAAACATTAGTCCCTGTACTATATTTACACCTATCACTAAACCTTAACCAGTACAGTACACTATCACTAAACACTAACTCCCTACACTTAACTAAAACTACCACTAAACATTAACCAGTACAGTAGACTATCACTAAACACTAACTCCCTACACTTAACTAAAACTACCACTAAACATTAACCAGTACAGTAGACTATCACTAAACACTAACTCCCTATACTTAACTAAAACTACCACTAAACATTAACCAGTACAGTACTCTACCACTAAACACTAACTCCCTACACTTCACTAAAACTACCACTAAACATTAACCAGTACAGTAGACTATCACTAAACACTAACTCCCTACACTTAACTAAAACTACCACTAAACATTAACCAGTACAGTAGACTATCACTAAACACTAACTCCCTACACTTAACTAAAACTACCACTAAACATTAACCAGTACAGTACACTATCACTAAACACTAACTCCCTACACTTCACTAAAAATATCACTAAACATTAACTGGTACAGTACACTAACACTATCATTAAACACTAACTCCCTACACTCCACAAACCCTAACCTAAAATTTCACGTGATTTAAAATATAAATAATTTGTGTAATAGGGGGGAAAATGCTATTTATGATTTCCATAATACATGATCCATTGTTATACATCCCATATACATTTATAAATGAAGGTTCGAGGCTCTGGTAATGTCGTAATAAACCACAAGACTGAAGGTCAAATGATTTCTGAGTGTCTACTAGTGTAGGCTTTTCCATAGTGGCAGTTTATGCAGCACCTTCCCCATTGTTGTTAGAAAAAAACATGTTATGTCCAGCATTATTATTTTATTAGACATAAAAGTGCCCCATTCTCTGTGTACAGACCCTTCAGAAATGCTTATCCTACTCTAATGGGATTCCGTCCTCAAACCTTACCTAACCTAGGTGTGAGGAATGCCTATAGTTAATTTACTAACCGATATCCGTATCACAAGAAATTACGCAACTTTACAGCACACACTGATGCCGGAAAGACACACCCAAAGACTACACATTGACATGCATGTGTCATTCTATCTATGCCATACAAAGACTATATGTGTGTTTCTGCACTTGGGTGTTTGAGACATAGGTTACCCACAACCAATTAAATATGTTTCAGAATGCAATGGATCTGTTTCATAAACCACTTTTATGAAATGAAAATCAAACCGAAAAGGCCAAAGGTGATAACAAAGACCTGAGGAATCGGTAGAAAAGAATCATTCCTATTTTTGGCCCAGCTATGGTTTTCAGGCCACTATCATTAATGATCTAGTATTTCATAGCCAATAAGGTACACATTAGCATAGTTTTGAAAAGAATATAAAAACAGAAATATCCATTCATTTAAAAAAAAAAAAAAAAAAAAATACATACGGCAAAATATCCATTATCTATAATGCAGAAACTTTGTAAAATGAATACAGATAAATTATTGAATGCATTGCAAGAAAGATTGATTCCCTTTAGAACATAAACACCGTGACTTCTGAATTCATTTGTTAAATAGGATTCCAACTTGTATTCTCATTGACTGTTTAAAGCTAATTGCTGTGTTTTTGTGATCTTCAACTTCCGTAAAACTGCCCTGGCCTGTTTTGACTTCATTTTGATTGGTTATTGTCATTGAACAGATATTGCAAGAAATTTACAAGCCCCGATGCACTGTAGTGATTTTAGTGTAGGAAAAATTAGCACAATACAAATGTGCGTAGAATGGGAAAATCCAGGCCGTGAGAGGTCCGTGAAATATAGAAAAACAAACAAACTAAAACAAATACTTTTTTCTTCACTGCCATGTGATACTACATTTTAAAGTAAACTAAAAAATGAATTCTCGCTTGCAAAGGAAAATCACTCTGAGCCAAATTGTGTGCAAAATTCTAAAATATTAGACAGTCTTAGCAACTATAACACTGATGTTAAGGTGGATTTTATTGCTCTTATCTCTGATTTGTCCTTCCTTTTTACAAATGATAGGTGAGTAAAACATTGACTCTAATAAAATTGATCACTTTGTCTCTAGTGTGGAGCAATGAATATTGACAATTACTGGCTCCTCACATTAAGTACTTCATAAAAAAAGACATTACTCAAAAGGTATGTCATCAATATCTTGGTTATAGTTTTGTACCGAAGGGCTAGGTCAAAGTGCTGACTCCAATGCTTTTTGATCATTCTAAAAAAATCATAGCAACTGGCGGAATAATGACAATTATGTTCCAATTTTAGAGTAAAAGAATAAAAAATGTTTTGTTACTTGGGGTATAATTGTTGAGTATATTGGTTTTCTGTATACTTTAACTGAATGTTTGAAAACAATCCCAAATAATCAGAAATTAATTAAAACAAATCTTTTGATAATCACCCCAATGGCTAATATTGATAATTCCAACTGCATTTTTTCTAAATATCTCAACAAAGAGGCAGTAGCAAAATATGTTGACAAGAAGTGGTTATTGGCATTAAAAATATTAATCCATATGGGCAGAACCTGACTAGCAAGCAGAGTGGAAGCATGCAAAATGAGCTCCTGAGCAACACCTGTTAAATAAGCTATATTTCTGCCAAACTAAAGTTTTCAGCTCCGAGAAGTTACTCACCGCATAGTGGGGAATCTGGTGACTCGATCAGTACCGGACTCTGCACTATCCTGAACCGGACTACACTCCCTCACTTGCTGCGGTCCTCAAGCCTGTCAGATGTCGGAGGGACGGCCACTCCACAAGACGCAACATCCTGACACTCTGAGCGGACATCGGTGCTCCCACTCCCCACCCCCTCTGAACCGGCGAAGGTCATCCCGGTCCCAGGAGGTCTCCCACCAACATTCTTGGCAACAGGGACTGCTCTGTCCGGAAACACCATGTGGCTTCCAAGATTACAGCGATCGCGGCCGGAGACACAGCCGAGCCCCAAACTGCCACTCTCACGACTAAACTGGATCTCTTGTTTCAGAGGTTCTGGGCCACAATAGAAGCAAGACAGCAATCTGAGCTGACGACCAGCTCTCAAACCTCAGACACATCACCACAAACGACTCACCCACTCCAATCCACGTCATCCTTGAGGCCTCCTGGAAGCCCGACAAGCCGCAAAGCACCTTTGTCTCCACAGCAGAGACCAAAAGAACACAGCCCTGACCAGCTCTCAAGCCCTGACGCTGAACCAACCACAGAGCAAGGCCTACTTAAAGCCCAAAGATCAGGGACACTTAGTCTCCTAACTCCTCAAAATGGTGGCTCCAGTACTAGCACGGATCCGGGGACATCAGCTGAAGGCTCACTGTACGTGCTTTCAAGCGACATAAGCCTACCCCCGAGGTGTCTGAGTACCCATCCCCATCGGGGATCTGGTGAAAAGGCGGGGGACTCAGAGTGGCTGCCCCAAAGACACTTGTTCCTCCGGGCTTACTTTTCATATGGTGGACTTCTGTATGTATTTTTTATTTGTTTGTTTTTTGCATTGAATCCATTTGCTTTCAATCTTAACTGAATCTACCTAGCAAGTTCAAATGTCTCTCATAATTAAATTGTCAGGATATGTACCCAGATGTAACGCTAAGAATACTTACCCATCCACTGACATACCCTGCATAAGCACGTTTCACTACTTTAACATTGTGCAGTCATAGCCGATTATATCTTGCTAGCATATTATATTTTGATTTTATTACCTAATAAGCATAGAAGAATGTAATGGATCACCTGGCACCCCGACTGGGTACCTCCATGGATGGATGCTCCTAGCGCTTCTTGAGGATTCCAAGCACTCTAGCCGCCACCACAACCACCGCTGGCCAAACCTCTCTTCCTTCAGAGCGAAGCAGGAACGAGCTCTTAAAAGAGCTTAGGAGTAATTATAGCAAGGGAATATGCAGAGCATAGCAATTCCTTGTAGCAGATTCCTCCAAAAAGAGACAGGACTCTAAATTGAGGGTTACGTAGAACTGTCTAAAATTTTATTTTACTTGGGACTAGCCCATATGGTCATTACATTAACATTGCTGTGAAAACTCAATAAAATTACAAACAGTCAAATCATAGCAGGCAACATACAGTGACTTATTATAACATAATTACATATTTATAAATGGGTGGGGAAGACCATAATTAACACAAAATGTCTCTTCTGAATGCAGAATTACCGATATGCAAATCTACCGAATATGCAAATTACCAGTCTTGCTATTCAGGTAGTGCATATTTCTGTTGCTACCAACAGAGGGCACTACACAAGCTCCATAGCCAAATCCACCTAGTTGGTAGCAATCCTCAGCAGTACAGGAGAGCAGGCAATACATCCCACGGGCCATAGTCACATGGCAGGAGGCTGGCAATCAGTCTTCTCCAATGCCCAGTGGCGAGGCTGGTTCTGCCACAAAGACCTAGCATGTTCTTTACATTTGTTAGCAATGTTATGCCTAGTGATTTACTTTTTTATTTTATTTTTTAAAAATGTTACTATTTTTAACTCACACAAATACGATATGCCTCAGTTAATTAGGCTGGTGACACTAACACCTCACAATAAGTCAGTCTGTTAACCTGAATCAGTACCTCGTCTGCCTTACCTTACAACTGACGTGTTGTTTTAACCATTGTTGAAATTACTTTATAATACAAAATGTGCAGTGTTCAGATATGCCAAACAATTGTCTTTTAATGTTGACATAAAAACTGGCAATAGCTGTTGTGGCATTGCTTGCCTCTTTGTATTTTTCGTGCACGACAAAATAAAGAATTTAAATATATATATATATATATATATTGATCCATCCACATTAAACAGCAAAAACAGATGTGAGAAAGGCTGAACTGGATGGCCGCAAGCCTCTTTTCAGGCCAATAAAGTGGGATAGTATATTAGCTGGAGATGGGGAATATAGTCATACTCCAATGTTATAAGAGAGTCTTGCTTCCAACATGGAGTGGATATTGCAGGGAGAATAAATATAGCAATGGTACAATATCTCTAGATTAATAGACAAGTAATACACTGTCCCACCTAACCAGTAAAAGATATCAACCAGATAGTCAGACCATGAAGTAAATAATTAAATAGTCCTGGAGCTGCCAATATGAGAATAAAGGCCAAAATGGGAGAGCTGAGCAAGAGCATCATAGAAGAAAAATAGATTCCAGGACATTACTCAACTGAAAATCAGTCAGTACATCTTGGTTCCAAATCTGGGTAGTGGTACCCAATCCACTGTATGATGGACATTCTAAGTTTTCTGTAACCCGCTACAAGAAAATTAGAAGGCAGTGGCTTGGTAAAAAGACCTACGCCGCAGAACACAGACTTCTCGGGTGATGAACAACCATACAAGGTCCATAGTGTCTGTTGAGGTTTCAACTCTGATGGACATTTTTGTTTTATTTATACAAAGTCCCTTGGCTCATCCAGCTTGACACATATACAGGCCCTACACAGATCTAAAGAGTCACTTTGGGCAACACTAGAAATGTAAGTGATGTGGAGGACATTTGTGGATCCCCAGTGAAGTGTGGCAGCAAGTGTTCAAGCCAATTAGATGAGGTCTGTTGACCAGTCCTCCAAATGCTCCAGCATTGAGCAAGGGCCATGGAAACCAGACAGAATTCAATTTGCCCCACCTTAGGAGAGATCTACATTGTTCTTTTCCCCCCGTTATATACAGTATCTTTTGTATTTTCCACATAGTTATTGCATGTTTTGTCATTTGAGGATGGAGGGTGAGAGTGTTTTGTAGCTCCTAACCTTCCAAATTATCCAGTGGATTGTTTTGTTGAGATGTAATATCAGCCTTGAATAGTCTCAACATTCATGAATCAAATGATAGGATTGAGGTGCAGATTAGATAGAGAGTCCTTGTATTAGGCTGAGCTCTGTTGAAGCACATGGAATTCCTTTAAATGCGTTTTTCTTTAGGGACATATTTTGCTTATCTAGTTTTGTAAATTTTTCAGTTCTACCTACAGTTAAAAAAAAAAAAAATTCAAATCTGCAAATAAAGTTGAATCTAAAAAAAACACAATTCAGATACTCATTAACATAACTACTAATTTCACCAGGAGACTTTTTTTTTGTGTTCTTTCAACAACCACCCAAGAACAAAAATAAGCTAACAGATGCCTTCTGGGCACAAAGACAATTTATTCTTTAAAGTATTACCCGTATCATCTTAACTTTAACAAATACTGTCATGCTTCGTTATATTACATATCTATCTAAATATATATCATACACCAAATGTCTATACATCTAAATGTATCTCAATATTTACGTACAATGGTTTAGTCAAGATATGCATTCTGTGTGGATCTTTCTGCTGCTAACTTTGTCTATAATGTTAAGTGTTTATATTTCACTCTATGCAAAGAATTGTCTTCTGTTAAGAATTGTTTATAAAACACAGCAATATGTTAGACCCTTCTTGTGATATCCCAAATAAAACCATATCATTTCAAAAACTTTGTCACCCCCTAATATTACTCTAAAAAAATCAATACATGAGTAAAAGTAAAATGAAATTGTTTATATCATTTTAATTGTGTAGGTGTTTATGAACGGCAAGTGTAATTAGATTGTACTTATATGTTAGTTACCCATCACGTGTCCCAAATAAAATGCATGCATTTTTTTTCTTTTCATAGTAAGATATAAGTAAATTTTCTGACACAATAATTAAATATTTGATAATATAGCAAATGGCCTTTAACAGAACATATAGCTGGATTATGCAAGAACTAATTGCATCTTCAAAAATCGATGTGTAGATTATAAAAATTTATTATTTAAGTCTAAAATAAACGATGTGTGTACAACACCAACATTATGTGTAAAAATACCAGATTAATGTATTTTTGCTCTGACAGAGCTGTTACACACAATGGGGTTTCAATCCTACCAATTTTATAGATGTATGTTCGAGGGAACTACTTAGTAAAGAGAGGGTGGGACCTTCATCTGGTCAAAGTACAGACCTGTGAACTCTCCCTGACATTGTGAGCCAACATTGAAAACAAGATACGGTACTTTACAGACAGTTCCATGCAAAGACTCCAAACAAGAGACAGACAGCAATATGCCCTGCCACACTCAGACATAGGAAATTCTACCAAATTCCACTGTCATATTGACATACAAACTCATTCAACACACACTGACACATGGGTAGGATAGACAGTGGGAGGGGATAATGTAGGCAAATAAACATCACACCTATAATCTCAATAAAACAAAATATACAAACCAGCAGCAAATCCACAAATATTACATAATTACATTTAAATAAAAACAAACTATGTATAACAATGGTATGTGTGTAGGATATGTCTGTGTCTGTGCACTAAAAGGAACCAGCACTCAGGGATGTATTCTCTACACTGGGAAATAAGGGGAATTGGGAATGGAAGTGCCCAAGTAAGGCCAAAACAGGAGAATTTATTTTTAATTCAATACCTACTGTTAGTGTAGAAAGCCAGAGGTGATGTGTGTGTGTGTGTGTGTGTATGTACACAAACTTCTGTTTGTGTGAGTTGAAACATAGTCTAAAATGTGAGTTTTGAATAGATCAGTATTTTAAATTGATTTAAAGGTGTTACAGATGTATCTTATGTGTATGGTAAATACAGGATATTCAATTAGAATTAATTAAAACAAAAAAATGTACCCAAGTAATAAATAGGCACAACAAATTGATTTGGAACAAAGTTACAAAGTGAATTATTAAAGCCAATTTATTAGTCCCTGCATATGCTTCCAGTTAGATATAGGGCTCAATTTAGAATTCTGGTGCTTGCTTACAAGTCCCTACATAATGCTGCTCCAAACTACCTATCCTCCCTAATACAAAAATATGTCCCATCGAGGCTCCTTCGCTCTGCCAAAGACCTACGTATATCCTCTGTCCGTACGCCCACCTCTAATGGTCAAGATTTCTCCAGGGCTGCACCTCTTCTGTGGAACTCCCTTCCCTTTTCCGTAAGACTTTCACCCAGTCTCCACTCATTCAAAAAATCTTTGAAAACTCACTTCTTCAAGAAAGCATATCAGTTAAACTGTTAGCGGGTTTTTATCCCCCACACCCAATTACTCCTCTCCTGCAACTATCAAAAATTACCTACTAAGCCCTCAATGAATACTTTTCTAACAACCTACTTCATACCCCTACTTTTACCCTTTGTGTCACTATACCCCACTCCCTCTAGAATGTAAGCAGGGCCCTCCACCTCTCTGTTCCTGTAAGTCCAGTTGTCTGGTTACAATTAAATGTCTGTTCGTCCACCTATTGTAGCTACAGAATCTGATGGCGCTATATAAATAATAAAATAATAATTAGAACATATTTGGATGCTGTAACCATTAAGAGATCTGCAGCGTTCATCAAAATGTGGCCAGCTGTGTTATTCTAATTTTTCTAGGGGGGAGGCTGTCAGCAAAATCCCTGTTTGGTGATAAAACACACAAAGATCTGGTTGCATCAAAGTAAAGAATGATCTTATTAGAGAGATATTATTAAAACTATATGGTAGGTAAGGATGCACAGACACCCAGCACACAGAGATACACTGACACACAGGGGGATCTTTTTTTCCAAATGCATACCCCTTGTATGCAGAGCAGGGCTCATTGAAGGTGCTGTCTTGACACACAGAATTTAATGTTACACTAGCAATAAGGGGTTAAATCTTGTGGAGGACCACTGACGGAGGTTTAAAGGTATTATCACACAGGGACAAATGCCCTTTCTCCTTTCAATATAACAATATTTGCTGTCTCTCCTTACTAGTTTTTCGGAGCATTGTACCAGCCTGCTAACCCTTCTGCTCTGAGCAGTGTAATTATTTGTTTAAAATAAATGCCTTCTCCAAATTAGAGCACTATTTCAGCTAATTAAAATACCTTGCTGTCTCCTTCCCTTCTGTTTATATTAATTATTCTGTTCGAGAATGGACCAGCTGATGCTAGCCACACGCACACAATGACTGGTTGATCATGACTCCGACTTGTGACATCATACTGCCAAGGAGGCTTCTTGACGTCACGCTCAGTGTTGCGTCATAGTGCTGTGTGAAATTGCAAAATGTGAGCTGTGCATTGTTACCATTTAGTTTTATTTTAGATATCCTAAAGAAAGTACAGAATAGCTTGACACGTTTGGACTGGCGGATGGATAGTTACATTATTATTTCAAGATAACTGTATTAATAATAATAATAATTAATATATTTATCATATCTCTATATATGGTGATATATTAATAAACACACGTATAAAGTTAAATGGAAAATGATGTGCAAATCTGTATTATATTGGAATAGTTATCAGTCAATCTATAGACTGTGTGTGTGGTTATATGTATATATGTGTCTGTGTGTGTATAATATAATAATATATATTGAGTGTGTTTGTGTGTATCCTTGTTTGTATTATTAATGATAAATTAACTGGTAACACACTGTCTACTGAATAAGTGCAATGTGTGATTTCTAGTGTATTTTAATATGTAATATGTGTGTACACATTGTGTGTGTGTTTTAATATATAATGTGTGTGTTTTAATACATAATGTGTGCACATATTGTGTGTGTGTGTTTTAATATATAATGTGTGTGCATATTGTGTGTGTATTCTTATATATTTGTATGTGATGATTGAGATAGACTTGACCCTGTCACACTTTGCTAGCTGTGTAATTACTACCTGTACATACATATCATATATGTGTGTGATAGGGGAGCTGTTCATGCAATATATTTATTTAGTGACTATAACATAAGGATGGATTTTCCTGTCCCCGCCCTGTTGTAATAAGAAGAGTATATTATGAGCAGTTTATAGAGCTATGGTTTTATTGGGAGCTGGGGACACAGCTACTGCTACCACATTGCAGTCACAGAACACACACACACACCTCACCTGCAACACAATATACACAATGTGAGTGTGTCTACACACCATTCCCCAAATGTTTTTACTGATTGGAGATTGTGTATCAAATAGCAACATTCGATTTACAGCTCTGTCTCTGTACAAAGATTTATACTAAAAAAATACAATAACACAAATGATAAAAACATGTCCGTGTGTGCACATTTTTCACGTTTGTATACGGTTTGCAATTGTTTCTAAAATGATTTAGATGACACAAATGAGGTTCTTAGCTATTATTATTTAGGTATGTAATAGTTTGCTACGTATATTACAATCGGGTATATTTATTATTATGAGGTAAGGGCAGAATACTTCCATGAGACCAGCTGTTAAGTAATGTGTGTGTGTGTGTATGAAAACAGTGTATCTTGTGTTTTGTGTGTGTGTATATATATTATTTTGTATTTATTTGTTTTCATTTTTTTTAATATGTATTAAAGATTTAATGTGCATGATCTATAATACATTGTTCCAGAAAACAAATAATCAGTTTTCATCCCTAGAGCTGATTCAGTAATCCTGACATTAAACTTATATCCTGTAATCATTGTAACCCCCATCGCCCCCTTTTACCATTTAATAAATAAATAAATATGACAAGTGATCCCTTTCTGTCTAAGGATAGTCGGTCCTCATTCAGTCACATAGCAGCGAGTTTTTACTCCATGGGATATTGAATGCAGAAGCCAAGCCCAGTATGTGCCAGTGTGTGCACCACTCGCTGCCATAGGAACCAGCATATCATTTGGGTAAATCGCCCCTTAATTGGTTTAATTGAAACTTGCAATCCCTAAAGTAAATGAGCAGGCTTTCTATACCCTCCCAGACTCCGGTTCCACTTTCCTCCTGTTAACTTTCATTCTACAACAGAACAATGGACAATTTCACTTTGAAATAATTCCTTTTTTTTTCTCCCTTCCTTTCTTAATAGAAGTAAGATTAATCCTTGTCTTAATCAGGAGTGAAATACACATTCAATCAGGAAATTAGCTATTTGTGGTTATGGTTAGCCTTTTTCGCCTGTTTTGTATCCCTTTTTTTCATGTTAAATTAGAAAAGTTCTACCTAGTATTTTGATATAGTAAATGCTTCTTAGTATATATAAAATAATAATATTCTAAGCATGCAAAGCAGTGACTGCATTGTTAGAATATCACACTGGTACAAATACATTAGACCATGTAAATCGAGCAGATCCTTGAATAACTGGCAATAGGTAGGTGTGCCACCCTGGTATGGGCTAAATGTAATGACCATTAATTGCATATTGTCCCATGATGTGACTTCAAAGCTTCTAGCAGTTTGGTGTAAGGTATGCTTTGAGTGTGCTGTGTTTGCACAGGAGGCCGGTGGTCTAAGGATGAACTTTATTGTATTCTGTGCCTATATTGTACAGTTTGTTTATTGTCTCATACATTTCTCCACCAGCCTCCATTATTGTTGGGGGATCACAATCTCTTTAAATCCTTTAGCCCCGCATGGGGTAATTGGAGGTTAATGAAGGGGATCACAATATGTCATTTAACACGTTATCAGCTATTGCTGGGTATATTGTTAGGAAATGTTATTAACCCCCCCATTTCGATAACACAATAACACAGAATCTACTTGACCTACTCAGCACCCTGTTTGAAGACATCCTAAATATAAATAAGAAATCTAATATATATATTTATGTGCACCGTATTCCAAATTACAGACAAATCTAGTTATAAATATGATTAAAATAAATAAAACGCCTTATTGTATTAGGTTGAAAAGAATAATAGTAATTATATTCCTGTTTTTTATGTTGTTGTTGTTGTTGTTGTGTTTTTATCCTTGTATTTATATATATATATATATATATATATATTTTTTTTTTTTATCGTGTACATTTTCATAGCACATAAAACATCTACAGTTTTTAAAAAAGCATTTCTTAAAATATTAGTTTAGCAAATAACTGTATAGCTTTGAATTACTATATATATATAGATAGATATATATATAATATATTTGTGTTGAAATTAAGCACTTCACAGTATTTTAACACTGTGTAGGAAAGACATACTCAAACGTCAAGTCTGTTTTTTTTGTTTGTTTGTTTATTTTTTGCTTTTAGAAATCAAAATATTTTCAATTACAATTACATTTATAAAATTAAATCCAAGTTGAACAATTTGCATTATTTATTAACCATTATTTTAAGACCATTTTGACTGAAACCAACCGTTGTATAAACCATGCAATAAATTATGGATATAGGGGGTGGACAATTCATAAAACATAAGATAGAAGATTTAAAAAAAAAAAAAAAATTAAAAATAAAAACCACCAATAAAAAAAAGCCCTTGGTCTAGCTTATCCCCTGGTATGGGATACTTCCCACTCCTCTATATCTATATTTGGGGAGTCATCTGGGGAGTCAGCCAGTCTAAGGAGGTCTGACCCCAGCAAAGAGAGAACTGAACTCTCTAAAACTTTTTTTGAAATGACCTATGTTTTTCACTTAACACTTATCTCAAATAATAATTTAAAAAAGCACATCTCCTATACACCAAAACGAAATAATTACTGTGGGAAATGTTACTGCCAAGAATGGATATTTTTGATTTTTAACCACATGAAAATTCTGTCTGCGAATTATCCTTACAGTACCTTCCTTTTGAAATAATAGTAACAAATATAACATAGAACCTATAAGAGACTAACTTACAGCCACCAAGTGAAGCGACATGTTTACATCTGAAGGAAGGACTGAGGTTTTATGTAACTTTTTCACAGCAGAATTGCCCTTGATAATGTTGGAGTATATTTATGAAAATGCATACAGAGATTCTTCATCGAATAAATTCAATTTCAGCTTGGTTTTACTGCAAGAATAAAAAAAATGAAATAGAAAAAAAATAAAATAATTCGAAAAAAAAGCAAACAAAACTCTCTTGTAAACTAGCCCTAAAGAAATCGATAGACATTGAGCGATATATACAGAATAAACATTTTAAATACAAATTTCTGCATCTCTGTTGACCTCTGTGCTATATGTTACAAGGAAAGATCACACCAAATCTGCAGGTTCTTTGTGTGTTTAAAATAACATATGTATATTCTTCTGTTTTAATACAATATTTAGGTAACAGTCCTCATTCTTAAAAAAAGAAAAACGTTTAACATGGATAAGGTAAATGTTACTTAATTTCCATTGAATTGTATTATTTCAAGTCTTGAGGTGGTTGGGAAGCAGATTAAGAGGTGTTTAGGACTGGTCTATTATACACCCCTTGGTAGTATGTGGGTTCCAGGGCTGAGGGTTCAATGCCACCCCTTCCAGACATAGAAGTACTGCCTAGGGACATAGCAGGAATAGGTCCCCCATAGGATGAATACTGCTGGAGAGCCTGCTCATAAGCTTTGAAGTCCAGTTTGTGTTGCTGTTCAGAAGAAGACATTAGGTTGTTGATGGAGAAAGGATGATTGAAAGAGTAGTGAGGGTCTCCTTTCATGTGAATGTGGGAGTCGTGGGTCAAGTGGGAGGTATGGGCTGGGTGAGAAGATATAGGTGATGGTCCAGCTGTCACCTGGGGCTTCATCTCTCCATTAGGACCACCATGTTCTAGAGAATGTGGGCTACTGGAAGGATTGGACATGGAAGAGCTGTTTTCCATTTGGTTGGACTTACTGTGTACACGGTGTAAAGGAGAGGAAGGACTCGAATGGTCTTTCCTGCCATCTTGGGACCCCTTACCTCCTTGTTGCTTCTCACATTTAAATCGCTTTTGTCTGCGGAGATAGCAGCCGTTCTCAAACATGTTTCCAGAGTCAGGATGCAATGTCCAGTAAGAGCCTTTACCAGGCTTATCTGGGGATCTGGCCACCTTAACAAAGCAGTCGTTAAAGGACAGCGAGTGCCTGATGGAGTTTTGCCACCTTTG
This sequence comes from Pelobates cultripes, assembly GCA_933207985.1. Classification (NCBI taxonomy): domain Eukaryota; kingdom Metazoa; phylum Chordata; class Amphibia; order Anura; family Pelobatidae; genus Pelobates; species Pelobates cultripes. The sequence continues at coordinate 74,883,100 of OW240924.1, forward strand.
CTGATTCTGCCTGTAATAAGGGAACAAGTCCATGATCCACTGGTAGATCTCACTGAGGGTCAACATTTTGCTGGGGGCCTGTTGTATGGCCATGGTTATCAATGAAATGTATGAATAAGGGGGTTTAGCGTGCGGGTAACTTCTCCTGAAGGCTTTGGTGTCTCTGGTCCTGTTGATATTGGAAGGTGCATAGGCCATTGGGCTCATCCCAGGGTTCATACTGGAATATGGACTCAGACTGTTCATAGAACCTTGAGGGGCGTTCATGGCATTCATGCTGGTGGGACTCAGGGCAGTTCCCATGGTTGGAACCCCAGAACCCATTCCATTCATTGCACCACCGGACCCGGCACTCATCCCACCCATTCCATTGGGGCTCAGACCTGCAGGTAGCCCAGAATTGGCATAGGACATGTTGAAAGAACTCTGGGCCATGTTTCCACTGGAGCTCATGGGATTCATGGTCATATAGCTGTTCATGGTAGCCAGCCCTTGTGTCATGTTACTGACAGGGACTGAGGAATAGGCCTGTAAAGACACAAGATAGGGACATTTAGACACACATTTCATATGGTCATATTACACGCAGGCTTTGCAGAATATCTCAAAGTTTCCTGAAACTAATTCTGATTCATGTGATCATTATGCCCTTGAGTCTAACTGTAAATATCTGCGAATTGATAGAACACTCTTTAACCCTTCTTGAGCCACCACGGTGTGCCAATCACCAATGCTGCATAATAGATTGGAAGCGACTTGATTAAAATGATTCATTTATAAAAGTATCTAAAGTATATTTATACCAAATACTGGCATTTTGTAATATTATTAGTGACAAATATTAGACCATAATTCTTAATGGAACATTGAGTAAATAAATAATATAGGAATGCACTAAATGGAATGGATTCATTTTTCTGTCACTACCTGTCCTTTAAACCTACAGATTATTCTTCCAATAAAAAGCCATGATTCTGATATTTTGTACAGAGGGCATTTTATAATATTCTATCTAGAGATATTTCTAATTTATTCTCTAAAGCGAGGAATCCTAGAATTACGATCAGATCCACCGATCGCCAATAAAAGGAATCCTGTTTAAAAACTCAGTTTGCTAATAAATACAAAGTATGTAGATTCATTTAGTGTCAGTGCCCCAAATTAAACACAAGATGTTTCTCTCATGCATTTAAGGCACTTGTAATACAATGAGTTTGTCGATTTCCCATCGTTCCAGACCCCAAAAGACGCCTAAATATTGACTGTACACAATGTAATCATTGATGGATGTGGAGATAGGGAGATAAATGGGATTCATTCTGGGTTCATTTCCCATTGTATTACAAGTGACAGAGAGAATGCTATCTCCGTGCAATCGGTACTAAGACAGACACTAACTGAGAACTGTCGGAAATTGATGGGGTGACTTTAAACTCCAGGCCAAATTAGCCGAGCTGGAACAAAAACTAGATTTTAGGATTATTCCATTTCAGCTACTTTGGCCTTATCCCTTCCCAAGAATGCCTGGTCTGGTGAATAACTCTGAAAAACATATCTAATATCCTGTAGTATTATAGCCTGGGTCATTTTATCGTTCTGTTAATTATTCTATCTATCTATCTATCTATCTATCTATCCTTTAATCACACTGCTAATTTTCAATACTAGAAACATTTAAGAATTAATTTTATACTGTGTATAAAGGTACAGCAAACGTTTATAAAATAATAATAATAATAATAATAATAATAATTTGGCGAAGAGAGCGTTTTCTGCGTGTTGTAAGATCTCTATTTTACGAAATACCGTGACTCACATAATTTGAGCCTTCTTCGTGCTGATAAAAATCTCCCTTTCAGTCTAAAAGGTCTCTCCTAGTTTTTACTTCCCATTCTAAATTATTTGCCAGCTAGCTGTGCCCTGTGATGGCACCAGAAGGGTAAACGATGCCTTTATTAAGTTGACAATTACTGTAAATTCGCAAGGAGAGCTTTGGGATAACATGCCATTTAATTGGATTACACAGAGTATCCCCAGGCATAAAATTGGGAGTTAAAATGCTTTGTGACATGTGAGTACCGTGTCATTGGTAACATACCTTGTGACTGTATAGAGACAGTATCAGATTGCTGCTCAATATTTAGGAATTAGAACACTGATGTCTGGGTAACAGGGATTAATAATACCCAGATTACCCTGAGTATCTCTAAACTGATTATCTACAAAATACAGAAATGTGTCTAACATAATACTCTTTATATCAAGTTCCCCTCCACTTCATGTTATATTCCAGAATAAAATTAAACAGATCTGACCTGTCTATCTAATCCCAGGAGGTTACATTACCTGGACCCCTCTTTATTGCCCAGGTACACGAAGTATCCCCTCCAGGCAACTATTAGAGGGTCCCAACACACTGAGGTGGGCAGCTTTGATGTACTACAATCCCTATCATCTTCACCCACTGGGTGCTGAGTGGACTGGCCACATAGAATAGGTCAATAGCTCCAAGTTGGCTGTATCACCTGGGGGTCACATCTAACCTCTGTTTAACGATTCCCACCCTGCTGAAACTGAAGCTTCATTTCACTTTCTGCTTCTAAATTCCCTGGCCAGCTCTGCCTAATAACACATTCTGGAGAAACTAAACTCTCTGCAGCTATCTCTATTCTCCTCTCATACAACGTAGGCAGCAGCTGACACCAAGTGTTTTTGTGAAATGATCTTTCCCTGGAGCAGATGCCTTTCTTACCTCCTGAGTCTCCTGGTAATAGTTGCTCCAATCTGTCGTTTCATGTCCTTCCATTTTTACAATTCCTAACATCCTGGATACAAATTTCCCGAGTGAAACATCCAGCCCACTAGTCCAACAACTAGAAGCAGGGAAACAAGGGCGATCAGAAGATCTGTAGAACGTTGTGTTGACCCACTTATCAAGGTGATCTTCTCTGGAGTTCTATAATGGAATGGTAGCTGGAGAGCAGGGCTGGGAACTGCACACTGAGCTGATGTGGAGCTAACGTTGGTGAAGGAACTTCCCTCCTCCTCTCCTCCCCTCCCTCCTCAGTACTTTATCACTATTTGCTGCTGGTTGGCTGTAGAACATACCTTAAAGGAAAAAAAAGCCCAGAGCTACACCTGTCCTGTACACATTAGAGTGGAAACTGCACAGCTCACCATAAGGGAGGCTCTAGTTATAGACGAGAGACCCATCCCATTTCTACACAGTAACCCAGTCCACATAGAAAGTATAAACTTCTTCATTCTTCTATTGAAATTGCCTGAGGACATTTTTATCTGCTCTCACTAATGCTCTCTAGATGGTAAAATAAAATATATTAAATCCCAAAAATACAAACCCAAACATTATTCTACATCAGATCGAAAACGTATAATACAAGTTTCATTGTGTGTCCCCATTAAATAAAATTCTGAATCCTGAATATTCTAAATACAGTTAAATGTCCCAACCATTCCATTCATCCAGCATTAAATTGTGTTGGACATGTCAGAGAAAAAAAAAGTAATTATTTTGTAAAACCATCATTGTATATAATTATGGTGTGGGAATATTGACATTCGATATGTAATTATATTCCACAGCAGTAGAATTAATTTATTAAATGAAGCATGGTGTGTGTGTGTAAGATATGGTGTATATTTTGTAGGTTTGAGAAATGAGGATTTTGATGTCAAAGCTTATTGTAACAGTTTTTTTTTTTTGTTTGTTTTTTTAAATCAATTTTGGTACAGAGTTAAAATATAAAGAAATACCAGCTTAATTAAAAAAAAATATATATATATCATAGAATCTACCTGCTAAACTCCAATTCGATTACTATACACTCTACAGGTGATTATTTTTTTTAATGTGTAGCAATGAAACATGAATTAAGTGATGCTAGTGCCTATAAAACTCTGTATACTATATTTAGATTGGAATATGTATTTAGTTTGTAAACATAATATTGTTTGCGTTTCAGATTCACCTGTAAACAAACGAGCACAGATTCACATAGAACTATGAACTGTTTATATACACGCCTAGGAAAAATTATTATTTATCTATAAATACGAATAAGGAAAGGTCAAGACTTATCTCAAAATGTCATTTTACTACATTTTAGATCCACGTTAGTTTTGCAGATTTAGGAACTGTAAAAAAGTGGATTAAATAACTTTTTTTTTTTAATTTTTTTTTTTTACAAGTCTAGGAATGTTAACTTGATATATTTGTTATTTCTAAAACTAATATATTGTTGTAAAACAAAGTTTTATTAAGCTTTACAACGTAAAAGGAATAACAAATAGGAATAGGAATCCGTTTAGATTTGGCAAATAATGTGTTAAAATAGGTTAAATTAGTAAAAAAAAAAAAAATTAAATAAAATTAAACATTTGTCTAAATATTTGGTCTCAACTTGAAGAACATTGTATAAACTAAACTAAATGTGTTGCATATTTTTCAAATAATAATAAAATAGGAATACTAAAAAATAATAATATTATTATAAGTTATTTGGCGTTTAAACAAATACCTTGTTTCTACCTACAGACCGTAAATGGGGGAAAAGGAGCACGAATGACTTATTTGCATATATTAATGTAATTATTTGTATGTGTATTAATCAGATTGTGCAAAATGTAGGTACTTATAATATTATCCCAAAACAGTTGGATTTCAAACACAACAGAGTCACAGTTTGTCAACGATAAATTCATTTTGATTATACAGACTGGAATTAAACACAATCCCAGCCACAAATAATACCTTACCCCCAAAAATGTTCTATTTCATCTCCTTCTCCTCTCCCCTTAGCTGTAGAAAAGTGATACAATAATAAAAAAAAAATGTCTTTTTAAACACAGTGTCACCCAAACAAGTCTATACAAATATGTATTAACTGTGACAGCTTGCAAATGCATAGTCAAATGAATATGAAATAAAAACGAACAATGTATCAACTATTGTAGCAACAGATAGAGCTATGTTTATAACTGAAGTATTATTCACAGTTTGGTCTCAATTTATATTTGTTAAACCCTCCCCCCCACTTCCAAACACAGGGCTTTATTTACAAATAAAAACAGAATACATGTGCAGAAAGGGATAATAAAGTGTAAATAAAGTCTATTTTTATTTTTTATAATGGCTGTATAACTTGGTGTATTACAGTGAGAATTGATGGCAAATGATCTTATAATTTTTCGAGTTCTCCTGAGTAGGATCGATTTTAAAATTCTGAGAATCCTACAGGATCTCCGGTTAAATGTTAACAGGATAGAAACTTTGAATACTTAACTCATTCATTCCAGTTCCAGTTTTTCTGAGCTAGTCAATGTATTTCTAATATTCAGATAAGGGGGGATGGAATATTTAGAAAGCATGATGAAGCTTCAATTTATAGTGAGATTTGGTTATCAATACTTTAACTCTAAATGGTTCAGTTCGTTTCTTTATCCCTTTTATCACCTTTCTAGAAAATCCTTCTATTTCTGACATTTCAGCTTCGTCAATAAAGGGTTAATGCTTTTAAAAAAAATAGCAAGGGACTAACTCATTTGCTTATTTATGAGCCCAAATACTAAAGACGATTACCTCGAGTTAAAAAATAAATAAAAATAATATATTATTGGTATGGATTTAGCACTTTTATCTGTTCTTTAAATAAAGATAAAATAAATTATGAGAATTGTGTTTTGGGTTAAACGTTCAGGATTTTTACAATATTCTAATGGAAGAGCGATTTCAGGAGCTGGCTGGTACAGTGAGGGGAGATGTGGCCTTTAGACATATGTATATCTGTGTAGTTACTTTGACACATGAATATGCAAATCATAGTTTTACAGTTTCTACACATTGCTCTCCACCTCCACTGATCTATAACTGGACTGGTTGCCTGGTAGCATAGACAGGCTCCTTGTAGCTTTCTATTCTGTCTGATCTGTTCTTGGTGGCTTCCCACACATTGGGGCCCTGTAGACACAGACATACTGTGCTCCATCTATATTTTATGTGGGATTTGGAATTATTTAAGGAATAATGTTCTGATAGTTTTTTCCCCTATAAAAGAATCTCTAAAACTAACTAGAAAACCCACCAATAGTTTGGAGCAAGACAATATAGAAACCCTTTATATTTTATATAACAATTACAAATATATATAAAAAAAAACAAAACCCAACAACCTTCAAATATAGCAAATAGTAAGATCATCTTAATCAATATGGAAGAATTAGACTGAAATTAATTGTGTTTAATGCAATAAGGAATTATTGTTATTTCTAATCCCCACCTCCTATAGAATGTAAGCTCGATTTAGCAGGGTCCTCTTCAACCTATTGTTCCTGTAAGTTTATTTGTAATTGTCCTATTTATAGTTAAATCCCCTCTCATAATATTGTAAAGCGCTACGGAATCTGTTGGCGCTATATAAATGGCAATAATAATTATTATTTCTAATATTTGAATAGCAGAGCATCTATTTGAAATTTTAAAACTACAGAGAGATCACTGTTAAATATATATATATATTTTTTAATTTAGCGATAATTTGGTAAATTTACTTTTTCCCCCCTCAGTTTTTAAAATTATTTTAATTGGTTTGGAGAAGCAAAAAAAAAAAAAAATGCAAAGTTTTCATTTAAATTTTTCTTCCAGTTTCATTTGTTTATAGTTTAAGATTAGGAGATTAAGCAGATGTGTTGATTCAAGACAAAGATTAAGTAATTACATTTTTTTACCCTCTTCTTGAATATATTAAAACACAAAGAAAAAGCCACAGTGTTAAAAATATACAACATTAAACCAGCACACTAACATTGTAACTATAATAATAATAATCCATACTAGGTTTATACTAAATTAAAAGTGAGAATTCGAGCTGAATTTCAAATTTAAGGCCAGAGTAGTCAACCGAAAGCATAACAGTAAAGCTATTTTTAAAGTTGAGATCCACTCTGAATTCTCTCTTTAGTAAATAATGCTTTTAGTCTTAAATGTCATATGCATCCTGTTTCCCCCCTCTGCCACAATCCAGGAGTCCAGGGTGTTCATATGCTTAAAACACAATTCTATTTTATTTGTGATCTGAAAATGGTCTTACATCATTACTGCATGGATATCTAGCTACACAGTTGACATCCTTCAAAATGGACATATGTTTACAGGGATTCTGTATTTAGTGTGCCCCATAAAAAAAAGTATACAACATGTTATGGTATTGCTTGCAACAGTCCTGTATTTAAAAAAAATATATATATATATTAAAAAAAGCATTGTCACTTACTATTCTCATTAAAAATGTAACTTAAACTAGCAAATAGCGCCACCCCAAACTGGAAAGGATCCAGAGTGTACTGCAGACAAAAGCTATGAAAAAGTCCCTGCATTTGGGTTAATCTCTAAAGTGGTAACCGACCAGGGACTGTAAGGCCAAAAGAACAAAAATGACAAAATTCGTAAACACCGCTAGATGTTTTGGCCTACAATTTGCAATTCTATGATCATCTCCTGATAATCCACAGTCTAGTGCATAGCCCTCTAGATTGTAGGTTTGTTTGAGCAGGGCCCTCATTAACCTCTTGTCTCTCTTAACATCTATAATGGTTTGTTTCTTATTTGCGTTTTTATCCCCTATGCAAAAGATTGTGAAGCTGTGCGGAATATGGTAATGATTAACCTAATGAACATGTCTTTAATTAGATAGAATGACTTAACATTTCACTGTGCACAAAATAAAAGGTTTAAAGTATTTTTTACATTTTTTTTGTGTAGTTGGGAGTCACGCAAACAAGTTAACATTGTGATATTTTAATTTACCCATTTATTTAAAATTGTTACAATTTATGTGCTCTTTTTTCATGAAACTTTTTTCATGTAGTCTGTGATGGCTACCTGCTGATGTTTTTGAATACTATTTCTCATGACGCAGAGCCACCCAGGCTAAACGTGTGGAAACAGACAAATAGGCATATACTCTTATTTTATGACTGATGGCACAGGCTCTAAAGGAATGTGAGGCCGTTCATTAGTTTATCTAAATACCCTCTTAACCATTATCAGACAAAACTCAAGATATGGCAGGGAATTACTTTTATCATATAATGCCTCATGATGTGTTGATTTATGCAAAAAGTCTATATAGCAAGTTATATATTATATTGAACATTCCTCTGCCTTGGAAAAGTGGAAACGACTAATAATATATAGTTTAAGAATAAAGAAAAAAATATTGGAAAAATTGTAACATATTATTTTCCTAATGGTGTTCATTTTCTCAAAATCTGTTAAAAATTTCTTAACTCCCCCAATATAACATTAGGTTAAATAGAAACAACATTACAGTCCCGCAATTAACCCCCAACACACACACACAATTTCCCTTATCTATTTGTGCATCATTTCACTTACAGTGAAAATCTCAATACATAATTAGCAGTAAGTGATAAACAGAAATACTACACTACACAGAGAACAAACAATATAACCGTGGACTTTAGAATAAGGTTAAACAACCAGAAATGTTTCTTTCTCATCAGACATTGCAGACCAGATGCAGTACAATAAAAGGATAATGTAAATAATGATGAGTAAGGGGGGGTTGTAGGAATGCTAGCTAACCAGTGGCCCCAAAGCTAAAGCAAACTGCAATGCAAAGCAATGCAAACAAGCCCCTCAAACAATGCTGGCAGTTATCGAACTGCGAGCCAGAGGTTACAGATCCTGAGCTGTTTTTTTTTTTTTTCTTTTCTTTTTTTTTTTCCTCATTCCTTTTTCTCTCTTCTGCTCCAATTTAATTGAAGAACTGTTGACTCTTCGTGGCAGGAGAAATCGTTGTGTGTTAAAAATTTGCAAAGTCCCAGCGCCTCCTGCTGCTTGGCGAGAATGTAATGAGATACAGTTTTTAGCAGCTGTTTTGTTTTATTTTCCCAATTTTGATTTTTTTTTTTATATTTACTATTTAAAAAAAAAAAAAAAAAAATCCTTCTAGGTTGTGCATCGCTTGTAATGCCCACTCACGTAAGAACCCCCCAAAAACTGTACTTCCTTTACTTACAGTTTTACAATATTTGTTGTCATAGTTTTGTTATTTTTGTAAAATTCAAATTAGGTAAGTTAATATCTTAAATATAAATAACAAATAAAAATTAGCCTAAAATTAAAGTTAACTTAAATACTTATTGTCTTCTTGTGTGTCGGATACATAGGAGGCAAAACAATGATCAGTATATAATGTAAACAAATGGATATATCATTGTTTATATGGGAAATACAAAAACATTAGCGTTACTTGAAGTTAAAACAAAAATCCAAACCAAACATTAAAAAAACAAACAAAAGAAAACACGAACAGGACTGGCCATGCTTTCTTGGTTTGAACATTGCATCCCTCGATAAAGGCATATTTCTGAAACATTGGTATTTCCAGCAACTCTGTCACTGACCTACGGGATCTATACATTTGACCAGTATCATTTGTTCCATCTTTTTGCTTATATTTTTATTTATTTATTTATTTATTTATTTTTGCTCATTGGCTATTTTGCTCATTGAATGTTTGTTTAATTTATATTATGCTATTATTGTTGTTTTTGATTATTCTATCACTATGTACTATTACATTAACACAGTGCTTTGGTCTCCGTTCTGTCACACCCTAAGGACCTGGAAGAAACATAGAGGCCTGCATCACATCTCCCCTAAACCAAGTCCTCTGATACCTCTGCAACATAACAAAAACCTCGGGGGAGGTGTATCTTCCCATGTACGGACCTTCATAGACAGAAACTCTTTTCATCCCCATTCACAGGGCACTGGGTAATGCTGGTGTTCTGGGACTGTGGGACCTCGTGGGGGAGAAAGCCCCGACTCCTATCACCAGATTATGAAACACGCCCAACTGCAACACTATTACCAACAGCTCCCTAATAGAGCATTGTTGCACCGGGACTTGACCTGGTTTGAGGGCATCTGTGATGGAGGCATCATCCTGTAAAAAGCTATATCGGTACTTTACCAACACTTACTAATAGGGGACAAAACTGCAAAAACTACCTTTAAACGGTGATGGGAAGGCTTTCTTAGCAAGACCTTCACTAAGACACAATGGGAGAAAGTATTGACCCGAAAGTATTAACCATAAGAGCTCGATCAGCTGTAGATATTAGGATACTAACTATAAAATGCTATCAATGTGGTACCGCACACCCTCTCTCCTACACAGGGTATTCCCAAATACACCTCCAACATGCTGGAGATGTGCCAATGACGTGGGAACAATCGATCATAATTGGTGGAGATGTCCCAAAATCGTACCGTTCTGGGAAATGATCAAGGAGGCACTGTCGGATGTCTCTGGAGAACTCCACCAACTACTTGGGGAACAAGCACTGCTGCACCTCACCCTAGCACCGATCTCGACATACAGAAAGCCCACCCAGAGACACCTTCTTAACGCAGCGAAGTCTCTGATACCTGCCCTTTGGAAACAAGCTGAGATCCCAACAAGGGAACAATGACTAGGGCGGGTGGAGGATATACAGTCAGCGGAAGTAACTCATGCGGCATTGCAAGGCAACAGTGAAAGACACGCTGAGCGATGAAGACCCTGGTTCATATACATGACTTATAGGTCAGGGTCTAGAGCAGGGACTGCCGTGCATGCGGGTGACTCTGATTTGAAGGCAGTGGATATATCCTAAGGAGAGGGATACACTAACCTGATATTTCCCGACACATATACCTGTGACTCCATTGCAGACCAACACCACACCAATTATAGCCCGCATGTAAAGCCATCACTACCCCATACCCCCCACCACTCTCCCCGCCTTTTTTTTCTCTCTTCTTTCTTCCTCCTCTCTTCATCCCCCCTCCACACCCTCTTATTTCTTCTCTCTTACTCACTTCTGTTACTCAGAGACATTTCTAATCAACCTGCATCTCTCCCACTTCACATGGGGAAGGCATCCTTCTAGTCTAAATGGGACCTACCAAATGATAACTGCAGATCACGCTGGAGTGTATATAGGGTGTCGTGACGAAGATGGTATACATCACCAATTGAATTCTAGAATGTTGGTGACCTTCAATAATAATAGATTATACTTTACCACAAAAACTTGCTTGATAAACCACACCATACAAGGTCTGCAGTGCACCCATGGTACAAATTTGGGACGGTATGTAGGTACTATGGCTCCCAGAGCTTCAATTAATTACACAATGGATATTCCCTCCCACCCCCCCACCCACCCCCAATTATTCGGGGAACAGTATCATTAAGTAATGCTTGATCATATGTTATGGTTGATGTATAACTGCACACTATGGCACTGTTTGAGACCTCAGTGTCTCTGCTTTTATATCTGATCTTGCATATACTAAAAACTCAATAAAATGATTAAAAAAAAACAAAAAACAAAAAAAACAGTGCTTGGGTATCACCCTATCATGTTATATGAGTTTTGCATTAATAATTTATATTTGATTACTTACTGGTGTCCGTGCAGTAGAACATTGCCTATTTGCAGTCCCTGGGAGTATCAAGTAATATATATAACTTAATTTTCCAATATTTCTAGTGTTTTACAAATGTAAACTATCTAAGAAAAGGATAATTTTTTTAAGGAAAATATTGAACAGTTTAAAATTTTTGGGTATTCTCTGCATTTTGTTGCTTAAAATTTTTCTTTTTTGTCCATGGCCTTTTTCACCTCTTGTGTCTCACGATATTAATTTTGAACATCAATTAGTTAAATGTCCCCATTGTATAATGCATTTGTTTAGACTAAAAGCTGTGAATTTAGCCAGTTTTGAAACTCTTCCCCAAATTCACTGTTTTGTCTATATTTTGCCAATCACATTTCAGTTTGCTGAAATTCAGAGTTTAGTACATAACTCTGTTTCTGTATAATTCAGCTATAAAGAACACATAAGGTAGAATGATTTTAGTATATCATCCTTCTGCCTATTGTCTGATAGCATTCGTAAATACTTGGGGAAGAGTGACAGGGACAGGTATACAAATAGTATATACCAAAAGAGATCTGTTTTAAATTCAAAAAAATTTAAATATATTTAACTTTTACTTAACTCTTTGGGGGAAATGTCCCTATGTGATAAGGATACTTATTTGCTACTCATGCGTTTTGCCCCAGTTGGTGGTACTTTGAACAGGTGATGCAGATGTAGTGTCACAGATTTTGCAGAAACTGGCCGGCCATATTAAATCTTTCTTTTTTTCTCTAACAACCAAATTAACATTTTACAAAGTTCTAAAAATAAATATATTGACAGAGTAGCTGTTGTTGAAACAAGCGATTTGATAAAGTTCGAAATACACCTACCATCCCCTCCATGGTAGTCATCCAAAAAAAAATGAAAGAACCAGTCCAAAGTAGATTAACAGAGTCTTCCAAACCTCTCTACAAAATATGGGATTTCTGCTTTTACACTGAAATGAGATACCCATACAGCCTGCTGTTTATTTTGGATTTTATGGTTAGGAATTATACTGTTCAGTTTTCTATCTCTTCTCTTTTCTCATTTCTACCTTTCTGAAGTTAATTACCAATGCCAAATTGTACAGAGAGAAATCAAAGGCTGGCAACTTGGGACATCTTCTCTCAGACATTTTGGGTACAGTAGACTACTAGAGCATGAAGGGTTTCACACTGTATATACTGGGGGAGATTTATCAAAGTGTTCTTTTCTAAAATAAATAAATAAAAAAGTGGTGAAAAAATGTGAAAGGGGGGAATTATATAGCTGTTTGTTTTACTGTTTTTCATAGTAATTGCCTCACCTTTAGTACTAGAGGCATGTTTTTAGAGGAAAACACTTTGATAACTCTACCCCCTACTGTAGTTGTTTATTTTTTATTTTATTGTTTTTATCAGCGTCTAATTTGTGTTGGAACCCCAACTATGGTAGACCTAAAAGAGAATGTCGCTCTGAAATTTCACTTTTTATTCTGCCTATTTTAATTTTTCTCTTGGTATGAATAAAGTAAGAATATTTATGCTAAAAAAATTGTACAGACCTGTACTTTACTTTTGATTACCCCATCCAGCTTAAAATTAAAGCTATGCTGGAACTTACCAGTTGGTTCTCCTCTGAATCTGTATCACGCTGCAATTCTATGTGGAGCCTACTTGACACTAAAGGCACACTCCCTACCCCTAAAGCAATTTCACTTGCTGAAAAGCTTTGTGTGAAGTGTGCCCCCCCCCCTTTTTTATTTTCCAAAAGTGCAGATTTCAATAGAAATTGGCACTTTTATAAATTAACCTGGTTACAATCAGACAACAGGTCATGTTACTTCCTGGTTTGGTTGGCTCTGTGGAGCTAAACTCAAGAGGCAGCAATTGCCCAGAGCGCCTGCCCTACAGACTTCTCATTGAGCTACATTGGGAAGTCTGTGATTGGACAGTCACAGAAAGTATAGGCGGGGTTAGAAGGGGAGGGCTTTCAAAGGCTGCAGATAAGAGAGTTGCAGGTTTTGCAGGCTGTTTATAGATATAACCCCAATGAAAAGATTTATAATTAAATGGATGCATGCTTTAATTTGGGGAATATGTACAGAAAACCTCAGCGAAGAACATCCGTCTTGGAGTTGAACACACCGCCCCAACCTCACTAAAAACATCCCCAAACAACAATCTCCCAGGGACTGCCTTGGATGGGCTAACAAGCTCCCTCACCTGCATGGCCATGAAAAAGGCGAAAGTGAACGCCAAACGAAACAGCGCCACTTCAAACATAGAAGAACAAACCCGAGTCAGAATTCGAAACAGGCCCACCATCAGAGCACCCAAAACCGTCCTCTGTGAATTCCAAAGCCTTGGGCCCCCTACGCCAACCCCTCATCACCAATGAGACTAAAACATCCTTAGTGAGATCCTTGGCCCTGGTGAGTTTGAAGCAAAAACTGAGCCTGGATAACTTACCTGAAACAGCCGAAGAGGAACAGCCCGACACCTTCCAGAACCAGATTAACTGTAACCAGGGCCGGACTGGGGATACGAAGCAGCCCTGGAAAAAAATCTATGCCAGCCCCATAAGTCATTGTGCTATGTAGGGTGTTTATATGTGTATATATATATATATATATAGGCAATTGAAATAGTTGGCTGCACTCTCGGATTTCCTGAAAATGTAACTTTTATTGAAATATGTAAGAGAAGATCAATGTTTCAGTCCCTCTTGTGGACTTTCGTCATGATCCTGATGCAAGTCCACAAGAGGGACTGAAACGTTGATCTTCTCTTAAATATTTCAATAAAAGTAAAATTTTAAGGAAATCCGAGAGTGCAGCCAACTATTTCAATTGCCTATATATATATACTGGATACTGGAGCCCTAGTGATGCAACAGTATATATATATATATATATATATATATATATATATATATATATATTTTTATTGATACATTACTTCTTCTAATTCAAAATATTAGTTCTTTTAGGGTAATTAAATTATACAGTAAAGCATACTCACACACAGACAGACAATCTTACTGATGCACACAAATAGGCTCATTGACAGACAATGACACACACAGACAAGGTTAGTGGCGCACACACAAATTTAGTACAGACAAACTCTGATACACACACACAAGCTTACTATAGACAAGCTTACTATAGACAAGCTCACTGTCACACACACACGCTCACTACAGACAAGCTCACTGATGCGCACACTCTCCCTACAGACAAGCCCACTGACACACATGCTCCCTACAGAAGAGCTCACTAACACACAGATTCACTACAGCCAAGCTCACTGACACACACATGCTCACTACAGACAAGCTCACTGACACACATATGGACACTACAGACAAGCTCACGATCACACTCATGCTTACTACAGACAAGCTCATTGTACACACATGCTCACCACGGACAGTCTCCGACACACCCACGCTCCTTACAGACAAGCTCACTAACACACACACACACATATGATCCCTACAGACAAGCTCACTGACACACATACAAGCTCACTCACTAGCAGGCACACACACACACACACACAAACTCGCTAGCAGACACACACACACACACACACAGAGGCTCCTTCACTAGCAGATGCGCGCGCACACACACACACAGAGGTAGACAGTCACTGACACCGAGGCAAACACCCACACATACAAAGACAGGCAGACAGCCACACACATACACAGGCAGACCCTCACACACACACACACAGACAGTCACACACACAGACAGTCACACACAGGCAGACAGTCACGCACACACAGGCAGACAGTCACGCACTCACACAGACAGTCACACACTCACACACAGACAGTCACACACAGACAGTCACACACTTACAGGCACACACAGAGACAGTCACACACTTACACAGAGACAGTCACACACTCACAGGCAGTCACACACTTACAGGCAGTCACACAGAGACAGTCACACACTCACAGGCAGTCACACACTTACAGGCAGTCACACAGAGACAGTCACACAGAGACAGGCAGTCACACACAGGCAGTCACACACAGGCAGTCACACACTCACACAGACACACTGACCTGCTTCTTACCTCCTGCTTGGAGCTCCTGGAGGCTGGTTGTTGGGGAAGCAGGGACTCCTTCCTGCTTCCCATGCTACAGTCAGCCAGGCCCCCGCTGCATGCTAAGCTCCGCCCCCGCCGCACGCTAAGCTCCACTCCCGCCGCAAATTTTTAAAAATTTTTTTTATGATCCCGGCCGGCCATCTGTGAGCTGTGCCGGCCGCCTGGCTCCCACCGCTCCCATGGGGCTCTGTGCGGCCGCACAGCTCACACATGGGGGACATGGCCGGCCAGGATCACAGGAGCTGTCAGCCCAATGATTAGGGCTGTCAGACCGGCCCCAGGTGCCACGGCCCACCGGGAAATTTCCCGGTATCCCGGTGGGCCAGTCCGGCCCTGACTGTAACAGACCTTGCAAATGCTCTCCATCCGACCAGAAACCCCTGAGCTGACTCTTGAAATCCACCCACTCACACCATACATTACCATAATGCTGCACCTGACCGGCCAGCCCAGGAGGTGGGACTGCGGCTCCTGCTGCGAGGGATTGGAGAGGAAGACTGGAAACAAGCACGGGCTGCGGCGGGCCGCCAAAAACAGCACTTGGCAAGCAGATACAAAGGAAGCAACTACCACGCAATTGCCAAGCTGTTACCAACTTATAATTAAGATGGCTGCTTAGCCTGTAAAATGCCCATCTATTTATACTATCCCACCCCATTGCCCCTAACCCTACTCCCACATTCTGAAGACCTCCTTACCATTCTATCTATACACTCACATGTCCCTGTTCTGTCTAGGCCTAAAGCAAGGGTCTGTACTCAGTGGGCCGACCTGCAAGATTGACAAGCAGCATGAATTCACGCCAGGCTGACTTGTCACTAACTCGGACAGACCCGTCCCTTTGAGGCGGATATAGTAACATGATCACGTCACTGGCCCATCCCCCTTTACCTCCCTCTCACAGGCATCCCAATTTGCAGGATGCTGGACTTGGGAGGTATGCTACTATATATTTTATAAAAGTATATTTATAATTCTTTATTTTTGCAGTGCATAGGTTAATTAACAGCCTTACATTGATATTCCAAAATGTATAAAGACCATGAGGCTAAAAGCTAGATTGTTGGAAATCTGTCTTCAGTGTGTAAAGAGTCATGTCTGTCGGGAGTGTCTGCGGTGTGAGTTCCCTATTGTAGTCAAGGCTTAGATACCCGTCATTTGGAGTTAGACAGTACAGAGTTATAGAGGTGTTCGCCTATAATTTGTGTGACCCAGTAGGGTGTTATGCTCCTGAGTCGGCTTTATGTCGGAGCGCAGAGGAAGCGTGAGTGTTCCTATGTCAGCAAGTGTCGTAAGAAGATGTGAGGACTGAGGGATTAATTTTGTTTCTCGTGGAGTGATGGTCGGTTTAGAATCTGGATGTACACAGTATGGGCTCGGGTGAAATAGTGCCCCTAACCATGGGGGCTTCGGGGGGGAGGGCGAGTAGGTAGTGTTGAGGCTAGGTGGGTAGAGCTAGGTGTGGTGCCGTGCCACTGGTTCTTCATGGGACCATATCCATCTGCAGGGCTATCTCCTGTATATGGTGTAACCTGTGTTACAAATGTATAGCATAACATAACTGCACATACTCAAACATAAAACATAAAATAGTAAAACATTAAGAGAAAGTAAACATCTGTGCCAGATAGGGGTCTGCTAGCAATTGATATTGCGTTTAGATTCCCGTTCCTGAGCCCTGGTTCCTGCCTGGTATGTGTTTAGATTCCCGTTCCTGAGCCCTGGTTCCTGCCTGGTATAAAAGGCACGACAGTGTTGCGATTCCAAGCTGGGGTGGTGGGCTGTCTCGAGTTATCCACCGGTGGTGGGGCAATACCCAGACCGTCAAGGAAGGCTGGAGCCTCTTGAGCAGATGTGATCCTCCGTACATTTCCGTTATCTGTGACCGAGAGGAACTGCGGTGTTGTCCAGCAGTAAGGTATTCCTGCTTCTTGCAGTATGCTTGAGGTCGCTCGGAGGGTTCTGCGCCATTGTAGGGTAGCTCTCTCTCTCTAGCTGGTGAGCTGGGCGTCTTGCCCTGTAAGACCTGCATGATGGTCTGCTTGTCCTGAAGAGATGAGCATCATGCTCTAACATCTTGTGTTGCTGTAGCTGGAGCCTGTAGAGACCTATTTATGTGGTATACTCCATCAAATAAGATCCTTTTAGCTTGAGTTGGAGGAAGGAGAGTGGACACTAGGCACCTGAGATAATGGGGTAATTCCTCCGCGGGGATCGTGTCGGGGATGCCCCAAATCTTAATGTTGCAGCGCCTGCTTTTGTCTTCTAGGAGTGCCATTTGGGCAGTGATAGAGGTTTGGGATTGGTGGAGGCTTTGAATGGATTCCTGTACAGAGGCCAGCCCTGTCTGCAGATCCATGACATCTTCTTCAGTGGCTTTAACCCTATCAGTGACCGCTTGGATATCTGTTTTGTGTATAGGGCTTGAATGTCCTCTTTGCTTGCCAGGTTTTCCACCTCAAGGGTCCCTGCAGGTGCTAGAAAGACCCCTGATGGTTGTGATTCTGGCTGTTGAGTCAGGCTGCTAGCCTCTGGGGGCTCGTGGCAGGCTTCATGGCCGTCACCGACGGCCATCTTGGCTGGCGCCTGTTGCTGCAGCATGGTGCCAATGTCTCTAATGTTGGTAGGAGCCGGCACTGCATCCCATTTGTGTGGAGTCTTGTGGGTTCCCCCCAGTCTCCGCGCGGGCTGTACAGGGTCCTGACCCGAGGAGGTATGGAGTGAAATAGGCCCCTACCTTGTGACGCCGCCGTTTCGTGCCCGAGTCGAACAAAAAGGGCACCGATCAGGAGGTTGAGGTGTCCAGTAACAGTCTGGCACCTTCTCATCAGACACAGATGCATGTTTCGGCAGATATTTGAGGTATTCTGTGCAGTGTTGCATGAGCTCAGGAACATGGCATATGCCCTGTTCCGCGGTCAAGCTCCGCCCCCTTTATGAAAGTATATATGTATATGTATCTTTGGGTTTTTCTGTAGCAAGATACTCATACAGAGTTATTGATCTAAGTCAGAATTGTTGGGAATTCAAAGTGAATTTTAAATATACGGTCAAGGCAGCTGAGTTGGAAGCATAGCTGACTGAATTTTTCCAGTTTGTACATTTTGGCCTTTTACAAATAACCCTGTTCGGTTTTTCTTCTGTAGTTGAAAGACACATCAGCTCCGTTACGGATTTGGAAGTTGATCACAATCCAGCAACAGTATTAAATTGATAATGTTTTCTATACTTTGGAACTTCCGGTGAGTGTTTAGCGCAAACACAGTTAAAACATTTTACAACCTTAATCTGCCAATAACACTGTTGAAATTAGAAATTATCAATTTATGATTGGGCTGAATGTCCAGAGAACTGCAATGTTTACATTGCAGCACTAAGTCTGCCCTCAGTGGCTTTCTACCAGACAGTCACTGAGGGCACTTCCGGAATCGTAACAGAGTTTTGGTCTGTTATCTGTCCTCTGCATGAGGGCCTCCAGCGTCAGATTTTACCCCACAGGAAAGCATTGATTTAATGCTTTCCTATGGGGAGGTCTAATGCGCATGCAGAATTTGCCACACATGTGTATTAGACCCTGCGGAGAGGGCGGAGCTTCAATAAGGTAAGTAAATAAAGGGTTTTAACCTTTTATTTACCGGGTAGGAGGCGGTGCAAGGGAGGGGGAAGGCAGAGGGATCGGTAGTGCCATGAATACAGCTGTGTATTCCTGGCACTACAGTATTCCTTTAAATATCAGATATATTGGGTATAGTACGTGTCTTTGTTGCTTTATTAATTTCACTACATTACATTAATGTTATGGTGCTTGTTTATACTTTATTTTAATTGATAGGCCAGGATTTGTTTGTATGTTTGGTGATGTAGCTTCCAAGCGTCATCTACCTAGGGTTGGTGTGTTTGCACATACACACAGCCATTTTTTCTGTGATTGTCAAATCTTTTTGAGTATTAAACTTGAATAAGGCAGAAATGATTCTATTAATATAACCCTGACTGATTAAAGGGACTCTCTAGACACCAGAGTCACTGCATTTAAATGTAGTGGTTCTGGGGCAAAGAACCTTTCCCTTCAGGCTCAGCAGTGTAAACGCTGCCTGTTTTGGGAATTGGCAGTATTTACATTGTTGTCACTCAGAAAGGCACAAGAAAGCTTCCTGGTTGTGGTCCTGCAATTTTTGCAGGACCAACATTCAGTGTTTCCACTCTCAGCATGAAGACGCCAAAAGTTCCCCACAGAAATGCACTGACTCAATGCATCTCTATGCTGACTGGCAAAGGTGATTTCTGCACATGTGCGCTAGCCTTCCTATTCTTCCCTGTAGGGAAGTGTTGGATTGGCGGAGATGATTAGTAATGAAGTTGAGATGAAGTGGTCTGGGTGCCTGCATTTTCCCTTTATCTGTGGAAATAGCTTTTCAGAAAATATCTGATCCTCCATCAGTTTGAAATCCCCCCCCCAAAAAATTTAAAATTAAAAAAAAACTGCAATAACTGCTAAAATACACAGGATAATTCACTAAAGTGAGAACTGAGGGTGAATCCATAGTTAATGTAAGATTTAAGGTCGAATTAGCCAAACTGGAAACATTCTATAAGCCAGCTACGTTTCCAGTTCAGAGACTTTGCACTAAAATTTTAAATTTACTTTAAATTCTCATTTTGGTGAATAGCCCAAATAATTATTGTTTTCATGTATATTTATGTTTGTATTGCAAATACTTTCAAAACAAGAACAAAATTAATGTAGTCATTTTGACAACACACAATCTAAATTAATAAAAACTCACCAGGAGTTTTGGGCTTTGGGCTCCACTGGGTTCAATCCGAGATCTAAAAGTTACTTAAATTACTTCCAGTGTAGCAAGTGAATAGAAACAATTTGTCTGTTCGTTAAGACATTTAGTTGTTTGCCAAGTGTTCTCATTCAAGTTTTTTTTTTTTTTTTCATGAATGAAACTACTCACAATTGCCGAACTACATATCCCACAAACCCCTACAGGGCACATTCTGACTTTGTCTAGACACATTCCACTGTACCTAATCTTAAAATGTATATGTGTTACAAATCTGCATAATCAACTGACATTCCATAAAATGAATCAATCCAAAATATGTTCTTACGTACTGTTGTTTTGTGTTTGCTTCACTCCTGTCCATAAAACTTTAATAAACATATTAACACCTCTTGCTTCTTCAGAGCGGTCAGTTTTATGCTGTATTTGGTATGTATAAAATGAAAAGAGCCTCTGAATAAGTGGGCACGGAAATCCTTCTGGAAAGGTAAATACGTCAGCTAGCTGGAGTCTATTGATGTTATAGAGGGAAGCAGTGTCAGAACTTGAATCCTGTCAGTGTTTGGAAGAATAAAAGTGCTCTTGTATTTCATTACCTCGGAATACGTCTTCGGCTAAGCCCCAAGTATCTGTGCTTGTCTTTTTTTAGCTTGATGAGAATTCCTGTGAATACATTTTATTTTCTGCCTCCTCTATTAAAAGCTGCTGCTCAACTTTTTTCCGTTTTGTAAAAAAAACTCTTTCCATAATTTCTGTGTCGGTGTTTGCTCATATAACTTTTTTTTTTTCCTCCTAAATCTTCAGGCTAGCTGTCAGCTGATTTTTAATGGAAAAGGAGATGACATGGTCGAGACAGCATCCACAGTGTATTTGCCTCATAACCATTACCATAAGCTAAAGTGGTTATGGTGCTTAGACTTGCTTTTTTAACATATGGCACATTGCACCCCCACCAATCAAGTCCATAACCTCCTCTCTGTTTATCCATTTTCATTTATTTGCCAGAAAACAACTCTAACGTTCAAAATAAACGAGACCCCCCCACCACAAAAAAAAAAATAATAATAACATTGCAATTTAGCCACATGTAGAGCCTTATATGGAAACTATAGTCACCAGAACCACTGCATCTTAATGTATTGGCTCTAGTGTCTATAGGCTGCCCCTGCAGGCTGAGAAATGTAAACACTGCATTTTCAAAGGAAAGGTAGTGTTTAAATTGCTGCCTAGGAACACCTCAGGTGAGAGTCAGACGGCCACTAGAGGTGCTTCCTAGTTCAGTGCATGGAGATGCTGAACACTCCCCATAGAAATGCATTGACTCAAGATGCTGATTGGTGCACGCTGTATTTTCCTATGTGAAAGCACTGGATTGGCTGAGATTGTCAAGATTGATTATCTCAGCCATGGAGGCAGGGCCAATCACAGCCTGACCGGCACTACGATGGAGAAAAGGTAACTAAAATACCTTTTTTCTCCATTCTGAGTGTTGCCAGAAACTTAAACAGGTAGTCCAGCACTATAGTGTTAGTAATGCATGTTTGTATTCCTAACACTATAGTTCTCCTTTAAGGTTATATACTTATAAACGAACAATAAACTGCTAGATGTCAACTAGTTGTTACCAGATATATTTGTTCTGTGTCAAACTCCAACTCGTGTAGAAGAGTAATTTTAAGAGAGCCACAGACACTATCTGTTAATTGGTGGAATGATGTACCCTATGATGCACTGTGGCTGATTCATTTTTTTTTTTCTTTCATAGACATTCACAACAACCTTTTTACAAGGCAGAATTCACATGTTACAAAGTATTTGTCCATAATTCAAGGATTACATAACTACAAAGAAAAACTGTGTCCTGTTGTTTTGATGAGAGAAAATATTTGTCATGGTTTAGGCGCCATATGGGCAGCAACACATGTATATTGATGCTGTACATCATTCTGGCATCCATTGCAATGTGGACCTTGCCCTCAATATACACACCCCGATCTCTGTGGGCACCACGTCAGTCCAGCAGCATTGGTCACGTGTATTTTTGTGCCATTTTTGAAGCAGACCTATGGGAACGGATTTGGATTTATTTAAGGCCACTCTGAGCTCTCTTCTTTACCTAACCATCATTTCTGTTAAGAGAGCATGTTTTGACTTGCAGTGTACAATTTCTGGTTTTGACTTGGCTATGTTTCTGACAACTGGGCTACTACTGACAATTGTGACTTCTGGAATCCCTCACCACTCTGTACCCCATACTTACTTATGTCTGTTATTGGCAGACTGTAATCTATGCTTTCAAATGTTTGGCCCGGCCAACCTAAGTACTGGACAAATGTCTTCTGTAGTATAGGATACAACTTTGTTCTGAGGTTTGTATGTTGGGGATTTTGGCTTTGACACTAATAGACCATATACCAACATGGATCTCTTGAATCCAGAGGAACTGCAATGTAAAATTCCTATGAGCACATTGGAAGGAATCGAGGAAAGTGTCTTCTGTCTGTAAATATTTAAAATTCTGCTGATAAAATAAATAAGTGTGTTGTAAATGTCCTTTTTCAGTAAAGCCCAGCATCATTAGGGTGCATTCAAAAAGTACAGAGTTGAGAACTAGAAGGTAAGGTTAGATTTGAGGTAGCTGTTTAGGTTTGGAATTGGCTTTGAGAAAAATTGGGTTCTGGGGGCGTATGGCTTGAGTGTTTTGTGGTTAGGGGTACCTGCTTTTAGATCAATTGGTGTTTATTGAATATTTTCCAACACAGTATGCATTACAGACAGTAAACCGTTAGTTTGCAGGTAACAATTAACAATACAAAAATTCAGGGATGTTGAACATTCCTCTCCACCCTCTCCAACAATGAATTCCCCCCCAGGGCATGGGCAAAAATACGCTAGCATGTAAAGTTCACAGCATCCAGTTCAGGATTATCGACCATCGTTGGTAGGTGCCCCAACACAGACATTTGTCTCAACTTCAGCACCCTTTTGTGCCCCTAACGGGTCCCCCCTACTCACACTCGCTACGTGTGCTTAGCTTCTTTCGGGTGTCTCAGTGTTGTGCATAGCATACGTGTAGTTGGCCCCCCCTCCGTCACCTCTCCCCCACCCCTCCCGGGTAGCGGGACTGTATATATGATAGCGCGGTCGTAGTTTTCTGCCTCTTTCATGTCCAAGAGTCAGGACCGTGTACGACAGTCACAACTACCCAGTATGAGGATTCAGTAGGGCTGAGTCAGAGGGAGCTTTTCGCACCCATACGCATGTACCCACAACGTACGTCTCAACAATAGCTCTACAACATGTGCCTACGGTTTAACTTGACCTCTGTATCGTCCCTCCCTAGTCATTTGTCCCCTCCAAGCTGTCTCTGTAAGCAGGGATATGCCCCACATTCTTCCCACTCCGGGAAGGTACCTGCTTTTAAGTTGATATAGCCTATAACTCTCAATACTCTCAGCCAGAAGAAATCGTTTAGCCCTTCACTGATTCTACTTCTATCACCCTAAACCCACAGAGTGACGTACATTGTTTTATTCCCAGTCATTACAGCATTGGGTATCTCACTATGTAATGATGTAGAGTAAATCTCAATCTTCACACTCAGAGGCCAACAACCAGAGCAGGTCACAAATAGCCAACTGTGATACATATGAGGAAAAATTACTTTTATTACAATTGGATAATGAGTCATCTCTCCTCTTGGTACATCACAAATCTATAGAACTAATTGATAAGGTAAAATGTTAAAACATACTGGTTAAGACAAAACAAAGAATGGACTAATTATCACATGAAAGTTCTAAAATGCACATAATTTCAGTCCGTCATCCTACCGATCAACACATGGTTAACCAACAAGGGAAATAGTTTATACAGATGGTAGGAATCAAAATCTTGTCGTTAAATCTAATTATTAAAATAAATTACCCACATTAATTTAATAAAGTATAAAAAAAAGAAACAAACCACTTAATAAAATAAACACATCTTTTATTTATCGCAAACGACTCTTATACTTGTGACCATCATAAATGTAATAATGAAATCCAAACAACCTACTCAATTATGATTTTATTAAGCTGCATTATTATTTTAAGCTAATGTTTAATTGACACAATTGGGGGAGATTATTAAAAGTGACATTAACATACAAGTGGTTTAAATCTCGAAAAGTGAACCCAAATCTGTGGAAACAGTTGGAATGTTCCAGCTGAATGTTCCACTTAGTATCTCAGTCTGACATCACTGCGGAGGTCCATTGACCATGGGGGGCAGGGAAAGGTGAGATATACTTACCTGAACCTGTCCCTCATGGGCACCGCAGTTCCCTTCCTGGTGCTCTTCTTCAGCTTCTGGTACATCAGCTGCCAGGAGCCGATATCCATGCTGGATACTCAGGCATGTGCAAGAGTACAGCATTGAGGTCTAAGGAGGGCCCTGCGAGACCACCGGATCCTCCATAGAAAGAGCTTTATTTCTCTAGAGCCGTCACTGGAGACTGCTAGGGGAAATGACAAGCTTAACAGCACTTGCTTTGCCTTTTTCTCAAGCATAAAATAAAATGCCTAGAAAAAGTAGTCCCTACTTTGTCTCAGTATATCTTTTGACTGGGTTACAATTTCAGTAAAACCCCAACACAGTCAATCTGCTTATTTCATAAAGTTCGATCTTTATGAAATATACATTTTTGATATGGGGGTGACAGAGGAATTTTAATAGCAGACACATGATGATTATTGCTCATATATTTATCCACCACTCCCTTAACTTCATGTACTGGCTTGGACCCTGTCTGTGTGAATATTGCATGCACTTTTAATTTTCTCTTTTGATTCAGCTTCTATTTTTACTATTTTAATTTGAAGTTTTCAGCTTCTGACTTTGTCATACATTTATTTAGACTTTTTAATATGCTACTTTCTTTGGAAGTAATTGTGTTAACTCCGCCAATCTCTAAGGCTCAGTATTACACTCCTCTATCTCTTTGATCTTTTTCTGCATATAGGGGTACAAACACTTTTATTTTTTTTTATTTTTTACATTTTTAAAAAATTTTGATCAGTTGTTCCCAATTCCATCTCCGAGACACTCCAACACTCAAGATTTTGTCAGTATCTTCATAGGAAAATAATTGGCATAACCCTAAATCTTAAACTGTTGGTGAGCCTTGTTGACCGTCTGGGAACATTGGTATAAAATCGATACATAAATTTAAGAAAACAACCAATTCAAAATAATAAATTATACAATTAACACCTGTAAAGTTTCTTAATTTTTTGCAAATCTATGAGCTTTGCCCATTCCAGGAAATAATGTGGAAAGCAAGGAGCTCCCCATTCTAGTCTATGGAGTTTGGATATGTGTAACCCAGTACTGCAATGGTTAAAGTGTAAGGGGTGCAATTAGAAGAGCAATTCTGCAATAGTTTTACTGAATACTGCTGGCGGTAATGTATACTGTACAGGGACTGTCAAGGAGGAATAATTTTATAATGGGGAAGATGAGACATAGGAGGCAAGGTTAAGATGGAGAATACTGAAAAACATTATATATATATATACACACGCAAAATTGATCATACAATAAATGCAGCTAATTAATTAAGGCAGAAGTCATACAATGTATAGTTAAATGGTGCTGGTGTCAGGACGGTACTTTTAAATAAAGATCTTATATGAGATTTTGTTTTGCAATAACCAGAGCATAATACCCCTCTTACTCCTGAGTGTAACAATATACACATTTTTTTATATACTGTAATAAAAAAATAATGGGAAAAAAAAAGAAGCATTTTTTAATGTCAGCAGTTTGGTTTATGATTAGAAAGCTGTCATTGAACAATTGGACATTGTGGTTTTGTTTTTACTTTTTTTATTACATGAAAGGTTCACGGACTGGTCTTCACCAGGTGAAATCAGATAAGGATTAAATGGCTTTTAGTTCTGAACTTCTGAACATCTGTTTAATAGCCGACAGGAGTCACATTTTATTGAAGATGTAGATTTACTAGAGTTCTGTTCAAAAGCACAATAAAGCAACACGTTTGAAACATCTACATTTTATGCCATTTTATGGGTGGCTTCAGGGTACGGCACCAAGCAATAAATCTCTGAATTCATCACATTATCAAATGGAATCCTTCATAGATTGATTGATTGATTAGATAATATCCCAGTGATGCAGATTTAAATAAAGTTAATGCAGGATAATATGATTATCTATTACTGTGAGTGTATACCCACACACACATTTTGCACTCATGTCATTTTGTATTAATTTGGTGCCTGGTTCAACAGACATTATAACATAAAATAAATGTACAGAATTCTGAACATTTTTTGTTTAGCGAAACCTTGATAGAAATAAATGTTTAGTTCTTTGAGTTGTTGAGTGCTGTTATTTTTGTTTATGATATCGTACACACTCAGTGGCTATGTAATTGTTTGAGCTGGTCTAGAATAGTTGGATAATCCCCAAAACTATAATTCTTTGTTTCAGCAGTTGATTCACCAAGGATCTGAAAACCTTCTTCGGGGGCTTTGGTTTATGTGCACTCTACTTGCCAAGGGAAACTATACTGTTATAGAATCTGGAGAACCTGATACAACCATACCTGCACCTGCGGAGAACAGTCATATCACAACACAAAGAGGAACCCAGTAACTGGTACCCAGCTGGTAGCTACCTGTGTGCCAATACTATCCCAGCCCTAGCAGGAAGAACACAACCTGCTCAGCAAACATCTTAAAGGTACTTTTACTTCTATTACACATAGTAGTGGGGCTCTACCTGCAAGAAAAGCCTAAATACACAAAAAGGTACTTCCTCTGCATACAGAACCATTACCAAATCTCGTAACAGCCCAGATTTTGGACCCAAATCCCTCTGTCCCTCTTTTCTACCCTAATATACACTCAGACACACCAACAATATGGAGCTCCTAGAAAAGTGGGATAACAGAACTCCACAGCAATAATACTCCCAGTAATGTGTCTGAGTGTATAACAGAGCTCCACAGCAATAATACTCCCAGTAATGTGTCTGAGTGTATAACAGAGCTCCACAGCAATAATACTCCCAGTAATGTGTCTGAGTGTATAACAGAGCTCCACAGCAATAATACTCCCAGTAATGTGTCTGAGTGTATAACAGAGCTCCACAGCAATAATACTCCCAGTAATGTGTCTGAGTGTATAACAGAGCTCCACAGCAATAATACTCCCAGTAATGTGTCTGAGTGTATAACAGAGCTCCACAGCAATAATACTCCCAGTAATGTGTCTGAGTGTATAACAGAGCTCCACGGCAATAATACTCCCAGTAATGTGTCTGAGTGTATAACAGAGCTCCACACCAATAATACTCCCAGTAATGTGTCTTTAAACTACAATAAATGTGTTTAGAAATCATTCTGTGTAAATAAGATACATTGATTTTGTTCTCAATTCTATTTTAATTCACCTAAAATCTCTCAGAACAGACCTGCCCCTCACCACACCACCACTCACACCCCTTAATTTAAAGTGTCTCTCTTTGTCCGGTTGAAATGTTGTACAATAAGGGAAAGTCTGCGACTTGGTGTTTCTGGTGGGAATACTGGGCTATGTTATGCATTCGCTAAATTGGGCAACATATAAACGCTTCAGTAAAAAAAGCAAGAAAACAAAATCAAAAAATAAATAAATCAACAACTGATGAGCAAAAAAACAAGAGAATATTGTAATTCCATGTACTGATTTTCACCCTGTTGATTGTCATTCATAAAATTTTGAAACCTACAAACTCTAAAGTAAATAAATATTGTGATTTGATTTCTACGTTCTGAATTGGCTCCCATACTCGGGCATTTCTAAATAGACTTGGAGATTGACGTTTTTCAGCTGAACAGGCCTTTCCTCTTGCAATGAATGGTGCTTCTAAGAGAGGCTTAGCCTATTTATAATTTTAAATCTCACTGCCCAATTTGAGAAGTCTCCAGTAGCTGAAGCTGGTCTGTTTATTTGCAGCCAGGTGGAAACACTAAACTTTAAACCTGTCACTGCAGAAAGAAAAAATCTTCCTTTGCATACTTCATAAACGAACACAGTGTCTCCATTCAATACTTTTAGCAAAAGAAAAAGAATATATGAACAATATTTTGTACAGGTTGTACCGTATTACTAACTAACTATCTATCTATCAGTCTATCTATCTATCTATCTATCTATCTATCTATCTATCTATCTATCTATATATCAGTCTATCTATCTATCTATCTATCTATCTATCAATTTATCTATCTGTCTGTCTACCTATCTATCTGTCTATCAGTTTATCTGTCTGTCTGTCTATCTATCTATCTATCTATCTGTCTATCAGTTTGTCTGTCTGTCTGTCTATCTATCTATCTATCTGTCTATCAGTTTATCTATCTGTCTATCTATCTATCTATCTATCTATCTATCTCTCTGTCTATCTATCTATCTGTCTGTCTATCTATCTATCTATCTGTCTATTAGTCTATCTATCTGTCTATCTATCTATCTATCTGTCTATCTATCTATCTATCTATCTATCTATCTATCTTACTAGTTTGTTTTTTAAAACAAAAGTGTAGGCTGTGATCTAAAACATTGGTTCCCAACCCAGTCCTCAAGTACCCCCTAACAGTCCAAGATTTAGGGATTACCCAGTTGTCTCTAAGGTGTTTTTAGAAAAAAAAAAAGGGGGAACAAAATCACTTTAGACACAACAGGGTAATACCTAAATCCTAGACTGGTAGTGGGTACTTGAGGACTGGGTTTGGGAACCCCTGATCTAAAAGGATCAGAGACCAGAAACCAGCCATGGACTGCAGTTTTGACTTTGTGGGTTTCATCAGCATGGCGCTGATTCTGGTCTATGGCAGTTGGAAGTCTGAAATACAATGCCTGTTTGTGCTCATTTGCATGCTTTGCTGGGAACCAGTGGCGTACCTACCACGGTCGCAGCCGCCACCTGGCCCATCACTCCACGGGGCCCTACCGCAGCTGCAACCCCTGCGAACGTGGACCACCACAACTTCAACCAGGACAATTGTTGCACCAGGGCCCGGTGGTTTCTAGTTATGCCTCTGCTTGGAACTCTGGGATAGTTGGGGGAAAATGTCTTGCTTTTCAGTGCCCAAGAAGGACTTCTTAAAGTCTAAGTTAAGATATGCAGGTAATGCATAAGTAATTATATATAAATATAAAAACAATTCTTTTTTTTAAAAAGCAAGAAAATTGTCACCTCAAAAATATTTCTTTAAAGTGATAATATTTTCATCACGTTTTGAATGGAAATCAATTTTTTTAAAACACCATATATGTAAAAAAAATAAGAAAAAAACTCATCCCCACCTTTAGTATGTGACATGATTCTTCAGCCATACACATGCACCTTTGGTCAGAGAATGTTTAAAAACTGACAATTAGTCTCTATGGTCTTCACTGTTTCAGTGCAGGAAGCGGAGCAGGACATACTATAGAGATGAACTGTCTATTTTCAAACAATGTCTGATGTGTATGGCTGAAGGACCCTGTCCTGGGGTTTCTGGATACCAAGGATAGGTAGGGTGGGATTGTCTATTGGCATTTCCCTGGAATTACAAAAAGGAAAAAAAAAACCTCTTGCTCCTCATTTTACATCTCTGGACATCCCCCCTCGCCCCTGACTCCGTTAAGCCTCCTTGTGTTTCAGCCACTTACTTGGTCCCAGATTATTTCCTTAGTGAGCTCATGCAGGGCTGGGACTACTGCAGTGCCCACATAAAAAGAAAGCTCTCTCTCTTCTTGGGTTGACTAAGAGGTAAAAGAGCTCTCTGACAGAGCCAGTGCACCCTAATTTACAAATCAAAGTAAGCGAATTAATAACGGTAATATAGTAATAGCTGGTGCTGAAAGGGTTATATTTACAGGACATACATTTATTTTTTATTATTTCTACTTCCTTTAAGTGACTCATTTTTAGGGAAGGAGGAAAATAAAAACCCTTTTACCTTACTTTGGTCATTGTAAGATAAGAGCCTTGATTAGATCTCATTTAATGCAGGAAATTAGGCAAGAACCTTGCATTCCACAGCAGTCATGTCAGAGGATTTGATTGTGTCATAGAAACACTATCGGCTGCAGGCTCACAAGTGCATTTACCATTAACGCTCTAGATCGGTGAAGAAAACAAGACTTTGCAATGCATGAGTGCAGGTATAGAGAGGAGCACAGAACGTTTTTAGAGTTAAAAGCAATGACTCACTTACTCTTGGTTCCGTATTATGTCATGTGGAAATTCCTATTTTGATAATATTAACTTTATAAAATAAGCTTAGTTTTATCCTTATTAAAACTGCCACCAAGTGTGTAAACATATTATAACCAGGAGACTGGGATTATAAAATCTGATCATTAAGGTGCAGTGGAGAGCTCTGGTTATATCATTTGAGCAAAAGATATGCTGGTAATCCTTAGCTTTTGAGGATAACACACTTGATATACGAGTCTAACATATAGAGGCTACTGAGTTCAATGTCCAATTTACCCAAGTGATAAGTTCACTCATGTGACCGGACCAAGTAGGAATAACCTCCGATCTACCTCCCGTCTCAAGGAGAGGCCCCTGAAAGACAGAGCCGGAGCTCCAGGGGACAACAGGGGCCCACTCAGTCCATGTCTAACCCTGGCCCTAGGCAGCTGCCTATTCTGCCTTAATTGGTAATCTGGCTTTGAGTGAGAACAATAAAGATGTGGAAATCTTTGCCTGAAAAGGTGGTTTTATCTGTACAGATTTTGAAATCAAGGCTGGATGAATTCTTACAAAAACATATTATAAAGGTTTAATATGTGGGGTAACAGCATTCTGATCTCAGAACAGATTTGAATTCAATTCTGGGGCCGAGAAAGAATTTTGTTCTGGTTTGCTGCAAAATAGCTTCAAACTTTTTTTTTGCCTTCTTTTGGATCAGGCTCCCTTGATAAAGGCATTTTGCCGAAACGTTGGGGGCTTATTGGTTGACTCTTGTCCTTCTTCTCACTATGTTGGGTATGCTTTTCTTTTCTTTGTATGTATAATTTTTGGGGGGTTTATAACAAATGTTTTGGTATCTCATACAGCTATTTTTGGATACTTGTATTCAGTGATTTATGCATTGTGTATTCTGTCCAGGTGTTACATTGTATTTTTCATTTGACATTGTATGTCTTTTTCATTCATTGATAGAGTTAATGAGATCGCCTGCTACTGTGACCCATTTAATAAAAATCTTTTCATATATATTTGTGGTGTGCCCCTTGTTTAAGTAATAGATGTAACTCTTTTGGCCTTTGGGAATATGGCCTTACACAAGTGAGCACCCATGAATAGATTGTCCATTTGGGTTTAGCCCTCTTCTGTTTCTGATAAGCACTTCCGAGTGTGCCTACCTGTTTTAATTTGTACTTTTTTTGGATCAACAGCAGAAACAGATGTAAGAAAGACTGAACAAGTCTTTTTTTCAGCCTATAGACTTTGATCGGCCACAACATTAAAATCACCTGCCTAATATAATGCACATCCCCCTTGTGCTGCCAAAACTGTTCTGATGGACTCGACAAGATCTCTGACCGTGTCCTGTGGTACCTGGCACCAAGATATTAGCAGCAGATCCTTTAAGTGCTGCAAGTTGTGGGGTGGGGCCTCCGTGGATCAGATTTTTGTTCCTGCACATCCCACAGATGCTCATTTGGATTGAGATCTGGGGAATATGGAGATCACAGAGGTGCCCAAAAGGCAGATCCCCAGTTGTTGTAGAATGACAGCTTTCATGATGCTTTGCTTGCCTTTGGAATGTCTTTAGAAAGACAAAGCTTAATGGAAGCTGTAGTTTTAAAACATCTGGGGATCTACCTTTTGGCCACCCCTGCGTTATCACGTTCTTCACACTATTTCTGGACAATTTTTGCAGTGTGGCAGGGTGCATTATCCTGCTGCCATGTTTTCCACAGGTAAATGATGCACACACACACACCCACCCAGCCAACTGATCGAAAACAAAATGTTATTAATCAGACCAGGCAACTTTCTTCAATTGTTCCTTTGTCCAGTTGTGATGCTCACATCCCCATTGAAGGTGCTTTTGGTCATCATTGACCATCTAACTGGTCTGCAACTAATTGGCAAAATTTGATGTACCATGTGTTCTGACATCTTTATATCATGGCCAGCATTATGGTTTTCAGCAATTTGAGCTACAGTATCTATCTGCATGATCAGACCAAATGAGCTACACTTCGTTCCCCATGTGCATCAATGAGCCTTGAGTGCCCATGACCCTGACGCCAGTTCACCGGCTCATATGATGCTCTTAATCATGTGAGTGCATGTACTATATATTACTATAACTACCTACATTTCTATTACGTACAATACTATATATTGCTCCCGTGTTCTGTTCTATATTCCATATATATTGTTTAGGATCCATACCTCCCAAAGAAGCGCAACTACCAACTAACTGTGAAACACTAACCACTGCATACTGGGTACACCCAGCAAGATTTGCCTTTTTGGAGATGCTCTGACTGAGTCGTCTAGCCATTACTATTTGGCCCTTGTTATAGTCACTCAGATCTTTTGCCCATTTTTCCTGCTTCCAACACATGGAATTCAAGAATTGACTGTTCATTTGCTGCCTAATATATCGTAGCCCTTGACAGTTGCAATTGTATAGATATTATCAATGTTTTTCACTTTACCTGTCAGTGGTTTTAGTGTTGTGACTGATCAGTGTAACTATGAACACAAATGAATTCTAGAAGCTGTTTGGCAATATGCAAAACTCCCATTTGTGCTGTGAAATCAGTTAGTCAGAGCTGGGATCCCAAAGGAACCATCAGTTATCCTCGTCGTGTGAAATCAGTTAATCATCCTGTTTCCTTTGGGATCCCAGTTATTAATTATACATCAGGAGTATATACATTCTACATGGCTACCTAGCAGAAGCTTAAAACTCTGCTTAATGGCCAGCAGAATTCATATACATTGTGGTCTGCCGTCAAAACTGCCAGCATAGGCATGCACAAATCGAGAGCTTGATTTACCCAAGTACACCATAAAGCTGGGGCAATCTGTCCATCCTGGGCCACATTTAGGTCTCTGACAGCATTTTTACAATGGTTTGGGTTGCTTGTAGCTTTTGCATGTCTGGTCATCACTAGAGCAAATTTTTTTTTTTGTATCTTGTGTAATTAAGTATGTTTTGGCTTTTAAATAGAAAATGGTACTTACCTAACGAGCACCCAAAAATCATTCCAGTTATCTGGTGCTTTTACCAATCAGGCGACGGATAGGAGTCACCAGCCGTTAGCATTACGGTCCAGTTTGTACTTACCTTTTCCAAAACTCATGGGAGGATATTCTACGCAGCACGACCTGGTTCTGAAATCAGAAACATTGCCGACATGCTCACCGAAGACTCTCCAGTACAGAGACGTGAGATGGTGCCGCAAGACAGAGCCATTACCACAAGGCCCACATACCTGATTGACCTGATGGATAATCTACCATCACATAGTAGCCTGCTTAGTGATTATGAGAAAGGCCAGACTCCTGTAAATTAAGGTAATATTAAAGCATTAGTGTGAGATATTGATTTTGAGGGAAGTTGATAAAGTAGGGACCTGTGTGTGGGCAACTAAAGAGGATTGTGTAGGTCTACGTATTAGGCATGATGCTTTGGAGTCCATTGCCAAGTCCTTCCAGTTGACTCAATAATAATTGTCCACCAAAGTGAGTCTGATAGAGGACCTGGATAGCTGTAAAAATATAAGAATCTGCGGGTTGCTAGATGCCTTACCTCTTGAAGAACTACCACAATTTGTGAGATGCCTCCTTGTCTCCATTCTTTCTGCTGAACAGGCTAAAACTACTTGTTTGGACGGCATGTTCCAAGTTCCAAGGTTTCCTATGGCACCGAAGGATGCACCTCAAGACTAGTCCTATACTTTCCTACGATTAGTTATAAAGTGACTTTTATAACTGCCATTAGAAAGCAAACTTACGCGTTATCTTTCTTTCAAGATGTTACCTGAACCAATTTAACTGGCGGCATTCTTGTAAACCGCTCACCCCTATTCTGAGAAAACAAGGAATCTCCTATTACTGGGGATAAAAAACATGCTTATTGTGGCACGTGATGACTCGTATTCCTGATTTTGGGAATTAACTGAAGTGGGGTCTTCCATCAAGGCCCTATGTGCATGACCACCAAGTGCTGATACTCCAAGACACACCCAGGGCTGCTCTACCCATAATTGGGATGTGAAGATTACCGATGCTATCCCTTACAATGCTCTCAACAAATAGGGTTCAGATGTATTTATATCTGAATATGTTCTTTATAGTTCTATTGCTTAACATGGCACATTCAATATGCTACCATAGGCACTTTATTAGTCTTGGATTCTGAGTCCTTACTCCTTAGACTTATTCAATATTTAGTAGTAATAATTATGCTGCACAACATCTGCAGCCTATGTTTTTTTTTATTTTTATTATATACTTTCTTACTATATATTTTACTTTATTTTGAAGGGTTACTACAGCACTTTTACAGGGGTTAGGGGACCTTTCCACTGTAATATGCCCTATTGGGCATTGTGGAGAAGGCCCCTCCCTCCTCTTGCTGTAAAATTTGAAGAAAATAATTTTACCCACCGTGAATCCAACACGGTGAATCTTCTGGCGCTGCTCTTCCACACCCCCTCCTGACGTCGCTGGCCCCACGTATCGTCCACTCACAGACCTCTCCTAGAGTGTTGCATGGAGGGAGGCGGGAGGGATCACCCACAGGGAGGGAGGGGAGAGCTAGCTTCCCCTTGCAAGCGTTCTGCCTACAAGGGGAAGATGTTCATGTCTGCTGTGCGCGCTGACAACAATTTATGCACAGAATTGACATTACTAGCCCGGAACAGAGTTGGGCTAACAATGTTACCTGTGAGGGGGGTGTAACTAGTCCTCAGCACACAATTAACAATATCTCAGTATGTGAAGCACTCTACCAAAAAACAAAGCAAGTGCTAATAAGAGGGAAAAACATAGTTTAAATATATATAAATATACAATAATAAAAAATAATTAAAAGTGATAAATAATAACAGTGATCCAATAATGTAATAAAGTGAAATAAATCATTTTAGTAGAGACTAACAATTTGAGGATAGCGCACACACTGAAAATACTGACTCCTACCACCATGACCACTTCAAATCACTGAAGTGGTCATGGTGGTTGGAGTAACCCTTTGAGTAAGAACATATGACAGTCAACACCCTACGTCACAGTGTCCATCTCATGGTACACGTTTTTTAGTTTAGTTCACATACGTCATGTGTCATTTGTGAATTAGCAGTCTTGTCTTGTCTTATCTTACCCTTCAGGGTAATGGCATAGCTGACTCATTTGCTTTCGTTTCTTTTTACTAAAGGAGAGGTAATGATACATTTTGTGAAATGTTGTACTATCTCACCTTTGTTATGGTTTATATCAGCATTATTTATAATATATGCTTTGCATATGCCTCAATTAAACAAAAACTGATTAACAAAAAAATAAAAATAATCATCCAGTTAGATGAGTTAGATTTTATAGATGTATATCCACTGGATGGGTGCACATCCTAAAATAATGATGAGTGTAAACCTGTAACAGACAGTGAGGGTGTGAGGTGGTCCCTTTGGGGCAGCCAGCAGGTAGCTCACAGTGAAGGTGTTATCACAGGCTGCACACTGGTGGGCGTTGCTAAGAAACGGAAGGTGGAACTGCTAGCACACTTGCTGTTTGTCTGTTGCTTTGACGACGGAACTCCGAGACATTCTAAAGCGTGTTCTCCCGTTGCTAGGTAACGGCGTTCGGATTTTTTTTTTTTTTTTGCTGGTCTGGTTCTGTGCGGCCTGGACCCGGAATCACGGAGATAAGTGGGTTTCTGGGGCCATCTTCTAATCCCATTAATGTCACACTGAGGGGGTGAGCGTTTTATTCCCACTACATGTGTATTTCTTGAAAGTGTCTGCCTTGATACTCTAAAACCCTTTCAGTAGCAGGGAAGAGGAGAGCAGTGAATTCAATTATTGCACAATCTCCTGTCTCCTTTACCAGGAGCTGTGTTTAGGCAGCTTAGCTGCAAAACTTCTTTTTTTAAAAACATTTTTTATTATAAAATAAAACATAATAAGATTGAACATGGAGCTCTGATTAAATTGGGACGATAGCTATTTTCTCTCATAATAAAGTAATGAAGTACTCTTTTGATGTGAAGAATAGTAGTGGTAATTCACACATTATGAAGTCAAAATGTGTTACAGTATGAGTTCTGTCTGTGTTGTGTATCAAACAAAAATAGAGGCACAGGAAGTACAAGGTCAAAAGAAATGGGATAGACAGAACAGATCTTTATAAATACAATATTTTACCAGGAAGGATACATTGGATTTCTCTAGTTTTCAGGTATGTCCTGGGTATACAAGATAAAGATCTCTGATTAGAATTCATGGGTTAATCCATACCTCCCACGTGTCCCTATTTAGGAGGGACAGTCCCTATTTTGAGCCAAAGTGTCTATCTTACTGTCCCTCTTTTCTGTTGTTGTGTCTGAGTGTATAACAGAGTTCCCCAGCAACGTGTCTTTTAATATACAATATATGTATTTAGCAATCAGTCTGTGTAAATTAGATAAATTGTTATTGTTTAAAATCACATTTTAGTTGCCTAAATTGTTATTAGCAGGTCACCTTAAATTTCTCTGAACAGTCACAGCCCCACTCATACCCCTAAGATTAAAGTGTCTGTCTTTGTTTATTTATAATATAGGGAGGTATGTTATTCATATTAAATGAACATGCTCTGCTTAATTCTGCGAAAATCTATATATTTCCCCCAGTCTGGTTAATCAGATTTACTAAATACAAATCTGGGGTTAATTTGTTTCAGATAGTCATCAAACACTGAAAGATTAGATGTTCCAATAGGAGGTACCTGAGGTGCACCTAGGGGCATTTGGTATCCATAATGGACTTCTCTGTTGGCAACTCGCTCTACAGAATTTGAATTTATTTTAGTGTTGCCTGCACTACCTCACCCTCTTGTGCTTCTGTCTTGAGAACCCCAATCTGCTCATGTGCCTTTAAATCCTTCTCCGATACAAACAGCTTGTAGTGTGAATGCGCATTTCCCTGGGAGAGGGTAAGCATGTTCGTCTGCCTGGTTTGTGAATGTAACTTTGATTGAGCAGCATGTGAGTGGAGAGAGGGAGAGTTTTGACATTGTCACGTTCCTGTCCCCTCCACTCACTCACAGCACTGCATGGAAGCTGGAGGTTCATTGACAGACTCCCCATAGGAGTATACAGAACAGCAAAGAGACAATGTGAGGAGGGTGGGTGTGCTCTGTGCGTCTCTCTCTGGCTATCACCCAGGGTGGAGGTCCCTACCGTTAGCATGGTACTGGAACTGGGAGGAAGAGTACAAAATAAATTCATCTTTTTTTTCCTCAGGTAAAACTGTAGAAATCCACAATATATTCCTACTGGCCCTGCAGCAGCCAGCGGGCAAATCATTATAAAATAGATCAATTTAAACAAACAGCTGTTAACCAGGAGCGACCCAGAGATGCAGTCTCTCTTCAGTTTTTACAACATAAATTGTGATATGAGAATTAATGATACAGGAAGTGTGGAGGGTGCCCGAATGTTTCAATGTATTTCATTTATTGATTGATTGATTGTATATTTACCAGATATTGATCTTCCCTAGTGATCCCTGAGCCTTTGCAGACAATTGTTGGGCAAGTCGGACTGATTAAAATAAATTCCAAATAGTCAGCTTGCTAAATTACGGAGGATAATAAGTCCAGTCAGTGATCACTTTAATTTCTATAATCTTCTGAACTGACCTGATTTCTACTGAATGATTTTCTCCAAACTAGCCAGAGTACAGGGTTATTTACCAAACAGTGATTTGAAAAAAGTGAATTAATACTGAAGTGAGCGGTGGAGATAAGTATGAAACACACCTACCTGTGCAGCACTTTAGTGACCTGGGTGATATCACTAATGCACCCTCTAGCATCTACTGAGAAATGCCACGTGCCCGCACAGGCCGTAATGTTATTAATTTACATGGTGCCCTCTGAGAGTTCTAGGACAGCCATGCATTCAGCAGGGCGCCTAACTGTTGCTCTTCTAAATTCCTGATTTTGATGTTTCTGTCCCTCCATCTCCCAGTTTAATTTCCTGGTGTCCCACATCCAGGGGCATCAGGAAACTGTCCTCATGCAGCACGGTCATTAGACACACTTGCAGTAGGAGCATTTCGTGAGCGCTTCAGCAGCACTCTCAGCATGGGCCTACAAGACCCACTAACAGACTGTCTGTCAGCCTGGCATCAAGCAAGCCCACTTCCCAAGCAGGTCAACCCATTGGGGAACTTCCTTAAGATCCACCACTTTGTCAAGATGGTCAAGCGTAGGAAAAATACATTAAAAACAAAGTAATCCGTATTCTGTCTTTTGTTTTAAAGAGAAATAAATTTAAAAATAAAGAAAAGAAGAACAGATTGTGAAATACAATGAGAACACACTAGGAGAATGGTAAGTTTGAGGTGGCAGAGACAATTTAAGATAAACTGATAGTCACGGCAAGATTTGGAAGACCTCGAAAAATCGCCAATATAACTGCTCGAAGACTGGCGAGGAAAGCGAAACAAAACCATTTAGCTTGCATTCAAGTTATATACAGCAATATCTGAGCAAATGTGACGTGCATGCTAGGGTCAGCAGTAGGAAATATGACCTGTGATCTTTTCACAAAGCTAAACCTATGCAATATGACACTTACAGGGTTATTTGCTAAAACGAAAATTCAAAGTGAATTCAAGGAGAATTTCAATATAAGCCAGACTAAAAACATAGCTGACTTAGAAACTTTGTCCAACATGGCTATTTTGGCCTTAAATTTGAAATTTACTTTGGATTTTCTATCCGGTTTATTTGCTAAAATGAGAATTCCGAAGTATATTGGAAACAGGAGCTGTGATTTAAAGAAAACAACACATTGAAAAGATTTAAACATGGGAATAGACTTATTCTTTCGGGCTGTGTTGCTGCCAGTGGCACAAGCAGTATTGTGAACGTAGAATGATGGCTGGATTGTACTAAATATCAATAACTCCTACCTAATCCTACCTTTGCATTTTTACTTCATCAGAAGATAATGTTCCACAGTCAGTGAAAAATCCTAAACTGAAAAGGGATTGGATTTCTGAACGCGACAAAAACAAAACTCCATACTCAAAAATCAACCATGAACTACTTCACGAAAGATTAAGGCTTTAGAATGGCATTCACAGTCCGCAGACCTAATTATTATAGAAAATCTCTGTGTGGATCACAGACATACAGTGCATAGGAAATAAAACCGTAAGTGTGAGAAGAGCAAAAAGTTATTTTTTTTTTTGTGTCCGTTAAATTTGCAAATAAATAGTAATTGTGGGTTAAAGTAAGCAGAGTCAACAAAACATGCTGTTATGTCAGGGATGCCCAAATGGTTACCCAGCTGTCCTACTCTTGGTGGTATGCATGTTGGCGGTTGTGTTCCGCCATCCCGATTTTGTTCCCTGTTGGCCTGTACCACATCACCGTCTCAAAGTCTAAAGCCTGTGAGGGCTCCTGCAGGGCTTCCAGAGTATTGTTCGACAGCCGGGAACTCCTCAGGCAAGGGGTCTGGGCGAACTACAGGAGTCTAAACATACTTTTGATTTTGGGTTGAGGGTCTGGTGGGAGGATTCATTTATCTTCTTTTGTATATATTTGGATGGGTGTATAAGGACATTATGCATTAAAAAGGGTATAATCAGAAACGTCTGTTTTTTTATATGTGTCTTTCCTATAAATATTTAGCATTTAGTAGTGCTGCTTTGTTTGTTTCTGTTATTTGTATTCCCTTGTCACTGTGCAGCAAACTCTTTAGTTCCTATACATTAAAGACAATCGTTACAACTTTCTTTCCATTGAAAATCGATCCTAGTGTAGTACAAATTGATAAGAGATAATACAGAATTAATCAATATTTTACAGGAAAACACTTCACCTTAATAAGTGCACGAATTGATGACTGAGGTGTAACATTTTAACCTATTGGTCTGTTCCTATCAAGTTGCTGTCCTGTGTTTTTTAAGTACCAAAACCGAATATATTTATGTGCCTCGTTTAGCATATTGTGAAGCCGTAGTACTTAGTTTTATGAAATTCTTCTGTCTGTTTGTTAGGAATATTTCATGGGGGGAAAAGGGAACATCCATCTGAGGAATAGAAGCTATTAGAAATCATTGACAAACAATGAAATAAGATTGACCTGCTAAATTGAGAAACCTGTGACTGGAATTAATGTGGGATAAATCAGATTATCCCATCAGGGCGAATTTCTCGGAGATGATAAGCAGTAACGGCGAGGAAAATTAGATTTAACAGTGCATTAAATTGCGTATTTAAGAAGCATCCACTGGTAGATTACTTCCAAATACCGAGTCACGCTTTTGAAAATGAAATGCAGTGCTGGTAGGGAAAAAAAAAAAAAAAACCTAATGTGCTTGTTAATTTATTATACAGGCAACGATAAAGGAGATGTCAGACAGAAGGGGACATTTGCATTTTAGACTCAATTATGCTGAAGAGTTCAGACTCAAAAAGGACTTGGAAAGATTGCTTAAACGTCCCCAAAGAGATTCGAGACCAGCCATAACGGAATCCAGGCCTGGTAGTGATTTGGCTTCTTCTCGGTGTGATCGCCTTGATTCTGCTCGTAGTCTAAGGTCTGGCATTATAAACGATTTCGCAGGCCTCACTTGCAAATCACCAGATACTGTTAAAAGTCCTGACCACATAGATCAGAATTCTAATTTGAAAGGAAGGCCAATATTGCAAAATG
This sequence comes from Pelobates cultripes, assembly GCA_933207985.1. Lineage (NCBI taxonomy): Eukaryota > Metazoa > Chordata > Amphibia > Anura > Pelobatidae > Pelobates > Pelobates cultripes. The sequence continues at coordinate 74,924,449 of OW240924.1, forward strand.
TAAGAACATTACCTCAAAATACTGTAGAAGAATACAGAGACTACAAAGAGCCTCAGCATGACCCTTCTCATACTAACCTCGAAAGAGTAACATTGGACAGCCATCCAAAAATGCCAGCTATTGCATCGCTAGCTGGAACAACCAAGTGTGTGTCAGTGTTTATACGTCCAGAACCTCCTGCAAAGCCCAGGTCTTGTGTTCCCCAAATACCCTCCAGACCACGTATTTCTAAAAAGCCCCCAGCAGGTAAGAAGGAGAGAGAGATTTCCAAACCAACAAGTAATGTGTACCTAAACCGCAAGAAACCCGTGGATGCAAAAACTCATCACACTTCTTCACCAGACAGTAATATTAGTAGTTCTTCCACTGATTCCGATTCAGAAGACAGTGATTATTCTAAAAGTAGAAAAAAAAGCCGTAAAAAACAGAAGAAAAGAGTATTAAAAAAAGAGGACACGTTATCTGCAAAAGAGAAATTCATGGAGGAAGAAATTGTTACTTCTGATCTCCAGAGTTCTGGCACACAGATTTCCGAGGCAACTGAATCACTGTCACATGATGGACAAGGTAGTAAAATAACGGACACCCCCCCAGAATCGAGAATTCCTCTGACACCACCTGTGAAGGCCAAAGCTAGATCAGTGGATGAAATTATAGCATCTCTAAGGTCTCCCCAAACATATACTGCATCTGATCTCAAGATAAAGCAACTAATGGAGAGTGTACTGGGTATACCCTACGACATTACAGTTAAGGTAAGTTCTTTCATTCTTATACATCCCTATTCTAAAAGAAGCTTAGTTTTCTTAATAAATCTACCCTTTTAAACACTCCCCTACAATCTACACCTCTTTGCATGCCCGCTCTACGTTTTTTATCCTCCTTTTATTTAAATCTACTCTTCTTAATATTTTTATTTCAATATCCTATATATATTTTCAGGCTGTTCCAACCCAAGATTTGGTCTTTTGCATTTTCATCTTAGAATACCACTGTGAATATTTCTGGTATAGGGGATGACAAACATTTTGTAGCTTTAACAATTCAGCCATTTATCATTAATACTGGGCACACAGAAATGGCTCGTAGGATTCTGTATCTTGGCTTGGTTTCGTAAATGTAGATTTAGGAAGCGGCTTATCCATGTCTGCTGCCGACACGCTGGTGGCTGACTAGGCCAATGCGGGACAGGCAGATCCGATCGCCGCCACAGCAAGGGAAAATTATTATATATATATATGTCATGGTGTCTTTTTCTTGATTATTAATAAAAACCAAGAAAACCGCAAAAAGGGTCATATAGTGGGCACAAGAAGAAACCTTCTACAAGTTAATCCAGGCATTTACAGGGTCCCAGGGAGCCCAAACATTGTATTTTCTTTATTAATTTCTTCATGCTCTTATTATAATTTTGATTATCTGCCATGTAGTTGCTTTTAATATAAAGGGGCAGACACATTGGTTTGAAAAATGATGTGTTTATTGCCTGTTGGCCTTCTTCATGTAGATAAGCTATTTTTATCTCTGGTCTCTGCCACAGGTAACACACATAGTGAATACTGCTGCACTTTAGCAGATTCACAATTCAGATTTGAAAAAAAATCCACAACAGAAAAAATATCTCTAAGCGATCTTAGAGAGCTGTGAATCTGTGTGTCCTCAAGTAGCTTCATTCATGAAAAAACATGAATAAATCTGCTTGGCAAACTAATATTTCATGTCACGGTTGGCATTCTTCTTTGACCTCTTAATAAATAATGCATATAATTAACTCCTTCTTAATGACATTTTAAACTCTATTACGTTTCAGTTCTTTTTGTTACCCTTTGGCTGAATTCAGTAAATTAAAATGATATATGGTCTTCCATCATAAAGTTTGGAATATTCATAATATCTAATGGTGCATATTGTTAATGAGTGTCATGAATATCAACTCACCTTTTCAGGAAGTTGCAGAAGAGCATGTACAAGAGACACAGGATTCAAAGGAGCTTCCATCGACCGAGTTTCTCCCTCCAGAACAGGTACTCTGGCAATTCAAGGCAGATTGTGTTAACTAAATTACTACAGGAGTGTCATTTAAACCCTTTGGTAGCTTTAAATTGGTAATTAAATCAAGGCATTGTTCTGTATAAGGTGACGTGATGTGATAGGTTTAAATGCAGATAGATTCATTGTGGTGCATGTATGTAGATCTTTAACTGGAAGGCCAAAATAACATTATCCCACCAGCTGTTATTAGACTGCAATACACTAAATTGTCAGTGATTTTCTATAGAAGGCTGTAGAATGGCCAAACTATGTTATCAAAATATGTTTTCTCTGTATGACAAAGATTTTAATATAAAATGTGCTGTTTAAATGTGAATAAGTTGAGTCCTTGATATGGTAATAACCTTAAGCTGTACATGGAGATAGATGGACCGTTTGACAGTTTTTGTAACTAATTCGTAACAACACTTAAAATACATTTGCTTGCAGGTTTCAAGCATACATGTTCCACAGGCCAGTGACAGTGTGTCTGGAGAGATCACTTCTATCGAAATCACCTGTGAAGCTCCATTCTCGGATATTGATACCTCAATTCAAGACAAATCCATCTCTGCTGTTGAAGAATCTGTAATGACAGAACTGGAAGCAAAATACATCCTGGAAACACCATCACACGTAAGCAGTCAGAGTTTCAGTTCTACACTTTATTTTTAAAATTTATTTTCAAAGTGTTTAAAAGATTTAATTGAAATTTTTTTATATGAATTTATTTTTTTGTATAAGCAAGCTAGGGCATGTGTAAGCATAAGAGAAACACAACTTACAGGTCTTTAAAATATTTAGGACATGTGGATATGTAATGGTTAGAAAATAAAACACTTGGGGTGCTAAAATACAGTTAGAGACATCATACAAATCAGTGAGCTAATCCAATGTTAGCCTGACCGGGTTTGCCACATATGAGAGAGGAGAGTCCCATAGTCCCCAGCAAGTCTCTCCTCTAGCCCCAGACCCCTCTGTCACGATTACTATATGACCCAACACGCAGAACTATGTAATACACAATGAACAAGGATAACGTATACCGGGCCTTAGAATGGCCTTACCTTTTGTGTCACTTTACCCCACTCCCTCTAGCATGTAAGCTCATTGAGCAGAGGTATCAATACCCCTCTGTTTCTGTGCGTCAAACTTGTCTAGTTATAATTACATGTTTGTTAGTCCACCCATTGTAAAGCGCTACGGAACTTGTTGGCACTATATAAATATAATAATATTAATAATGGCTGAACTTAACGTAAATAAAGAATGGTCAAAATACAAGACAAGGTCAGGTACACAGAGACACAACAAAGAAACAAGCCAAAAGTCAAGGATACAAGAAAAACGGGGAAGTCAAAATACAAGCCAAAGTCAACTACCAAAAAGAACTAGAATTAGGAACGCACTCTCTGTTAACCAACTAGTGAAAACCACTACAGGGCACTGACCAAATACTATTTTGAGTTTATATAACCCTCCTAAGCCTATGATTGGTTGTACATTGCCTTTGACCCAAAAATGTGCGTGCGCGTAGTTTGCGTGACGTTACATGCACATCGGCGCCATCTTTTTTGAGGACGGAGGCAGGGCTACATAGTTGCTTGGGACCATTTATAAGAACGCCGCACCGATTGGCAAGCTGATTTGCCTTAGGTAAGTTTTTATTATTTTAACAGCTTGACCGCATTGATCGGATACAGCCACACTGTATGGAGGCGCGGGGGATGTGACAACATCTCACTTGACTAACAGCTCCAGCCGTATCTTGCAAACAGAGCTGAATGCCAGAAAACTACTTCGCTCAGCAACTGCTTATTCAGCCCACGTGCCTTCCCAGGAAGTGAGCCATGCAAGGGGTACCGCCCCCGTATGGATCGCGGTCCAGGTGAGTGGCGGTTCGGAAGCCAGACTTCTGCCAGCGTGGTCTCTCCCTTTGCTGCTTCTTCAGTGCTGGAGGCATACTGCTGCATGAAGCAGGTTAAGCTTGGTGGAGCAGTCCCGTAGCTGTGGGTGAGTGCAACGCGGGTCTTTGGTTTCTGGATGAATGCAGCACAGGATAGTACCTGCTGGTCTTCCAAAGCTGGAGCGGAAGAGGCGAGGCAAGGCTATGAACGAACCCTTCAGTAGGATAGCAGTCTGCTGCGTACGCTGGACCGTTTACAGTCCAAACTAAGGTAGTTTAAACAATATTAAAGCTCAAATTGGCAGGAGCTGCTAGTAAACACGTCTGTCCATTTTGAGTTAGGCCATATTTGTAGATTACAACAAGAATAAAATCTGGATATATTATTAAAAATATATGTTCTAAACTTCATATCTTACATCACATTTTGCTCCCAGGATTTAGCATATTTTGCCTTGTGCGCTGATCTGTAAAAATCAGTTTTTTGTTTTTTTGAGGGAATCTCACTCGTATGACTTATTAAATGATTTTAGCCTTGAGTAGGTTGAATTAAATTGTCAACATATTGTCAAGTATTCTTATTTCATGTCTTTTAAGGAAAAAATAACTGAAAACCAAGGATGTGAAATAGGAAGCAGCTATATTGGCTGGTTGTCTGACACTGCTCTACAATGTCTGGAAAAGGGCATAGCATAGAGATGTAGTAGATTCAGGATAGGCACATGTGTCTAATATATTGGTTCACACTGATTTAGAATGCACACCAAACAATTTAGACATAGAGAGTAAAAGTATAACATGCTTGTGACGGAGCTCCCTGTAACCCGGCTTGGTATCTCCATCAAGCTCGCTTCCTAGCACTCCACCAGGACACTAGCCGCCTCAGCTTGGCTGAGGTCTCTCCGTAGCTTCTCACCCTGGAACAAGGTCCTGGATACTGCTCCAAGTCATTAAACTCTCCTGCAGAGAGTATGGCTGAATAGCCGGTTCACCCAAACACTAGCCTAGACTCAGTGAAAGGTGAAAATGAACTGGTTTATTCAGGCAGGGCACACAGAATTTATACACAGCCCCCAGCATGGGGTCTCTATTGTATTCAATATAAGCCCCTCCCAGCGATCTCTGTGCCTGGGAGATAATTGAATTAATGTCTGGTAAGCTAATTATCTCCCAGGAACAGAGAGCCAACACAAAAACACAAAAGTATCCCAAAACACCATAAAAACATACAATAATTCCAAATGTCCTACATCCCCTGATCTGAGCGCCCAAGTTGTCCAAATAGTACTCAGATCCATGCAGTGTAAGAAAAACGCCACCGGGGCAAAGTTCTGACCGGCCACACACGTAGACCTGTGCCAAAAATGGTTACAGAGCAATTTGTGCTTTGGCACTTAAATTTTTGGGAGCTCCTGCGGCCGAAATATGGGGTGCTCAGCTCTGCTCTCAGGGAGCGTATGTTCCTCTTCGTCTCAGGCACCTTCCCTCCAAAAAGCTCTCTCCTGGAATGTCGCAAAATGGTTCAAAACCCCGGACCAGGTTGCCCGGGAACCACAAGGTCACCTAGCCGAAAACAGTTCCATAACATTCGTGGCTAAGTACCGCTGAGGTGACCGGGAACCACAAAGTCCTCATGCCAAAATTAGTTCCATAGCGGTCGCAGCTAAGTACTGATGAGGACCGTTCATAGGTTTTGTTTATGGGATCGACTGCCAGAGACCGAACGTCCAGTTCAATTCCAGAGAAGGAAAAGTGCCAAACCAGGGGCACAGAGGGAAATCTGCTATTGGCGGCTGGGCAGGGTAACTCCCAAATGGGGTCTCCGACCTGGACCATAGTTGGTGGGCAGGAGGCCTGCTTCCACACTCCTCCAGGAGTTTGTGGCAAACGTCTGTGGAAAAGAGCATTTGTCATAATGCTTAACTATGCAGTGTACTGATGTCATAGCCCCAGTAAATCACTACGTTGCTGGCGGATGCTGATCTTTCTCAAAAACTCTGTGGAAGGCTTGTCAATAATGATAGCAGCTTCGTCCTGACATGCGGCGTCCGCCATTTTATGCGAAGTGCTGAGATGCATTCGGTCAAACACTAGGATCCCAAGGGTGTTGACCGGGATCAACCGAGCCGGTCCAGTGGGAGTGAACGGGGCACCGAACAAATACAATTTGGTCTTGAGGTGCTTCAGGCCCGGAGATCAGCTGCCTCTTACGCCCTTTGGGCCCCTCACTACATGTGCTGTTAAAACGGCAAGGAATACAGTCTGTAGTGTCTGTATGGTGGATTAGCCTAGTGAGAGTTGCAGTAGAACTTAGTGTAGCTTGTATTGATAGCTAATATGGGCCATTATTTCCCTAACAGTTGCACTGACTAGGAGCTCTCTTACTACATGTCCATTCCGCATGGACGTCAGGCCCTGTCTCTCCATGTTATTCAAATTTGATCTTGATTAGATATTACCGAAATAAGCTGACTGCATATTAAGATTTCTGTGTAAAATGAAAATCTGAAATATTGTATCATCTGTCTTTTTCTTAGTGTTAGAAAAAGGTGATTATTTGTCCTGTGAAAGAATATAATTAGTTTCCCTGTTTCTATATGTCTCATGTTATAGTTAGTGTCTCTAGTTACTTATTTATACCCTGGTTACTGTTAAGAATGTATTGGAATGAGATGGATGTCGCCTTATCTAGCAGGGCCATTCCATTTCATATTTGGACAAGATGCTCATTAGAGTATTTGTTAAGTAATGAGTAAGGGTCTAATGGCTTTTGTGAGCTGTGGCGACTGGCTGGCTGTGTTTCTGGGGATGGGCAGCCACTGAAAATCATCAGGTGTTGACAGGACAACTGTTTGTGCTTTTACTGTTTGGAAAACTTTTGTTTTCTCTTTTTAACCCCTGTAACATTTTTTTCTTCTTGTTTTTTTTGTTAAGGTCTCTCTCTCTGACATCATTAAGGTGAAAGGAGAAGCAGTGCCACTGAAAACACGAGAGAATGTCAAACTTCATAGTTCTGCAGCCCTGCTTGCCACCTGGGAACCAACAACAAAGTAATTATCTCCGGCTAGACCTTCAGTTTAGGGCAATGGGGCGCAGAAACTATCCCTAAATCTGTTTCCATGGCTTTTAAAAAGGGAATATTCATTCATTCAAAGCCTTAAATAATGAACAAAGCTAGAAACCAGGTAGTAATGGCTCCTCAAATATGTTAGACATTTTTTTGTTATAAATTGTGCTGTATGGATGTGTACTTTTTTCCTCCTAAAACATTTGGTTGTCGCCTACGTTGAGCATATGATTGGCCAACTCTGTAGGTTTATGTGCACACCTCAACATTTTGTGTTTACGCTCTGGCAAAGTTTAAAAAGTTTTCATAGAAAACGTATATGAGCTTGCCATGAAATTTAGGGCACTTAATTAACCCGTGTCATCAAGTTTGATTTTAACAAGCTTTTAGAACAAGGCCATCCAATCTGCAAGAGTGACCAGGTGCGTGCAGGGAAATATTATTTTATACAACTCAAGAATTTATAATCCAAAATATTCTCATAGAATTGTCAGCTCAGATGGAAATAGATGGTATTGTTAGATTACTCTGTCCTGACATATGTGGCCAAACCAAATACATTTTGACATTACAGTAACCAAAGAATGCCTGTATGTAATCCGTACATTTTTTTTAAGGTATGTCTTTTGGTTAACTGTATTAAAGCGCCAAAAATGAACCCACATTCACAGAAGGCTGTTTTATCCCAAACGCAAGGTAGTCTGGTCCTATATATTAAGTAGGCATAATACACAGACCTAGTAATAAACAGTTTTACGGAATGATGCTGCTCTTTAGTTATAGGAAAGTGGCTCTAGTTACCTAATTGTTTAAAGAACTTGTTAAAAGAGCACTTATTCTCTAAAGTACTCACCTTGGCATTTTGGTGACCTCATACATGTTCTTACTTATCTGCAGACCCTGGAGATCTTTTAGATAGTGCTATTTGTTCTAATACATAATCTGTCCTAACAGACAAAAGCATCCCCCTCCCTTCAATAAATAGTCACTGTCAGATTATCAATGGCCCAAAAATTCACTGACACTCTCCCCCTTCTCCCTTCATACACTCTAACAAAGCAAAATCTTCCACCTTGCCTTAGACAGAGATAGGCCACACACAGAGCCCAATACATTTCTGTCTTCCCGTTCAAAGAATGATAAATAACCGGAGCGAGAAGACATGAGGCTATAAAAACATGCACCTTCTACCTGCTACATGCCAAAAACAACTTGTTTCTGCTGATAGACTTCTGGGAATGTTTGCCAATGAGGAACGTTCTGTGGGCAGCTGTCAGGCCGGTCGTGCCAAATTGTTAAAGGGTTCTTGCCATTTCACGTAAGGAAAAAGACTAAACTGTGACAGGGTGACATTTCTCATAAGGTCACGTACATGTTTGCAGTTTAGTAAGAATAGAAGACATTAGCAAAATGGTTACGGCTGTAAACTCTGTCATTACATTTTACAGCTTCTATTTCTGGAGGCCAACGTGTCATTAATTAGGCAAAACTGACAACGTGAATACCTCAAAAGGGGCAAAGTAAAATGTCATTTTATTTAGCTCAGTTTTGTGTTTTTCATCTCTCCTTATTTGTTCTCCAAAAAAAACTAAATTGTCAACTGTCAAATATCTTTACATTTGGCAACACTCGTTTTATGGCATGTTCCATTTTTATTGGTTGTTGTTATACTCAAAGTAATGTCACGTTGACAAAAGAGACCTCTGACCTCATCGTCCATTGCAAATGAGGTTAGCAGTGAAGTGATTGGTTTAGCATAGTTGATGTAGAAAAAGGCAGTGAGATGGAACAGCATGAAAAATAAACTATAGCCTAGGTAAGTGGGACTACACTTCCCAAGATGCTCTGCGAGCCGCTAGTCTTACAGGTGTAGGCAACTTCTGCCATTCCATTTGCTGTGGTTTACATCTCACAAGAATAGAGTAAGTCTATAAGAAGGTTGGCACATCATCTTGGGAAACATCGCTCCCAGCTTGTGGTATGGCACAAAGATTGCTAACCCCTGTATGGTGTATCGGCCAGGGATAGGCAACCTTCGGTGCTCCAGTTATTGTGGATTACTTCTCCCAAAATTCTTTTGCAGACATAATGCTAGCAAAGTGTCAGGGGAGATCTAAAAAAAACAATGTGCGCTGTGCAGTATACGGCACTTATAGATAATATTAGATGCAATTTATATTAGCACGTGTAAGTCCCTCTAACGTAACACACAATCATGCAAAGAGGGGAGTGCACTGAGTGGAATGGATAAACCACTTAAAGGACCACTGTAGTGCCAGGAAAACATACTCGTTTTCCTGGCACTATAGTGCCCTGAGGGTGCCCCCACCCTCAGGGTCCCCCTCCCGCCCGGCTCTGGAAAGGGGAAAGGGGTTAAAACTTACCTTTTTCCAGCGCTGGGCGGGGAGCTCTCCTCCGATCCTCCTCTTCTCCTCCCCGTGAATGCGCCGCGCGGCAAGAGCACATTCAGCCGGTCACATAGGAAAGCATTCATAATACTTTCCTATGGACGCTGGCATGCTCTCACTGTGAAAATCATAGTGAGAAGCACGCAAGCGCCTCTAGCGGCTGTCAATGAGACAGCCTCTAGAGGCTGGATTAACCCTAATGTAAACATAGCAGTTTCTCTGAAACTGCTATGTTTATGAAAAAATGGCTTAACCGTAGCTGGACCTGGCACCCAGACCACTTCATTAAGCTGAAGTGGTCTGGGTGCCTAGAGTGGTCCTTTAAGATAAACCCAGAGGAGCACTAGAAACAATTTAACACTTACCCTCTATAAGGAAATAGATGAGTATAGAGAATAACTGAAATAAAATAAGATGGCAAAATATGGTGTAGTATATAAGGATATGGAGTGGTTAGAAGGTTATATGTAACTCACTCACATGGCTTAGAGCATTGGGTGGATAGGCTCAAGTCACTCTTGCAGGGGCATATTCAGGTAATACCAAACCTCTTCTTATATGAGTCCAGGTACTCCGAAAAAAAGATAAGAATTAAGCAAATGCTCCTAGTGTATTATCCTTGGTACATATATAATAAAAAGTGATGCTAATTAAATGCTCACCTTCTAGAGAGCCAAATATGTTGGGCTCTCAGTGTAATATGCACTGTGCCTTTAAGAGGGCACAACTCTTCTTTAGTAGCAGGAATATACAGGGACTAGCTGGAATTGTTAAAAAGGCTATTATACTTTATTTACACAAAAGTAAAAATAAATAAAAGCAAGCCAAATACCAGTAAAATACTGTCCCAAAGAGTCGTCCTGATTGTCCGAGACACATTTCACCTTGTCCTAAGGCTTTCTCAATCCGTTTGGGGTATATTTAGAGAATAGAGATGAGTAATATTTAATATAGTTCAGCTGCCATTCTACAGGTAATAAAGTGTTGCACATAGTGGGGCTCTATGTCCCCAGAGGCTGAATATTTTAGGATGTTAATGTTGAAACCGAAAATTGTACTACATGTTTGAAGAGGAGAAACGGTCGTTTCTGACTTAGCGACATATAACAATATATCATCCGCAAATGCTATGAATTAAGAGACAATTTGCCTATTGGTATACCTGAAAAGAAAAATGTGTTGCAGAGCTACCGAATATGCAGATCTAATGATAGATTAAAAAGGAGAGGGAATAAAGGACAGGCCTGATATACCTCCCCAAAGTCCAAACCATTGATAGTGATTCGGGTACTTGTAAAGTTATATAAGTTATCAATTAGATTTAAAAAAATTGTATAAGAAATGGGATTTAGATCTCTGAAAAGTTGTGGTCAGACGACCAGGGCAAAGGCTTTGTCTGCATGAAGACTAAGGAGGAAAGAAGGAGGGACTCTAGGGGAATTTCGGGCCGATACTATGACTGCAATGGCCATTCTCAGTGACTTTTATAGTTCTTTCCTTATCCTCTTTATTCACCTGTACAATCATATCTTGCTAGATTACATCTGAAATACCAATAAATCATAGACCAGGGCTAGACACACTTTACTTAAATCTACTTTACTGGTAATCCTGTTAACATGAACTACCACCTTATCAACATTGTGTTAACTGTGCCGGTGAATGAACTTGGTGAGGCCGGTTTTAGGTCAATATTTTTTCTTGTTGCTGTTGTGAGAGATTTTCAATTTTAATAAAATCAATACAGAAGTCCCTGCCCTGTTCCCTGGAAACAGTCATATATAACTTACTGTGGGTAGCTTGAGTGAAAAGTTGGAGTCCAGGGGATCAAAGCATGCTGGCATCCTGCTCAGAATAAAAAGGCATGCATCCTTAAAATTAGTTCAGTTAAAGAAGTGACAACAAGAAAAACGAAAAAAAAAAAAAAGTGTGGCTCTCTTGTAGGGACAGATCAAGGCAATGCAATCCAGTGAGAATATCCGAGTATGTTTTGAATGAAGGTGTATTTTTACCTAGGCATACATTCAACAGAGGGTGCAAGGTTTTACCAGGTCCTAATTATTTTTTTATTAATAATTTTTGGTACCTATCATATTTGTTTCACCCACACTCTCCTGCCCATACAGGCTTTCAAGTCTATCTCCAATCCCCCATGAATATAAACATAATACCCATAACAGGTTTATTTACACTCTGCCGTATATATACATACATAATTTGCATACCTACCCCTCCATACACACATACAAGCAGGCTTCCCCACACCTTCTCCTCGGCACATATATAATACAAGTAAATAGACATAGCTCCTCCCTTACATACATAAAGACATTCCCACACTCTCCCATATGTAGGGACATTCCCACTCTTGCCCATACGTAGAAACATTCCCACACTCTCCCATATGTAGGGACATTCCCACTCTTGCCCATACGTAGAAACATTCCCACACTCTCCCATACATAGTTACATAGGCTGAAAAGAGACATGTGTCCATCAAGCCTTCCTCACATTTGTTATTTGCTGTTGATCCAAAAGAAGGCAGAAAAGAAAAAAAACAGTTTGAAGCACTTCCAATTTTCCAAAAAGCTAGGAAAAAAGTTCCCTCTTGACCCAAGAATGGCATTTAGATTAACCCTTGGATCAAGAAGCATTTACCCTACGTTGAAAAATTATATCCTTGAATATTCTGTTTTTGCAAGTATGCATATTGCTGCTGTTTAAACATCTGTACGGACTCTGATAAAACCACTTCTTCAGGCAGAGAATTCCATATCCTTATTGTTCTTACGGTAAAAAAACCCTTTCCTTTGCCTTAGACTAAATCTTCTTTCTTCCAGTCTAAGCGCATGACTTTGTGTCCTATGTAAAGTCCTGTTTGTGAATAGACTATCACACAATGGTTTGTATTGGCCATGAAAATATTTGTATAATGTTATCATATCCCCTCTCAGGCGACGTTTTTCTAAACTAAATAGGTTTAAATTTGTTAACCTTTCTTCATAGCTAAAATTCTTTCTAGTGCCATAATATCCTTCTTTAGAACAGGTGCCCAAAATTGCAAAGCATATTCAAGATGTGGTCTTACTAGCTATTTATATAGAGGCAAAATTATATTCTCATCCCGAGAATTAATGCACTTTTTCATGCATAACAATACCTTACTGGCCTTAGCCACTGCTGATTGACATTGCACATTGTTGCATAGTTTGTTGTCTATAACAATTCCCAAATCCTTCTTGTGTGTGGTTATCTCTAATTTGCTTCCATTAAGGGCATAAGTTGCTTGTGCATTTTTGACGCCAAAGTGCAAAACCTTGCATTTTTACACATTAAATTTCATCTGCCATTTGAGTGTCCAGTCCCCATTCTATCTAAATCCCTCTGCAGCAAAGTCATATCTTGCTCACATTGTATTATTTTACAGAGTTTTGTGTAATCTGCAAACACTGAAACACAACTTTCAATGTTTTTTTCAAGATAATTTATAAACATGTTAAATAGAAGGGGTCCCAGAACAGAACCCTGAGGGACACCACTTGCCACCTCTGTTCAGCTTGAAAATGTTCCATAAAAGACATTCCCTCACTCTCCCATATGTAAAGACATTCCCAAACTCTCCCATATGTAAAGACATTCCCAAACTCTCCCATACATAAATACATTCCCAAACTCTCCCATACATAAATACATTCCCAAACTCTCCCATATGTAAAGACATTCCCAAACTCTCCCATATGTAAAGAAATTCTCAAACTCTCCCATACATAGACATTCCCTCACTCTCCCATATGTAAAGACATTCCCGCACCCTCCCATACGTAAAGACATTCTCAAACTCTTCCATATGTAAAGACATTCCCAAACTCTCCCATACATAAAGACATTCCCGCACCCTCTCATATGTAAATACATTCCCAAACTCTCCCATATATAAAGACATTCCCAAACTCTCCCATATGTAAAGACATTCCCACACTCTCCCATATATAAAGACATTCCCACACTCTCCCATATGTAAAGACATTCCCAAACTCTCCCATACATAAAGACATTCCCACACTCTCCCATATGTAAAGACATTCCCACACTCTCCCATATGTAAAGACATTCCCAAACTCTCCCATATGTAAACACATTCCCACACTCTCCCATATGTAAACACATTCCCACACTCTCTCATATGTAAACACATTCCCACACTCTCCCATACATACAGACACATTTACACTTTCCGGTGCATGCATACATACAAACATACACACACACATTCATACACACACACTACCCCATCATGAATTCATACACAGAGACATACCTACTCTCTCCCACCTACTCTTTCCCATATATACAGGTATATCCATAATTTGCCTTACATTCAGGCATATCCACACTTTCCCGTGCATTAGTTAAGATTAATATAAGAAAAAACAAAACTGACATACTTTGATCCTATAATGTCCTTTTTTAAGATTTCTTGGCAGCTATCATGCCCTTTAAACATGGCTTTGAGTGCATTGCCACATGCTGAAGCCATTTTCTTCATTTCCCACAGAGCATATGGCACTATTACAAAGTGTGATTGTGTTATAAATTTCCATGTTCACACACCTGATGTCATGTGTAGGAATGTTATGACCCCAGCTGGGCGTCCACAAACGGCGAGCTATCAGTCAGTTATAAGAGACAGACAGGTAGATTGCTATCAAGCTTTTGGCTACCTTATGTATACATAAGAAAATCAAGCCACTGTCAAACTGAGATGTTTCTGCTAGTACAATATAAAATCACATACTGTATCTTAGAAGACGTGGGAATTTAAAACCATTTTATCACGGTAACACGCTTAAATGGTCACTGCATAAAATAATTGCTAGTCTCTGCTAGCATTATTTTGGGGATCACAATTTGAGTATCGCTTCCCTAGAACTAGGTACGAAAAACCGGCAAACGAAACTCTAGATCTATAAACAGCTGCCAATCATCTGAACTACTACAGTGTAGACAATTTAAAACTAATATGTATTTGTTTTTATTTAAAAGTAAATATCAGTATTATATTTTCCCCTAACCGTACGCTCATGATGATGACTCTTCTCTGAAAATTAACAAAGAAAAAAAAGCAAGCATCCTCAAACTAAATTTGTTTAAATGAAATCTGTACTAACAAATAATGTGAAAAGGAGGTAAAAATTATTACAAATGCAAACATTTTAATACCTCATTAAACACAACTGATAGGCCCTACTTCAATTCTGCCTGATATTGAAGGACTGGTATTGTCTACCTTTGATTTGGACCATAAGCCTGCCATAACATATCTACAATTACTGTTTTGATTAGCCAAATGCTCCTGCCAAGGCGAGCAGTAGGCTCACTGAGCTATTTTAAAGAATGTCTTTCATAAAGTTGGATTCACAAATTCAATTTCACTAATCCTCTTGATTTCAGCCCCGATCTGAAGGGCACAGAGCTCTCAGTTAAGAGGAAGGAAGCTATAGCTGAAATACAAGTTGTTGTTCTATAAAGAAGTATTTCATAAATAGGTTTGTAAAGACATCCATAGTTTGAAGAAGAAAAAAAAAAATAGAAAACTACTTTATTTCCCCCGGCATAATGGAGAAAGTCATTTTCCTTCACATGTTTAATAGCAGCCCCTCTGCAGTATCTGGACTACACAAACCCATGTGATATTGTATGATATATTGATATATTCACATGTTTAATAGCAGCCCCTCTGCAGTATCTGGACTACACAAACCCATGTGATATTGTATGATATATTGATATATTCACATGTTTAATAGCAGCCCCTCTGCAGTATCTGGACTACACAAACCCATGTGATATTGTATGATATATGATATATTCACATGTTTGTGCATAGGTGTTACTGGGGTGTGGGGTCATTACGTTTTCCTTAGGGCTCAAGACCTAGTTATTTCTGTAACTAAGCAAAACACGTGTGTTAGTGACTGTTACATTTTCCCCCCTAAAAAAAGTAATCTGTTATCTAAACACTTGTTTCTGCATACAACATTAAAGCAAGAGAGCGCCCGTATGTTGGTTATGAATTCTTTGTTAAATAAACCTGTCTGGGGTGTAAAATAGTGTTCATTAGTATACCCACGATTCCCGTAAAAATCAGAACATTAGAACCGTTTCAGCTTACATCCAGATAATTAAAGAAAGAAGAGAGAAAGACTGGATGTGGGGGAACGGAAGAGACTCCTCAGATTCACAGATCCAAAACCCAAGTTAGTTACCCAAGTAGCAAATGCCCATTGGCTCAGGGAGCATCACCAAACAGGCATGTCATACCATGCAACCCACACTTTCTGTTAGAGTCAAAATGATCAACGCTAATCCTTCAAACTCGTATCCCAGAATTAGTAGCGTACAACCGACTATGGCAGTGGATCCAAACTTTCTATGGATTTGCAATATCCCATCTGATTTTACAGTGAAACTTTTATTTTTTTGTGTTTGTGACGTCAGGACATAAATTGGAGAGGAGGTACATATGTATATGGTGACAGATATGACTTGTATAATATTTCTGATTATACATATTTACTTTGACTCACAATTTGTTCACTTTCATGCACTCCCACTGCATATGGTAGACAAAAACCTGTCCAGCCACAATCCCTCTGTAGTCTGTAGGTAAAAATCCACAGTGAACCAACTTGGCAGGTGGGACATTTTGTGTGCATATTCCTACAGGTCTATGTGAGAAAAGCCCACACTACTGTAATTTCACTAATGACACTATGCACCAGTAGAGAGACACTCTCCTGTATGAGACCCCTACATTCAGCAATTCAGCACTAGCTATATGGACAAAGAAAGGTCTTATATATTTCACACTTTCTGGATTTACTAGATAAAGAATTGTCAGTTATTGGAATGTACATTTCATCACACATAGAAGGTCCGTAGAATAGAAGGTTAACTGTTGACTCTCTAAGATTTTTTTTTATTTTCTAGTATCTATGTATGTGTAGTGCCACGGAAATAATGGACTTGAACCAAACTCCATAGTGATTAATGTATCCATGTAAGTTTTTTTAAAAAAAGCTCAAATGTTCTCTTAAGGCTATATTTACCAAAATAAAATAAAATTAGGAACCGTCATGTCTGATATGGATATTTTGTAGGATTGGACCGCATTCTGTTTATACGTACGTACATTATCATTTATTTACAGAGAACATGATCAGAAAACGATTCATCATTTCTGCACGGTTTTGCCCAGCCATATATTACCCAGCAACCTGCAGCTAGCTTCACGAATACATCACACGGTGGATAGAAAAGGCCACCACATGTCTACTGCTGGTAAAGAAGACCTCCCAAACATGGATCTAAGGGAGTTCCCAACTGGTGAAAAATCCCATGACAAATTACAGGAGGAACTAAAAGATTTCACTGGGTATGTCTACTTCTAAAACGTGTTTATAATGGTTACAGGAATCCATATATATTTGGTGTTAATATGAAGCAATGCATAGCAGGCATTCTTAATGTATTAGAGACTGCTATTTGCATTCCTCTACATAAAGGCATGTTTCAAACATCTAAGGTTTTATGTAAGGTGTCACAATGTGGCAACCACACCTCCTGCAACTCAACAATGCAGAGGTAGCAATCCTCCATTTCTTTTTTGTATTTTTTTTTTCTTTTTATTATTTAGTGTTGTTTTTATGCTTTGAGGTTTTCAGAGTGTCGGTACACATAGAATAGTGAGTACTTAAAGGTTGTATTAGTTATGATGCGATGAGAACCCTGGCCCAGTTCCCCAGTAATGGTGGAAACTGTTTTGCCCCCTTACCTGGGTCCCCACCAGGCTCCAATACTCCCTGGTGGTCCCGTGACGTTCTCTCCGGCTTCTGTAGAGCTGCCGAAGCTGGAAACTTCGGCAGTCACCATTCATTTGCTGAGAGCAATGACCAATGACTGACATTCTGTGCAACAAAAGAACCGTAGTTTCAGGCTGGCTGATGATACCCCATGACACCGCCAGCAGCAGAGAGGTTAATATCTGTAGGTGCAGCATTTCATAGTGAAACTCTGCACGTCCAGGCACCATGACCACTTCAAGTCACAGAAGTGGTCATGGTGCTTGGAGTAAACCTTTAACATTCTTGGAAAATTCTGGTATTTTCAACAGAAACTAAAATAGGAGTACAGTGCAATGCAATTATTAGAAATACACACCTTTCAAGGTGTCCTCTCCAAAGTATACTCGTAATATGATTTGTTGAGTTGCAGCAAAATATTTTTCAGTATAAACTTACACCTCTCTTTACCCCATTTTTTAAACCAATATTTTTTTTTTTTTCCTTTGGCTTGTTTATGAAATTTATTCAAGTTTAATTTAGAAAGACATTTCAATTACAATTTCATGTATTTGTATGTAGCGTGCAACTCGTAACCGGCCCAAACTAACAGAGGCTCTGCGGTAACTTCGTTAATAGTCAGCGAAGACAGGTGTAATTGGTTGGACACTCATTATCTCTCCTGTAGGAATGTGGCCTCTCTCAAGAAATCACTTACCCATAACTTCCCCTCCCACTCACACAAAGAGCCCCTTATAGAAAGCGTGTGCAAGGGACGCTCGAATCTCATCGTGTCAAGAACTGCCATCAGTCTTCAGCCAGCTGGCCTACACGTTACCAATTTAATGAGTGATGGATATTTGCTTTTGCCAGTCACTGTATCCAGACTCTGTTTGAAAAGAATCTGTACAAACTAGGGTGGAAGAGGACTGAAATGCATTTCTAGCTCCTTATTGCATTAAACATTATATTATATTTATTTTCCAATATACATGTTCCATGCACAGCTTATAATGCCACAGCTATATCATTGCATCAAATACCACCACTTCTCTAATAAATATAATGATATACTTTGTGTTAAAGCGATAGACTTCCTTAGTATGTGTAAGTTAAAAGTAAGAAAGGTTAAATAAGAGAAATAAGACAGGAATAGCATATTTCATAGAAGAAAGACGTGACAAATCTAGGAGAAGGATTATTAAATAGTATTTGGCATGTACGCAAACGTGGTGGAATGTATAACTCTCTGGGTATGTGTCTCCATGTTTCAACTATTGTATGAATCTCTGGGTATTAAAAGAGTATACCTCATACCTTTTCCTCCATTGTATGAAACACTGAATATAAACATTGCATACCTCCCAAGTGTCCCTCTGTTGGATGGATCTCTGAGTGCATACCACACAGTGTTCCCACTATATTAAAGTTTTGTATGGAAACTAATCGTTTTTATACATACATCTCCAAAAAGTAGAAAGTTTGGCTACCGTGGTCTTAAATAAAAAATAAATAAATAAATAACATGGAGTAATCATACAAAATTTAAATCTTTAGACTTTTGAGACAGCCCTTCCACTGAGCAGGTGGGTGCCCAGTGGATGGGAGAATGATCTGATGGATAACATTTAGTGTTAGAATAGGATGAGATCAATGTCAAAGATGTAGGAAATTCACAGAATGAAATCCCTGGATGGTATGCTAATGATTTGTCAAAGAGTGTTCTCAAAATAAGAATTTGACTTATTTGGGTTCCTTGACAATGGAAAATTGAGATTAATTTAAGTATTTTGTCTCATTCTGACACACAAGAACGTATCTGTAATAACTGTGCTGTATAGCTCACAGGGTGAGCATTAGTCAGGTTTATATATTTTAGTAGTATTTAAGTGTTTGGTACCCGTTTACTTGACAAACATTCATGGTTGATGTTACAGGATTCTAGAGACGGGAGTATCTATCTCAGCGTTACAACGTCAGAACCAGACTGGGAGTGTTATCAGCAAGCCACCGCACAGTGCTCGCAGCTTGGAGGACTGGCAGAAAATTGCTGAATATTATGTAGAAGGACCACGGATGGAACTTGTTGGAGAAAAAGTAAGAGGACCTGTTTCCAAGAATAATACCCCCGAGATGGTTTTAATTTGTGTTGAAGAAGAATTAGGCTCAGCTTCTTTTTATCAGCATATAACCCTTAATTTTTAAAAGGATATGAATTCTTATTTCCACCCCTACCATTGTACAGGTCTCTGTTTTGCTAAGTCTGCCTCCTAGCACACCCTTCCTATTGTTTTCACGCAATGTTTCTCAATGTGTATCTCTGCTCTATTTTGTTATGTTTTTCTATCTCAGCCCCCAACCTGTTGACATTGTTCTACACCCAGCCCTTGAGTTGTTCTTCTCGGGTTTCCTGAACCTTCTTTGTGCCTGTCTTCCACCTCTCATACTGGTCTTACTCCATCCTAATCCCTTTAACAATATATGAAGTGTAAAGTCCTAGTATGACTGTATTTGTGGATAGGAATTTATTTTTTTCCTTAAATACTCCTCTACCTCAGCCAAAAATTGTGTCACTCTCACTAATTTTCCATTCTGAATCTATGGTTTTCATGGAGATAGTCTACCTTTTTCTTGTCCTAACCTCTTGTTTTTCTTACGGTTTTATCTACAGACTGGCCTTCTAGGCCTACTTGTCACAAGTATATTTCATTTTTGTCTCATAGTGGTACAATGATATATGTTTGCTTAGTTTAGACACCTTCCAAACACAAAATATATTTCAATTAGATGTTCTCTCTCCATCCATAGCAAGCAATGGCGTAAAAAAGTTTTCATTATGGACATTGTTGTCCACAAACGTAGCTTCAGAAAAAGCTCACTCCTGTGTAGTCACAAAAAGATTCAGTACTGGGAGAAAAGGAGCAAGTTACTAAACACTTTTATTTCCCCCAGGGACGCCTATATTCTTACATGAGACTACTGTGTCTGTAACACAAACTTGTTTCCTATTCTATTTTACTCATAGGCAATAATGAACTCTGAGACCTTAAAGATGTTTTGGGCTCCAGCACCTCCCAAATTTTCAGCACCTCTGTCACATATTCAAAGAACTTTATTTGATAAATATGAGGTAAGTTCATTGAAAGACAAACTGAGCTAAAATTCGCTGTATAGGTTATATGGCTATGTAAGTTGTAACAACAAAAAGTGCATTTGCATTTATTAAAGGGGCACTCCAAGTACTAAAAGCAATTTTGGTGTATAGACCATGCCCCAGCTGATATACTGCTCAGGTCTCTGTTATTAAGAAGTTAAATGACCTTTGTTTCTGTGAATGCAGCCCCAAACACATTTCCACTGGCTGTAACTGTCAACACTAAACTAAAAGATTTAATTTTGCATGATCTTACAGCACGGTGTGTTTACTTTAGAAGTTCTTATCGCCTGCTCTTTTTTTTTAAAGTTTTTTTTAATTCTTTATTTTGTTGTGCTGTGAGCGGAAGATAGGGTTAATGTACAAATCGATGTACATTACAGTGTTATACAGTAGTCACTGAACAATTTGTGTGTTACAGCTTTTCACTTTAAAAAAAATAAATAGAAATTAACTTAACATGCGTGGGTGCCTAGGCGGTATTAGGACAGAGTAGTGAGTAGATTTACATCTGTTGGAGAGTAAATGCCACTATCTAGGTTGTGTAGTGGTAGTGGTGGTATGATCCAGAGTTGGTGCTTTACGTATACTTTTGATCCTATGGGGAGTAATTTAGATAAGTGCCACTCGTGGATCAATAGGGTGGATTTGTAGGTGTAATTTCGATTAGAGGTGCGTGAGAGTAGACTGTGTGAAAACTCTTCCTCCTTGTGGAGGATGTCCTGCTCTGCTAATTGAATAACTAACTCCTAAAAGTCAGAGAATTATAGTGAGACTGCAGAGGCATGGTATATACACCCCAACCACTTCATTAAGCTAAACTTGCTTTGGTGCTTGGAGCGTCCCTTTAATAAAATGTATTTAAATTTCCAGTTATTTTGCTGACCCCAAGTCCTGCACCACTATTTTGTATCATAGGAAAATATAGCATGCTGGCACCAAATACATTTGAACTCATTTGTGACTTTAGAGGAGTAAATCTATCTATAAGCCGACCGTAAAATGGATATAATAAGATGCATGAAAACTGGGGTGAAATGTCTGGTCACAAAAGGGGTATAGGACCATCGCCAGACCTCTGTGGGTGATAGGAGATCATTCGTAGTGTCTGCTTGTTTCTTAAGGAGGTGTGCCACAATGATTAGAATTGATTTTGTAATTTGGGAACACTTGATGAATCACCTGCTGAATAAGGATGTTTGTAAACTTCTTGTCATCTCCATTACATGTGAACTTCAGAGAAAGGTTTTTTTAATTACTGGCATTCTGTTTTAATTATTTGTTATCTGCTGGAATGCATTCAACCCACTCTCATTGCAAGAAACCCCTGGGTAGTTAGACTAGTAAAATTTAAAACTGAACTTTTTTTTTTCTAAATTGTATTTCAATATTTTATTATGTTTTTAGTTGTTAAAGGGAAACTGTAGTGCCAGGAATGCATCTTACTATAGCTCCCCCCTCCCTCGCTCCCCCCCAATTGGTGCAGGATCCAGAGCTGATGACCCTTACCTGGGTCCAGCGCTGATGTCCCTCGTCGTCAGCCGGTGGGGGACACCTGATGCGCATGCTGTGGGTTTTGGGTGACGCTGCACGTCCCCATACATAAAGTGAGGACATCCAGTGTCCCCTTATAGCCCGGAAGTTAACCCTCAAAGGCAATTATTGCAGTTCGTTAAAAAAAAATTATGAGCTTAATTACCGAATCTTATCGACAGAAAATAATAAAACAGAAATACCTCCCAAGGGTCATGTATCTGGTGGATGTGGTGCTACAGGGAAACTCACAGGATATAGCTATCAGAAAACACATGCCTTATCCTAATCTCTTGCTTTCATCTTTCAAGTAAATCCGTACCCCATAACAGCAGTGTCCAGTGAAGCAGGATTTCTGTGCGCGGGGTAAAAGGGTAGGTCACTGATGTGAATCACGTAACCAGAACCGCCCTAAGGGACAAACATGCCCAAAAAAGGGGCGTGTCTGTACAAAGAATTAGATGGTCAGCTTGCCTGCATACTGTGCAGACAGCACCCTGAGCTTGGCATAAATGCGTCTAATGTTGCGCTCACTCAACGCTTTTTAAGGACTGTCCCCTAGCACTCGCTGGTCCACTCCTCTCCTAACCTTCTCACTAGCAGGCAGAAGCTCCTCTTATACAGTCTGGGACAGAGTAAAGGTGTAGATAGTGAGTGTAGAAGAAATGGAACATGCCACAGTGTTAGAGAGACTGAAGCAGTAAGAGCATTTACATAGTGTGCAAAGTCAGCTTTACCTTAACTAATTTCATTGTCAGCCAGTCCACATGAGTTTTGTTCCCCTATGTCCCTCGTAAGTTTCCATACCTAAGCAACAGCATGTGACGAGTATTAAAAGAGAATATAAAAATAAATAAATATATATATATATATATATATATATATATATATATATATATATATAAGAAAAAATACAAAATACTCCTGCACTCACGCTCTATGATCCCTTAGAAGCTGGGTGCTAGCATGCCATGGCTAGTATTATCCATCTGTCCAAAATAGGCAGCAGCACTCACGCATTAAAAGTCCAAAATGTATTAGTATAAAATATAAAAAACGATCAACGTTTCAGTACTGCATAGAGGACTTTCATTTGATCCTGTCCTATTTTGGACAGATATATATATATATTTTTTTCTTCGTTTTTTTAATCAATGGGCCTATTCTATAGGCATGGGCCTGGAACTGCACCTCCATGAGCCCCTATGTTAATCCGGCCTTTGGGTTAAGGGACCTGGGACAGTGCACCCAAACCACTTCAATGAACTGAGGTGGTGTGGGTGCCTATAGTGTCCCTTTAACTATTTTATTAATATATTCAGTTTATTTTTACAACATTCAAGGACAGCTATAGTGAATCTGAGAAAATATAAATAGCCAAACATAACTAATTTTGCTTTTTGCTTCAACAAGTTCCCCAAAATAAAATGGTTTAGTATAATATATAAATCACTGGTAAGACCACATATTGAATATGCTGTGCAATTTTGGGCACCTGTTCTAAAGAAGGATATTATGGCACTAGAAAAAGTGCAGAGGCGGGCTACAAAATTAATAAAAGGAATGGAACATATCAGCTATGAAGAAAGGTTAACAAATTTAAACCTATTTAGTTTAGAAAAACGTCGCCTGAGAGGGGATATGATAACATTATACAATTATATTCGGGGCCAATACAAACCATTGTGTGGAAATCTATTCACAAACCGGACTTTACATAGGACACGAGGCCATGCGTTTAGACTGGAAGAAAGAAGATTTGTCTAAGGCAAAGGAAAGGTTTTTTTACTGTAAGAACAATCAGAATGTGGAATTCTCTGCCTGAAGAAGTGGTTTTATCAGAGTCCATACAGATGTTCAAACAGCTACTAGATGCATACTTGCAAAAACTGAATATTCAAGGATATAATCTTTCAATGTAGGGTAATAACTGCTTGATCCAAGGATTAATCTGACTGCCATTCTGGGGTCAAGAAGGAATTTTTTCCTAGCTTGTTGCAAAATTGGAAGTGCTTCAAACTGTTTTTTTGCCTTCTTTTGCCTTCTTTTGGATCAACAGCAAAAAAATGTGAGGAAGGCTGAACTTGATGGACGCAAGTCTCTTTTCAGCTATGTAACTATATTACCACTTTGTTTCTTAAATACAACTAATATGACTGAGACAGGGGTACTGCATTACAAGACAGAGGAACGGTCACATTTTCTTGGTGACTGTTAAATTTGACCTCAATGCTGTTAAAAGTATGCATTGTAGGGTGAGTACAAACAAACCGGCTGCACTGATTGGTGGTGTGTTCTGCTAAGCCCTGGAGCCTTGCATACTGTAGCATTTACAGAAGGATTATCCACAGAAAGTGCTCCAACTCTAACCCAACTACACATATGGGTGAGATCTAACTAATTACCATGCATATATAATGCCTACTATTGACTTCCAGAATGTGCACACACTGAGACTGTAAATACATTTTTTGATTCAATTTTTTATTATTTTTTTTCTTTTCTTCAATTTTTCCAACTGGCAAGAAGTCGCACTTATATGGTTCCCTGGTGCAAAGTGCAATTAGGCACTAGAACTATTGACTGGGTTGGACTCGTTTAGGTCGCTTTATTATAATATGGTGTATTATTAACAACGTGTGTTGGTTATGTATTTAACCATTCAGCATTTTCATATTTCTTTGACTATATTATGCAAATGATGTTAAGTACTACCGCTATTTAGTGTAAATAAGCACCAAGGATTGCCACAGTGGTTATGGTGGGATGTGGTATTTGAGTGTATTAAACTAGATGGATTTAATGGATTATCTGTTTTCTGGTATGGCAATAAAGTCTTTGAACTAGTAGT
Organism: Pelobates cultripes; assembly: GCA_933207985.1. NCBI lineage: Eukaryota > Metazoa > Chordata > Amphibia > Anura > Pelobatidae > Pelobates > Pelobates cultripes. Next base: position 74,949,240 of record OW240924.1, read on the forward strand.
TATCTAGTGTTGAAGCATGTACTTAAATAGATGTATTTAGTACTTCTAGAGTGCAGTATCATATATTTGTATGTTGTGCTAATCCTACCTATTTACTATGCATATGCAATCATGGTCACGTGAATGAAATCATACGTGTTATTAATTTACATCAAATGCCAGAATGACTTGGAATTTATTACAAATGTAATAAAAACGCACTATTGAAGCACCGATAGCTTACCCATAAGAAGATACCATATGAATTTTAACCATTTTAACTAGGAAGCATGCATTACCAAAAGAGTCCAGATGATGTCACATGTGTGTTAAACAGAAAGCTGTAGAATTTTTTTTTATCACAGTATGGATAACCTAACCAGACTTGGTAAGTGTCTCTCGGGGTTTACTTACTAAAATGTGAATCACGCTCACATCAGAGATGCAGAATATTTCTATCTCTGCTGCTTCAGTCTGTTGTCAGTGCACTGTTTAGTAAATAATACCTTTAGCACTTTTTTTTCACATAGGGCAGTATTCAATCTCTTGGGTACAGCGTCCCTGCTGTAATGCATCGTGCCACCATGTAGATCTAGCTAAGAATAGCTACATTATTATTTTTTTTTACTTCTACACCTGTGAATATTCATGTTATGTTTTTTTTCTTCTGATTTTTATTCTAGGCCATGATGACCGATATTGACAGCTCTGATGTTTTATATAAATTAATATGTTTTATATGATGAATTATATTCCCATTATATTGAGCCAGCTACCTTAGTTTTGGAACCTGAATACGCTGTACAAGCAAGCCAACCAAATAATTAGGACATAGTGCCCCTAACCACTTATAGAGTACTGTTGGTTTATGTTTTGATAATGATCTGTTCTTTATAAACCATATTCCCAAATAGAATGCCCTCCTAAAATAAGTGACAACAGGATTGTGTAGAACTGCGAATGCTAAACTCACAATTCATACAGTTAATAACAACCATATTGTAATGAAAGCATATGCTGTGATTTGTCCACAAAAGATTAATATTGTACAATAAATAATATTTTTTTTTAAATATATTATTATGTGTTTAGAGCTGTATGGAAGAACAAGAAATGGGAGATGAATTATCTTTTTTAGAAGAGGAGAGTGAATCGTCAGATGAGGAAGCTGACCCAGAGACTCAAGCACTCAGAGTGAGTAACCAGGGCCAGAGGCATACCTTCCTTACATGGCACCTGGAGTGGAAATGTATTCTGACACCCTCCCCCAACTGCAGTTTTTTGTTTTTTTTTGTCTCACTCTACTCCCCCTAAACCCCTTGTTATTAGTTAAATTACATATATGCAATTTAAAGGGACACTATAGTGACCAAAACAACTTTAGCTTAATTAAGCATTTTTATTGTATAGATTATGCCTCTGAAGTCTCACTGCTCAATTTTCTGCCATTTAGGAGTTAAATCACTTTTGTTTATGCAGCCCTAGTCACACCTTTTCTGACTGTGACTGAAAAAGTCTGTTTGGAAACAAAATGGTTTAATGTTCAATCAGATATTAACTTACTTTAAAAGTTTTTATTCCTGCTCTATAAATTAGACTTTAAATACATACAGGAGGCTCCTGCATGGTGTCAGTAACTGTCTGCCTGTGTGTGTGTGTGTGCGCATCTGCTAGTGAGGGAGCCTCTGTGTGTATGTGCCTGCTAGTGAGTGAGCTTGCATGTGTGTCAGTGAGCTTGTCTGTAGGGATCATATGTGTGTGTTAGTGAGCTTGTCTGTAAGGAGCATGGGTGTGTTGGAGCCTGTCTGTGGTGAGCATGTGTGTACAGTGAGCTTGTCTGTAGTAAGCATGAGTGTGATCGTGAGCTTGTCTGTAGTGACCATATGTGTGTGTCAGTGAGCTTGTCTGTAGTGAATGTGTGTTAGTGAGCTTGTCTGTAGTGAGCATGTGTGTGTCAGTGAGCTTGTCTGTAGTGAATATGTGTGTTAGTGAGCTCTTCTGCAGGGAGCATGTGTGTGTCAATGGTCTTGTCTGTAGGGAGAGTGTGTGCACATCAGTGAGCTTGTCTGTATTGAGCATGAGTGTGTGACAGTGAGCTTGTCTGTAGTAAGCTTGTGTGTGTTTCAGAGTTTGTCTGTACTAAATTTGTGTGTGCCAGTAACCTTGTCTGTGTGTGTCATTGAGATTGTCTGTCAATGAGCCTATTTGTGTGCATCAGTAAGATTGTCTGTGTCTGTGTGTGAGTATGCTTTACTGTATAATTGAATTACCCTAAAAGAACTAATATTTTGAATTAGAAGAAGAAATGTATCAATAAAATAAATCACCAGGGCTCCAGTATCCAGGCAACTGAAATAGTTGGCTGCACTCTGATTTCCTTAAAACTGAACTTTTATTGAAATATTTAAGAGAAGATCAATTAAACGTTGATCTTCTCTTAAATATTTCAATAAAAGTTCCGTTTTAAGGAAATCAATGTGTCAGTCCCTCTTGTGGACTTTCGTCATGATCCTGATGCAAGTCCACAAGAGGGACTGAAACGTTGATCTTCTCTTAAATATTTCAATAAAAGTTACATTTTAAGGAAATCCGAGAGTGCAGCCAACTATTTCAATTGCCTATATATATTTATATATAACACCCTACATAGCACAATGACTTATGGGGCTGGCATAGATTTTTTTCCAGGGCTGCTTCGTTTCCCTAGTCCGGCCCTGATTCTATAGTTAACAGAATTTGCAATAAAGGAAGTGTAAATATTAGATGACTCTTTACAGGAAGTGTTTAGGAAGGATGTGCAAGTCTTATGCAGTGAGGTATGACTTGGCCTGCATAAACCAAGTGATTTAACTTCTAAATGGCAGATAATTGAGCAGTGAGGCTGCAGAGGCATGTTCTATACACCAAAACTGCTTCATGTAGCTGAAGTTGGTTTTTGTGACTATAGTGTCCCTTCAAAATATAGAGAAATCCATATATATACATATTTTCTTTCATACACAAACATACATTTAAATATACATACTCATATACACAGACTTTTACACACACATTGAAATACACACATTTAATTATTATTATATTTATTTATTTTCACTGTGAGGTCCATCCAGCCGTCCTTTCCTTACCTTGGAAGGAAGTTGGAGTGGAACCTCATTCCTGGGGTTTAGTGGAATGCTGCTGGGATCTCTCTCTACTGATTGCCCAGCTCCCTGCACCTCTTTACTGATGTTGGGGCTGGGATGACATCACATTCCACCTCTCAGCGTCAGTACAGAGCGCACAATAAAGTGTCATAGCCGGTATCTACTGCGCAGCACCCCTGCCACCAATACATCGGTAGGCAGTTGCCCATGCTGGCAGAGAGCGGTGCTCTGAGTAACTCTTTGCCACATGTTACCTGCGATGGACTGCTTGCACAGCTAATATCTTAGTTGATGTCTGACCTTGGCAATACGTGTACTGTCTATTAAAATGATGCTTTGCAGCCTGTGTAACATCGTAAAAGTGATGAGTGGAGCAAAGAGAAACACCAATATACAGACAATAAGAAAATAAATAAAATAAAATACAACCTTACAGGGAAATGTATAGTGTTTCCTCCAATGGGTATTATTATATGTAAGGAAAAAGAGAAAATATATGCAGTAATAGTGCAGATGGTAAATAACTGCAAGTGATTCACATATATTATATATGGCCTTATAGCACTTAGATACTACAAAAATAATGTGCTTCACATAAAAATGACAAAATTTATTATCTGCTACATGCAGAGAAAAATTAAGATAAATACATAAACAGAAAAAAGAGCAATTTCTATAAAGAGAGTGATTAGCCCCTTACTGAAAAAGTTGGTGAGTAAAACAGTCTAGGCTGTAACTCACTATAAGAGCTTATGGCAATGGGATGGCAGGCAGACTGTGGCGTGCATGCAGTCCTCGGTCGGATCCACATATTTGCGGTTATGTTTGAGTCTCTTCCGAGTTCCATCTGCAACAAGCCCCTCCCCCTTTCGTGACGTCAACGCGCTTCGCCGTATTCCGGCTTCCTCAGGACGTGTTCATAACCACCATGTTGGTTATGGGCATATAAAGGGCAAAGTCCCTTCTGATAGGCTCTAGTAAAATTTGCATAATTGCTTCTTATTAAAATCCACATGACATCAGATCATGATGGTAATTTTTACACACATCAATCAAATTCCAAATTAAACAATCCATGTCAGCGTTTTAGTGAACATCATAGAACAGTTGATCATTAAACTTCATTCATAAGCAAGTTACATATAGTTCTTAAAGTGACATCAGGTCATAATAGTAATGTTTACACACATCAATCAAAATTCAGATAAAGTAATCCATACCAATGTTTTACATATGTATAATAAATGTCATAGAACAATTGATCATTAAACTTCATAGCCTGTGTAACATCGTCTAAAAATAAAATCACAAACATAATGTCTGATGTCATGCATCATGATGTTCTTTTCTTCTTTTCTTCCTACATTTAATAGGACAGAATATTGTCTCGGAGGTATAATTCACTGCCAGACCTCAATTCCCCAACTGCACTACCATCATATCATCCATTAAAGGTATGTTCAATTCTAACGTTAGAGATATTCTATTCTGCTGATGACTGCATAGATAACAATCTATTCTGTATTAATAAATTAGCTTTTCTATTTTTAGTTAACTAATTGCACATATTAAATGCACCAATAGTGCACATCCTAATTTGATTCTTATAAACTGTGTAAAGACCATCCCTTGCACTAGTTAGTATATACAAATGGAGATGCCATTGTGGTAGAAGGAGCATGGACCATGCTGCTGGTGTTATGGAACAGGGGGGCATAATACAAAATAAACTATAGAGCCAAAAAGGAGGTATTATTACAGAAACTATTTATACTATCATGTATGCTGGACATGCTCCAATTAGTGTTTTGGAACGGATGCTGTCCTGGGTCTTGGGGGAAAAATTAGCACCAATTCTTAGCTCCTATCAGACCACACTGATAGTTTTAAAGGACCACTCTAGGCACCCAGACCACTTCAGCTTAATGAAGTGGTCTGGGTGCCTGGTCCTTCTAGGGTTAACCCATTTTTTCATAAACATAGCAGTTTCAGAGAAACTGCTATGTTTATGAATGGGTTAAGCCTTCCCCTATTTCCTCTAGCGGCTGTCTCATTGACAGCCGCTAGAGACGCTTGCGTGCTTCTCACTGTGATTTTCACAGTGAGAGCACGCCAGCATCCATAGGAAAGCATTATGAATGCTTTCCTATGTGACCGGCTGAATGCGCGTATGTTTTCCTGGTACTATAGTGGTCCTTTAAGCATTGATGATCTTGAGTCTGTGAAAGTCGACCTTTAGATCATAATATTTTGTGCTTTCCAATTTCTCTCACGTGATAGTAATACTTTTCTTTTCTTTTCTGTTTCCAACTTTCCTTTATCACCTTCATAGCCTATTGCAGCACATTTTATGGTCATTTCATGTAATAAGTGATTATACTGTCTGGAAGCTGTATTGACCATTGTTATCTTACAGTTCATACTTTGCTTACCGTCACACATTACAAACTTGGTACATACATTTGTTGTATCATTGCTTATGTTTATGTAGATATTTAAAAAATCATTAGATCTGGGTTTTTTCCCCCGTGTAGTGGAAAGTGTAATAAAACAATTGGAAAGGACCATGATTTATATTATTTATTTATTTATTTATTTATAAAATATTTTACCAGGAAAGATACATTGAGATTTCTCTCGTTTTCAAGTATGTCCTGGGTCCACAAATCATTGCATTGTTACATTAGGTACAACAAAATACAAAAACAACATTAATACACAATATATACAAAATTTAACATAGAACAGGCAGGAAATATATAATCAACCATGTTAATGCTAATTAAATAATACATTGTTCCCCTGCTGATGGGAGGGAGCTGTTACTCTGCCAGGCTGCTTTTTGGGTTTTATTGTAATTTAATACAAAATCTATCACACTTTGATAAACCACTGTCCATCTATAGCATGTTAATGCTTTTTACAGATTTAATTTTTCTTTCCATTCTCGTTTTCCTAGAGTTCACTTTCATTGTCCGCTCCAGACATATTTGAGCACAGGGATACACAATTCAACTTGTCAGCTGACTTTCAGACTAGCATGAAAGAACTTGAATTATTAAGGCGGCTGTCGCAGAAGCAAGCATCAACCCCAAACCTTTATCCCAATTTAGACACTGAACCAAATGTCACCCATGTTACCGAACCAGTACCCACCCAACCAGAAAACATCCTTACAATGTCTTTACCTAAGGAGATACAAAAACCTTTATACCTTCCTCCAAAACCTGACTTAAAATCTGTTCCTCTCCATAAGCAGAAGAAATCTAGGAGAAGAAAACAGCTCGATCCAGGGAAGTTGCAAATTATATTTCACCAATTAAACCAACCACCTCGAACGATTGAGAGGTTAGACATTCGCACACCCCATATATTACAACTTTCTCTCTTTATATTTGTGATACTTGTTTCCTGATAGATACTATTTTACGATCTGATTTGATGACTGAGGAAAACAAACTTATGGTTTGGCATGTTTTTTTGCTACTTTTTAGTCTATTATAAGTTTAATATTTCTTAATGTGTACAGGTGTATGCTGTATTGATCTTATACATTAGCCGATGACAAAGTATGTATTATTATTGGCATTTCTATAGTGTCAACTTATTCGGCAGCGCGTTACAGTATTAGAAAGGATGGAAATTTAACAATAAATAAGTCAATTCCAAAATGTTACAGGAACAATAGATGAGGACCATGCGTATTACAATCTAGATCTTACAATTTAGAAGAGGCTTTTTTGTGTGTGTGTCCGTTTTATTTATCTCTCTCTCTCTCTCTCTCTCTCTCTCTCTATATATATATTTAAACATTTCTCTTTTGTGTAGGTCTTTGTCACTTGTAAGACTGCCAACCGGTGTCAGACCTTGTTCTGGATATCGCTCTCGGAGCTATAGTCTTCCCGGTCAACTGGACTTTTCTTCCTTTCGTAACATGTATGGTGCAGTTCATCCAGAAGAGGATACTCGTGAGTGGGTCAGAGAAATCTGGAATAAATGGTTTGATGAAGTGTTTCCACCAAGTTCTGCATCACTGCAATCCACTGAAGACTATTTTGATGATGCTCAGAAAGATCTAGAGAAGCATGATGGACAGAAAGAGGTTTCAATGATGCCAGTCCTGGATTCAGTGCTACCCCTTCTGATAGAAGACCCAACAGCAACTGTACAAGACGTGGAGACTGAGATTACACGACTGTCACTTCTGATAGAAGGAGAAAAAAAAACCTTACCGATTCACTACTGTAGAAGAGGTGCACTTAATAGGAAGTTGGGACATTTAAGGCTGGCCCTTCAAGATCTAGATCTGGTAAGAATCTAATGTTATCGCCATTATCAACAAATAGATGTAAATATGTATAATTATTCATTGTTTGCTAGTTTTTATTTTCTCCAGTACTTGTAGCAGATTACATTAGGTGGCTTTAAAATCTGCCCCTTGCTCGGAGGCAAGAAGGGAAAGTCTTAAAGGAACATTCCAAACACCAAAAGCACTTTAGCTTTTGTGTGAAGAGTGTGTCCAGAGCCGGATTAAGGTTTTCCTAGGGCCCTATGCAGATTGGGTCCCCCTCTTAGAGCCTTGGGCTCTGTTTCAGTGAGTAGTGTGTGTGTGTAGGCAGGAGGCCAAGAGCTGTATGGGGGGAGGTGTACCATGTGTTGTATGTGTGTGTGGCTAAGTGTTGTATGTTTATGTTTTGCCAACCTCCTTTATGTACCTTACCTGATGTCCCAGTGGAGTGTGAGCAGAATTCCTGGTGGTCCCAGTGGGTAGAGTTTCATCATCTGTATCAATAGTAGGCACAGACCACTTCAAGAGTGGCCCTGTGGTTCTGGCTTTTAATCAATAACTCGGAGTACCTATCGGAACCTAAGCCAAAGTCATCTGCCTCTGTCCCATAATGGGTAATACGGCTTTGAGTGTGTCCTCTTTTTTTTTCAGTTTACTTAAAGGGCAAATTTCATTAGAAATTGGCACTGCTATAAATTAACCTGGTTACACCCCACAGCTGTCAAGCAGACTTGTTTGTTTATCTCAGTGGCCACCTGCCTTGCAAAGATTTCTCATGGAGCTGCACTGGTAAGTCTGTCATTGGACAGTCACAAAGAGTCTGGGCAGTGTTAGAAGAGGACAGCTTGCAAAGGCTGCTGGCGAGATCTGCACATTTTGCAGGTTGTTTTTACATATACTCCCAATAAAAAAAAAATGCATAATTAAATGCACACATGCTTTCACTGGGAGCTTATTTACTTAATAGTGATTTTTGGGGGGCTGTGGAGTGGCCCATTAAGTGGGTGGAGGTGACTTTAAAGAGGAGGAGTAATAATGGATTGGTTCAAAGGTGTATTGAGCTGCCACTCCTAAAAGTGTGATGTAGTAAAGAACTGGCAAATCTGGCAAGTTCCCATTAGGGACAGATTTAGAATGTTTAATGTAGAATGTGAGCTCACAAACTCACCTTTTCCCTTGGCCATCACTCTCTTTTCTGTGGGATCTACTTCTCCGTCTCTAGCAGGACTCGAGTCCTGCAGGAATGCATGGGAACGGCGTTCCTGCACTTTTTCCACAGCAGGAACACCGTTCCCATTAGTGGTCCTGCAGGTCTTGTTTGCCTGCGAGGCAAACAAGGTATATGCCTTGTAAGCCTAGGGGGAGGTGGCTGGCTGTACTCCAGCTCTCCCTGCTCAGCTCCCTCGCACGCCGCAGAGTGATGCCAGGAGCCGGAATATGACGTCATATTTGCCGTTGCCAGGACTTTAACTGCCTGCCTGCCTGCACAGCCCGGCCAGCAGCCCCACTGGACCCCAGGTAAAAAATCCACTTAGCTCTCCCAAAGGTAGGGAGGCTGGGTGGATTTAAATTAAAAAAATAAATTAAAAAAATGGGGGGGAAATGTGTGTGATGTGTGTGTGTCTGTCAGTGAGTGTGTGTCTGTCAGTGAATGAGTGTGTGTGTGTGTGTCTGGCAGTGAGTCAGTGAGCCCTCCTACCCACCGCAAAGCACCCATACCCACCTCACAATCCCCCTAACAGAACCCCTACCCACCTCACAGTTCCCCTACCCACCATACAGACCCCCTTCCTTCCTCACATCCCCTACCTTCTCACAGCCTTCCTACCCACACCTTGTCACAGCCCCCTCACCCACCCTGTCACCTCTCCACTCACACACCATGTCACTCCCCCCATACACGCACCCTGTCACTCCCACGCACTCTCTATCATCCCCATACACACACTGACACCCCCTCCATACAATATCACCATCTCCAATTACTGTCACCCCTTCACCCAGCTATATATATATATATATATGAGTGTATATTTTTTTTTAAGGGGGCGAGGTGGATATTGGGTAAGTTCCTACACTTTTCCCCCCCAGGACTTAACCCCTGCTCTCTAGGGACTTGTTTATTAAACAACTGTCACTCCGTTCTATCCTATTCTGGACACATTGACAAGGTGGTTCTTATTCTATAGTCTGTGCTTTCACTCGTCCTCCAGATCTTTCTTGTTTTGTTTATTTCTTTCTTCCTTCAATTGAACTGTCCGAGTTTCTCCCTCTTCTCCCCATTATGTTTCCCTTCTCATCTCCACCCCATGGTCACTCGCTCCTCATTCTCCTATCCCACTTATTTTCCCCTTGTAATCTCTCCTGCACCACCTCTGTGTACCAATCCAGAATTTCTAATATATTTTTTGAATGCATTTACTTATTTGAAGTGTCACAATCCCATCAGCAATTCATACTCCTTGCATGGAGTTAACAATTACATCTTTGCCATTGTCTTTCACGCCTCTATCCTGTAGTCCTCACTGTCCAAATATGACAAATCTATTTTATTACATTTTTCATGAAACATCATTGCTTATATTGCAATCAAAAGTAGAAACAGGTAAGTAAACATTACACATTCTAAATGGCACAATATAGTGCAAATTACATTGCAAAACTACTTAGAAAAAAAAGATGAAATAAAATCTAATTTTTAGATTAATTTGCATTTGCGGCTTAAAACAGTATGAGATGTTACTACCAACTTAGAACAGTAAAATTAATTATGCAAAAATATTGCTTATTGTATTGGGTGTCAAGTTATATTCAAAATTTGAAGAAAAGAAGAAGAAAAGAGAAAAATAATAAAATAAATAAATTTAAAGTTGAATATCCACTGGATTGCGAACATAAGACAGTAGGAATGAGATATTAGAAAATGTAACAGTAGGATCCCTCTTCTATTATAATCACTGTACCCCAGCAATTAAAAAAGAAAAATACCTTCATATAAAAAAAATCTACATTTATAAAATACATAGACAGATATAAGTTTAACTTACTTCAGTTAGACAATATAGCTATCACAAGCAATAATCTCTGTATTTACAATTGAGTTTAGAACCTCACTGTGAAAAACAATAATCTCAAAAGTAGCTGCCAAAACCCAGGATTCTCAACATTTCAGCTTCAAAAGTCTTCTTCAAGGGGATGAACAACAGTTCTGTGTGCTCTGTCTGTATATCTAAAATATACCAATAATATAGTAATACATATTTTTTTTCTCAAATCTTGATGGAAAAGGCCAAACCCAAACTACCTCAAGTTTTATAAAATCTAAAGAAAGCCATAAACCACCATTTCTATTTATACTTGTATATGTTTACTAAATAATTAATGTACCTAAGCTATTTTTTAATTATTTCCTCTTCCCCACAGGCTATAAAACAGGAACCACAACTGTTAGATGCATATTGGCACAGGCATTTAATTTACCTTTTGGAAGGGAAGAGTAATGAAGCTTTGGATGACCTAAATGTCATTATTAAATTTAACAAAACCCATGCAGGTAAATCCTCCCAATGGTAACCATTTTATAAATGGAGATCTTTAATATTCTGCAGTAAAAAGTATGCTTTTCACATGATGGGCAATCTATTTATTCTGTGTGTATTCATGTTTGTGTTCATCTCTTTATCACATGCTAGTCTAATATGAATGGGTTTATATCTCCCCTCACATTGTATTGCTCCTAATAAAGGTAGTAACAGTGCATCCCCAGGGCCAGGTTTCCAATTAGACAACGTAGTTTTGGTCAGTGTCCTCTGCAGTCTAGTCAGTCTTAATAGCAGAGACACAGGAACAGCTATAGAGGTTTTAAACCTTAGTGCTGCCCCAGCTCTTCCAGTGTCTGTGTGTGAGGCAGGAAAGAAAGTGGAAGGGATCATATACCACCTGCCCACTAAAAGCCTCTCACACAGGAAATGCCTTGCAGGGATAGCACTGAGTGATGCACATTGTATACCAGCTCCTGCAGTTCTATTATCAATCATAGGAAGGTGAGTACATTGCAAATTAGCCTCTAAATTTCATATTCCTGTACCCAAAACACCCTATTTTTACCTAAACCTTAATTTAACACACTCTCAAAACCTAAACAAACTCTTTCCTTAGACTGAAATCCACTAACTGATCAAAAGTGCCAAATCACAAAGGCAAATTGTTAGAATTGAAAAATGTACTCTTAAGCTTATAACGAATACATAACTTGCATCTCTGAAAAGGAAAGTTAAGAACAGGTGTATAGGATCGTTTCGTATCTGTTACATTGTAAAACCTTTTTACTCTGTTAGTGTATTCTGCAACTGACTTGGCAAAATGTAACCTGTTTTCACCACTTGTAGATGCCTACCTGTCCAAAGCAGAAATATTTAAACAGAAGAAGGATTTCACTATGTCCATCCTGAGTTACAGTCAAGCTCTAAAGTGCCGCCCCCAGGACGATGATATCTATTTCCGCAGAGCACTGATGTACGAAGCACAGGACGATATTATAATTGCCATGGATGACTACGCAAAGGTGCTTTTTATTTGTTGGTCCTTTGTGCCTATACTACATACCTCAGCTATGGAAAGGAGTCCAAGAGAAAACCCCCCCCGTGTTTACACTGCTGTCATGTGTTATACATATGAGTTTCTGAGTGTTCTTATGCAAAGAATTAGAAGTAACATAACGATCAATGCAATTAAAGGGATTAAAAACAGAATGCAGTTAGTACTGCCAGAATATAGTAAACAGCTTGAAGAACGGAGGTACCTCCCTAAAGATAGCACCAACCACTTGAGCAGTATATAGTATATAGCTTATATGTTGGGTTGACCACTTGGTGTAGTCTATAACTTTATAAACCAAGGCAAACAATATTTGGCAGTTTTTGGCTTACACACACTGACAGGACAGACCCAATTTAACGGATCGACGGGCACCCCGACTGGGTGCCTCCGTTGAAGGATGCTCCTAGCGCTTCCCGAAGGCTCCAAGCACTCCAGCCGACACCATAACCACCGTAGACTCCTCCAGAGAGCAAGGCAGGAACAAGCTCTTACAAGAGTTTAGGAGTGATTATAGCAAGGGAATATGCAGAGCATAGCAATCCCTTGTAGCAGATTCCCCCAATAAGAGACATGACTCCAAATTGAGGGTGAAGTAGAACTGACAGAGCTGTGGGTTTATTGTTCTTATATACACATTCTTACACATTAGTACCACCCACAGGGTTTTGTAAAACAACCAATAAACACGTACAATACACTCAGACACTCCCACACAAAATGCTCCCCTCTGCCTGTGATACAATTACCTTACACAATGGGTTAATATAATTATCACAGGCAGGAAAATACACAGTTTTACGCAATATTCATAACTTTTAAAATTATGCATCACATTCACATAGAACTTACATTTTCAGAATCCGCATACTCCAAATACCAACATAACATACCAAAATACATAAAAATATATAACTGTGCAGCTATTGCATAAAACAGGTACATTCAACATATCCCCAGATAGCTTAGATCTGAGCGCACATTATTACTGAATGGCGCTCAGATAACATACATACAGTTCAATTGCCATGGAGCCAAAGTCTTTCACATAGTCTTTCGTTATACGAATGGGCTCCATGGCATAGCTATCTGGGGTATCACTAATTAAATAGGGAAAGTACCGAATGACCTGGCTTCGGGTCTTTGCAGGGGAAAATCAAGCATTTCAACATGGGGCCATAGTCACAGGGCAGGAGGCTGGCAATCAGTCTTCTCCAATGCCCAGTGGCGAGGCTGGTTTCGCCACACCCAACCGACATCCTCTGTAATCCTGCCCTTGGTAAACGCCATGCAACAACTCACAATGATACACATTGTTCTAATAACGGGTGAAAGATGGGAGAATACAAATACACAGGAGTAAATAGGGAATGTTAAATATACAATGGGTATGTAAACCATGCATTAGCTAAAACATTTCATCACTGTATGTTCTTTATGATTTGGAAAATCTGACTTCTAAGAAAGTTAATGAACAAGTGGTTTGGAATTTCCTTGCAGTGCAATGGCCTTTCACTTGGTTTCAGTATTCCTCATGTCACATTATCAACATTTTCATGTCTCTCATCAGAGCTTTACTTTCTTAAAAAGCCTGTAAGCGCTGCGGTGATTTAGTTATTTTCCAATAAACAAAACAAACCACATGTGTATGCTTTGAATGGGAGCTGTATTTGGCAGCTGAGAGCATTGTTCCACTGTTTGCTAAGGTTTTTGGCCAGCTCCACTAACCTAGCTATATGGTACAGAACCTATTGATGTTACACATTTTGATTATTTTTAAAATATTTTATTTCTGCTCGTATGCCACAGGGGTAGGCAATGCATCAAATAGCAATGTACCGAGTGTCCTTTGCACTGTAGGTGTTTAACATCTCTTAAGATTTGCAAAGTCACTCATTGAATGATTCCAATCTATTCCATTTAGTGTTTTTATCACAATCCGAGTCGAACAGATGCCCTCATGAAACATGGCTTGCATTACTTTGAGAACGGCAGCTGGACAGCTGCTGTACAGGACTTCACTTCTCTCATCAAACAAGATTTCAACAATGCAGATGCCAGGTATCATATTCTAATTACACTATTAAGAGTACCGTCATATTTTAATACACAGCTTCACAGCTTGCTGAATGTAAAGTGAATATTTCTAAACTTCCTGGGGGAATTCCATGTTAGCAATCCTTTTCTTTGTGTTATAGGTGGCGTTCTGCTCTGACTTACATTTTTGTAATGTAATTGCAAGTTAACGTATTAATAGAGAGAACAGTGTTGCAGTAAACACTGTATATTTAAGAGAATATGCAGTGTTTACATTACAGCCTAGTGATAACGTCACTGGCCAATCCTCAGATGGCTACTAGAGGTGCTTCCTGGGGCGGTGCTGCACAGTGTGACTGTCATTCAGTGTCAGGAGATGCTGGTTGGCCAGGGCTGTGTTTAGCTTGTGCTGGCTCTGCCCCTGCTTTGCTTCTTTGACAGTCTCAGCCTAGGGGAAAACATTATTAGCTCAGAACATCACTTATGACGATGTCAGCCAAAAAGGCAGATCAGGGGCAGAGCCAGCACGAGCAGACTGAAATAAAGGTAAGATATTACTATATGTAGGGGGGCAAGAGGGGCTAGATGGTGTTTTTAACACTACAGGGACAGGAATACATGTTTGTGTTCCTGACCCTATAGTGTTCCTTTAACACAATAAGAAACATTTAGAAACCTGTTTATATTTGCTTTAATATGGTGAGGTAAAATTGATCAATGTTTGCTTTTCCCACCTTGTCTGTTGATCAGGATTTATCGAGGCCGAGCTTACACCAAACTGGGCCATTATTCAGAAGCTGTAGAAGATTACTCAGCTGCAATTCATTTTGATCCCAATAACTGGCTGGCTTTTTATTATCGCGGGTGTTTGCTGCGCAAAGGCAATCCACAGCAAGCACTGCAGGATTTCAGCATCTCTGGTAATTATTTTAATAAATTAACAAAAATACACAATTATCAAAAAAATAGACATGACAGTTGTTTGTTTTATTTCTGAATGGTATGAATTATACATGAAGAAAAATAAAACACTTGAGTTAAACGTTGGTTACATTTTTTTCCTAAAAATAAATAAATGCAATCTCTCCTATTTAGGTCCATCTGAGCAGACATTGATACTTAATACTTAGATTTACATATTTCCTTAGATTTTTGGTAACCTTTCTAAAATGATTTTATTAACTTAATCTAGTGAATCACTTTTTTTTGCAGTTCTTCTTAATAATGACTTTGAGAATGTGAATGCATTTCTTCACCGCGGTATTTTGTATACAGACCTGGGCATGTGGACTGAAGCTGCATTTGACTTTGAGTGTGTTCTTGCTCTCGATAAGTATGTTTTTGTTTTTCTCACTGCAGTTAGTAGTGCAGTGGAAGTATACACTTTGTTGTATAAGAATTTTGGTCTCACGCATTATTCAGCTAACCTATCATGTTTCCATTCATATTTGTTTCCTCAGAACTGTAGTACTGGCTCATGTCAATCTAGGTCTGATTGCTCTGCAATATCAGCATCGTTACTCTCAAGCTGTCCGCCACTTCTCAGCAGCACTAAGACTAAATCCTACATATCTACGGGCATATCTGTGCCGGGCTCAGGCCTACGAGAAGGTATAGCATTATTGTTTCATGTTAGCTAGTTTTCAATGCCAGAGAAAGTAACTAAATGGGCCTCTAAATGTATTCGTTAGTTGACTTTAAATATAAAAGTATAAATTGAAAATTACAGATGAGATTGCATATCATAAAACTCACATTGTATATTTTTATTTTGGGGTATTTACATAATATTCCATGATTTTGCATATTGTTTACAATTCCCAAAGTTTAGCCACACAAGTCCTTATGAATTGTGAGATCGTACATTTTATCTCAGCAACCTGATTCACTGATACAGCGAAACCACTCAAGGAAACAGAGGGAAGCCGGTCACTGTCAGTGGAGCTAGACCAACATAAATTGATCTACTTCCTCCAAATTCCACCCATATATTGTTCAGTTACAGCTATGGGTCTATCTACTCAGTTAAACATTTTGCTGCTAGCTAGCCTTTAATTGCTACACATATGCAGAACTGTCAAAGAACCCATGTCCGTGTATGAACTTTTTACATGAGCTTCCAATGATGTTAAAGTAAAAAAGGACACCATAAAAATAAGAAATATGCTTCTTTGTAGTAGCAGGATTCTGTGTTGTGGGAGCTGGATAGCCATATGCTGAGAAGGATGAGACACTGAGATTGAATTAGTGCTTCTGGTCAACGGGAAAAAACATTTGGAACAGCCTCCTCAGGGTCTGGGACATTTTGTTGGTGTGAGGAGATGACTCCTGTCATTTTGCACCTTTCAAGGTGTTGGCCATATTGACAGGCACTGTGGCCCAAAATAACTCACAAGCAGGGTAACAAATCAAAGGTTGGGGTTAGTTGACTGGAATTGAGTTAGACCATTGATTCGGAGGGGAATAGTAAATGTCTCCTGTCAGTAAGCGATAATGTGCCATTAGATCATCGAGGTGGCCTGCAAAAGAAAGTAAATACAAAATATGAGTCAGCTGAATTCTAGACCATCACAAAATGCCTTTATTGTGATTCTTAATATCTTCTAAAACAGCAATTTTTTAGAAGAGGGTGGAATTTCAAAAACTGAGAAATGTCAAATGCTTATTCTCTGCCTCTTTTATAGTTATTTGCCTGTGTGGGGCACCAGTCACACATCACCACTGATGATTTAGCTCTATTTAGACGAGTGACGCGTGCCTACAAGAGACATTTCTTTTTGTCTTTTAGTTCTTGCGTTGTCACCTCTTTGCTCACTATCTGTGGAATGTGTTATCTGTACCTTTAAAAATAACTAAGCAAAAAAAAAGCTGAAAGCTTCATAATACACACATCAGATAATGTTATGATACGAGTCTAGCTATATTTTATTTTAGACTAATACAGAATGCATTGTGCATCTTCTTACTGATACCATGTGTCCGATTTTAGTTTGAGTTACAGTCACGACAATTAGAAGTTTAGGAATACTAGCAATTCTAAAATGATTACTACATCTGCCCTCTCTTCCTATTAGGCCAATGATTTGCACAGTGCCTTGAAAGATATAACGCGAGCCATCCATCTGTGTCCTGACTCACCTCAACCCTACCTCATCAGGTAAGTGATTAACCATCCCTAATACTCTGAATCGGAGTTATAACTAGAAGACAAGAAAGGATCGAGTAGGTGCTGTGTGCGGTTTGGATGTCATGATTTAATGATACTACAACCAAATTCTATATTAATACAGTATATCGTACAATTAGTAAGTTTGTCAAATTCTATACTAATGCAATATGTCATACTATTCGTAAGTTTGTCAAATTTTCACATTGTTGTTAAATATTTAGTTTTAGAGGTATGGCGCATGTATCACTTCATATGTGCAAGTCTTTTTGTGTTTTATTAGTAAGATTACTTCTCATAGGTCAGGTTACAAACATTTCACATGATAATTACATCTGTGATATATCATATGCTCTTTTGTTGAAATCCGAGAGCTTGTAAGCACCTTGATTCTCTCTGGAAGAGTGTGTTGTAGTGTTTGTACGTGTACTTTTGCAGTTCTGTACAATCACCACAAGATGGTGATAGCAAACTACTTTAAAAAAAAATGTTGATTGGCTTTAAAGTTTTAAATTGAAACTTTTTAACACCTTTATCAGTTGTGGGTTTTTTGTTTGTGGTTTTTGTGGGGGTATGGGGGGTGCATTAATGACAGTCAATAACAGCTATTTTATATATATTTTCTTCTTGCTCTTAAAGGGATGCTATAGTGCCAGGAAAACAAAGCCGTTTTCCTGGCACTATAGGGTTAATAGTTCCCCCCTTCAGCCACTTACCTGAATCCAGCGCAGATCTCCCTTGGTGCTGTGCCAGGCTCCGCCGCCGTTGGCAGGGTAGTCCTAGTGCGCGGCAATGCCCGCGTGTGCATTATTCAATGCTGTCCTGTGGGGAAATTTTGACGCTGGAGGTCCGTTTGGGTTCCAGAAGCCCTCTAGTGGCTGTCTGGCGGACAGCCACTGGGGGCGGATTTAGAACTGCAATGTAAACATTGCAGTTCTCTGGAACTGCAATGTTTTACATTATAGCACTAAGTGCAGAAAGGTCACAGCACCCAATTAGCTGAAGTGGTCTGGGTGCCTACAGTGTCCCTTTAAGTGCACTAACACCTAGATATTAATGTCTAATTTTGTGCCATTAAATATCATTTTGTTGCATTTTCACTGTGAATATTGTTATTCTAATATGTTTCTTCGCACTTGGCAATATGCATCATTATGTATATCTTTTTGTTAATTAATTTAGTTAGAGATCTTATTCGATTTTAGCATTCTGCTCATTTAGTATCGGATGAAACTACTTTGTGTCACTACTCTGACTAGTGTCAAACTGATGCCATGTCAAATGACACAATGAATTATGACTCCTCAGCGCATGATCTACACAAAAAGTAACCTTCTATCTTACTAATAGCTTGCTAACATCATTTTTTTTTTTTTTTTCTCACTGCATCCTAAATAGAATAAACCCTATTCTTGCAATAAATAACCATTTAAGGCAGACCTTTCCAAACTTTTCATGCTGGCGACACACTTTTCAGACATGCATCATTTCACGACTTGGCAGTGGTCGAGACTGTGTTCTCTACCTTGAACAAGTCACTTCGGCTGCATCACCAAAAGTGATCCGATTGCGCATGCACATTACAAGTATTAGCCAAACCAGCTGAGGGCCCACAGCCCCCTCCCCAGGCGAGACTAGCAGAGGATGAATCAGACTAAAAACAAAACAAAAAAACTGCCAGGTATTCGACTACACATAACGATATAATGTCTGAGTAAATACTTGCAACCAGTGGGTTTCCAACAGCCAGCCTGTGCCACAGCTAAGACACTTCTGCCCGCCTGCTTGAAGTCCCCATAAGGCTACAAAATCTTTCTCTCTGCTTGATTACGCAGCAGAGTAATTGGCGTTACTCGATTTCAGAAGCTTTATTTATTTATTTAACAGTTGTCCTTCCAATGCAACTTGTGATGAAGACATACCCCATACATGCCCAGTCACGAATGAGTGTTAAGGATTTTGTACTGGCAGCATGGATGGTTACTTAATGTGAAATTAGCATTATCACATTTTCATGCTTAAAGATGAGCTGTTAAAATAACTTTAGCAGTAAGGTTTCTTCGTATCTCTCTCCACATATTAAATGAGCACCCAATGCAAATGAAATGTACTGTCAGAGATTTAATAGAAAGGCAGAGATAACATAGCTGAATCTGTGTATGACACAGTTATATAATATTACAGGGTTAACTATTCGATTACCAGTTCGGTTTCTGTTGTAATACTATATCAGGAGTGGTACACAGGTAAAAATACTATGAATAGCATTGCAACACATACAAAGTGCTGTCCTGCTGTACGTGCAATGTATATGCTGCAGGATTT
Organism: Pelobates cultripes; assembly: GCA_933207985.1. Taxonomy (NCBI): domain Eukaryota; kingdom Metazoa; phylum Chordata; class Amphibia; order Anura; family Pelobatidae; genus Pelobates; species Pelobates cultripes. The sequence goes on from OW240924.1 coordinate 74,968,777, forward strand.
CTCATCGACTACCTCATTTCATCCTACAAATCCCAGGACACCACCTTTCATGTGCTGCCCATCAGTACGTATAAGTGAGATATGCTCGGGAAAACATGATGGATATGGCAGCTGTCACCATGAAGCATCATGGGTGTTGTTCATCAAGAGCCCGGGCATCTTCATTTTGGTCACCATTGTCCTACAGTGCTTACAGGTCGTAGTTGCCACAATACATCAATGCCTCAGTTTGTATTCATACATAGGGTTTGTTGTAATATAGGCAGAATGTGTCTTTACATTATGGCCATGGGCAACTAGCTCCATGATGTGCTTCTAAAGGTCAGGCTTTCTGGTTTAATATTTGTAGAAAATGTTAAAGGTCACGTTGGTCATTAGTGAGTGCAATCTTTGTCTCCTGCAGGGGACAATATCTGTATGAAATGAAGAGGGATGACCTTGCTAGCTTCTGTATTCACCATGCAGCTGCGATGACTCAAGGTGCGGGGTAAATCTCTCTGTCTTCTAATAATATAGCACTGCGGATTGCCTACGATTGGAATATTTTATATAATGTGTATGCATACAGTAGCCTGGTAATTGGACAGTAGTTTACCTGTATGCCTATGACTAATATGAAAATAAAGCAGATAAGTAAAATAAGCAAGAAGTAATCAGATGTACATAATGTGTGTATAAATGATTTATTTGTACAATACACACGTGTTTTGCAGAGCTAAATAAAGCAAGTTATTTTGATGCATTTGTTTGAAATAGACAATCCAATACTGTAAAAAACAAACTGTCTAGAAGGGATGGGCAGAAAATGTAAAAAAATTAATGTAGAAATACCATCCACCTTTTATCCTGGAACTGGGTGTCTCCATCGTAGCTCTCTGACAGTCTGTGTAAGTTCTGTCCTTTACACCTGGAAGTCACCATAAAGAGAAAAGGACACATTAAACAATGTGACTTATGCCTTTGGTTTCACATTGGCTACAATACAATTGGCATAGTATGGAGATAGAAACGAGGTTGCTTAGAAAATGCAACCATGTTAATTTAGTTTTCAGACACACTTTATACCCTGTGCTAAACACTTACAAAATACATTTTATAGAAACAATGTTTACATTTAATTGTGATGACTTGCTTGTGAGTCCTTTTGACACGGCTAGGGCATAGATTCTGCTTTTAGCAACACGTTTTTCTTTTTATTTTATTAGCTAAATTCACCGAACTCACTTTTAGTAAAAGACTCTTAAAATAAAATCAGCACCTCCCTTTCTAGTATTAATCAGCCCACTATAGGTAAAGCAAAATGTTTATTCCCCAAACATCTAACCAGGCTGTGTTGGTTTTACCTCCCTGGCAACCGCCTGATCCTTCCTTATGATTTTATGATTTTTGTTTTGCTTAATATTCTTGAGCAACTGTCCATAGAATCCAATTAATAATGCGAGTTTCCAGTCTCCAGTTGCAAATATAGGAAGATTTATAAAACATGAGATTTCTTTCCGGTCACTATGGTGATTGAGTATTTGTCTATTCCTCCATATGTGTTTAGGTGCAGGATCCATGACGAATATACAAATACCCTGTTTCCCTGAAAATAAGCCCTAGCCTATTTCCGGGAGATAGTATGTATTTAATTGTGAAAGTATTTATTAGGATGTGTGTTAGTGGGAGAGATGGTTATGTATAATATACAATGTTACCTATAAATTCTGTGCTCTGGTAGGTTTCTCCCCAGATCAGCAAGCGTTGGTTCAGTCTTTCTGCCACCAGTATAACAATGCCATTGAATGCTTGATATCTGCCATTAAAGTCAAACCGACCCCCACACTGATGGTCCTACTGGGAAAAATCCAAATGAAAGCCAAGAAAAACAAGGTGAGGCAGTGTGCCATTGCACTTTGTGCTCTATGACGGATTTGTCTTAAAGCATATTTACAAAAATAAAAAGCACATCAACATCTACCTAAAATGGTGCTTAGTGGGCACTCCGTGCAAAGCGGCTCATGTACACTGTCCGATTTTTTGTGAAACTGTTTGACAGAAACAGGGCTCTTTCCTGCACCTTCTTTTAGCCACATTCATAATGCAGGATGTACACTTCAACTGTGCCAACATCAATTCTGTCCAACTTGAGCATTACTAATGTGTTGAGATCAGGAGCTCTCAGGGGTCACAGCCAACCATCAAAGTCCAGGTTGGACTCAGGTGATATTGGACGGAGCCCATTGCCTATTTGTATCATTGCCATTACACAGAATTGTAGTGGTTATGGTGTTTAGAGTGCCCCTTTAAGTTTATAAAAGAAGTGTATTGTGCACACCAGCAATATACACAAGTGAAAACCAATCTGGCTTATGAGTAAATATGCTAATGTCATGGACGGCACAAGAGTACTTATTACTGCTATTGCTGAAGGCTTGTCTAAAGCAAAGGAGTAACACTAAAACAATGAATGACCACTTATTTCCTATTGTGGCATATGGAAAGGAGAAGCCTTGGCACTGAGGGTAACTACAGGAAGGATAAAGGATTAGTGGCGATACATATTACTATTAAATAGACCTTAAACAATGGACAACAAAATAGATGTGTAGTTTTTCTATTGTGTTGATAAATGTCATTTGTATTGAGGTTAATTGTTTAGCGTGGGCATATAAATGTGAGAAGATTGGGGTTGTCACTGCGTTACTCTCTCTGATGAACAGCAGTACCCTCTCCATGGATGGCCCTGTTCCCTCTCTGAAAAGGAGACGCACTAAAAATAAACTCTCTTAGTATGAGCAAGGGATTCATTTTACCAACAGAAAAAAGGACCCAGCAGTGTGTTTAAACCCACTAGAAGTATTTATCAATTCTGTGGAATAAGAGGAAATCTTTGACCATTCTCTCTATTTATATCCTTGTGGACATGTTTTATCCAGAACATGGCTGTGTGGATGAAGTCAGAAGTGATCTATTGTGTGTTATCAATGCTTCGCTTTAATATCTTTTTTACATAACACAGCTGGCCTTCTGCAATGTGCTTTTCCATTAAATGATCATTTAAAATCATACTAGATGAAATAGTATTGTTAATGGAATAGGACAAAGGAGAGACTCGTATTATATGCTCTTTTAAGAAACAATGCCACATTTTGGGTTAGAGGTCTTACGGGAGTAGACTCATCCTTTTCAAAAATAAAATTTGTGTTGATGCATACATGGATTGGAAATAATGTATTTATATTACATTATCAAATATTATTCATTAACTGTTCCAGCTGTTCATTTTCTTCTTATATCTCATTTAGCATGTTTCTTTGTTTTTTCTGTCCATGTTTTCATATTTATATCTTTTTCTTATGTGAACATTGATTTGACATTTTATGGTATAATTGTCGCCAGCCTTACAGTCTGGTGCAGGCTGCATAGATAGCATCTCACTATAAATTTGCATACATTTGGCCTATCAGTCAGCGTCATGTTTGCTACACCAGAACTTGCCAGACTGACGCAGAGTTGATTGACATTAAATAATAATACAAGCCCTGGGGTGTAGGATGTGACCCAAGCGGAGTGGTCTGAGTCCTAATTTGGCTCAGGAATTACGTGTGACTTCAATAGAGGTGCAGGAATGATGATACCGTTATAGTAGTCTAATTATTTATTTTAAAAGTTCAGTGTAATAGATATCAATATCTCTAATTAGATTTACAGCTCTCTATAGATAACACGAATAGCTGAGCTGTACATTTCTTGTTCTTCTCAGTAGGTTTGATCTAATTTAAAGGACCACTAAAGTCACCCAGACAACTTCACTTCAATAATAATCAGTCACGTGACATTGCAGCTCATAGGAAAACATTGAATTCAATTATTTCCTATAAGAACCATTGATGAGATCCCCAATGCTCCTCACTGAAGAGCATTAGATTGGACTATAGCCAGAGGAAGGGGGTAAAGAGTTTACACTTAAAATATATATTTATTTTAAAAATAAAGAGGTGGGGCAGAGTGGCACTGTAGCATTGGGAATATAGGTTTTTATTCCTAAAGCTTTAGTGTTCATTTAATATGTTCTCGATCTTTATTTCTACATTTTAATGGAATAAGGCTGATTAGATACTAATTGTGGTATTTATAGCATCAAGTATACATTATACCCTGCAATGAAAGTGATTGCAAGCAATGCCCTCTGATTACTTTTGTTATGATTCATTGCAGTATATATTTTTAAACCAGGAATTGTGGAGAACAAAAAAACCCAAAAAAACTTGGTAAAGGCCAAAGTAGTTAAGCGTGAAAAATTTAGCTAAATGATTCTTCTAGTTGGACTATTTTCAGTTTATTTTTAGCTTTATTCATACAGCTAAGATGCTAATGATGTTCATATAATTTTCATTCTTTAACGGATCAATATATGTCAGTTATTTAATGTTAATGATGAGATCACTGATATACCAGTATTCATCTTACATTTATTTGGAAAGTTGTGCTTCACAATTAAAGGTGAGAATGTTATCACATAAAGGAGAATAAAGACCATTAAAGCAATTTCTTCCTCAAAATCATTTATACAAACTATACAATAATAATAATAATAATAATCTGCATTCTAATAAGAAATCCCCATCTATGTTGCAGTAATATTTTTTTCATTGTATGATTTAACAGGATGCTGCTGAAAGTTTTATACAAGCTTTGGAAGTTCTCGGTTCTTCTGACCAGCAGCCTTCGCCCTCTGAAAAGGCTGAGATTTTCTACCTTTTAGGTCTATGCTACATTGAACAGTTTAAATTCTTACAGGTAAGCCATGTTCCATTTTTCTTTTATAACTTAAAAAGGAGGTTAAGACACCCCTGGTGTCTTTAAGAGGAACTGCCGTTTAGTTAACCTTCCCCTTTGCAATATTAGTAACTCCGTTCGCATAGACTGCAGTATACGAACCACCATCAGGGGAAACGGTAATCTCCCGACCAGGATCCGTGAAAGGCTCCAAACTCCCGAACAGAAATCCACGAACCGCCGCTAACCGCCGAACAAAGATATCCACCAAGCGGCTTTCGGTTCCAGTAATCAGTCTCTAGGCATCAGTAATAAATCCCCCCAATAACGAGACAAGTCTCCGCATTGAGGGTCAAACAGGATCTGGCTGTACTGTGGGCTACCTGCCCGTATTTATGCTGGTCTCCCACTTGGTGGATACTCCCCTAGGGGACCAAATGGAAGACTGGAATTACAGATGGACATGAGGACATAACAGACATACAGTCACAAGCTTTTCCCACAATGCAGTATGGTTTCCTCCCCTCTGCCCTGGAGATAATTGGGAAGTAATTCAATTATCTCCGGGACAAAGACACATCGCCATTTTAAGTAAAAGACCAGAAAATACATAAAAATATATAACTTTATAACAACCGAACATTTCACATTCGCATCACATATAGATAGCCTGGATCTGAGGGCACATTACTGGCGAATAGCGCTCAGATCCCATACGCATAGTTCAATCGCCATGGAGTCAAAGTCCTTACAGTCTTTCGATATGCGATTGACTGGGAAGGCTATCTGGGTTAAGTCTTTTCGTGTGATGTAAAACTCCCGAACGGCCGGTGTTCGTACGCTTTCGTCGGGGCAGCCAGACGACCCGTTGTTTCAGCGGTGTTCGGCAGAAAAAGCGTCCGTTTTTAGTTCCATGAAATCAGCACCGAACACCGCTGGTCTTTCGTCTGTTTTAAAATGGCCGCTGCCTCGCGGTCGACATGCGAATGACGGCCACCCTGAATCCGGTTTAATTGAGAAGTGTCTGCGGTTAACCACAACGTTCTAATTGGGATCAAGAGGTTAACCAACAGCACACTTCTATCCTGGGTGGCCATCTGTTCGGTAGGTTTGTTCGGTAAAACAAAGTCATTCGTATGGCTGGGCTATAGAACAGCCATGTACACGAAAGGGGCAAAATAGACGAATCCACCACAATAGACATACAGATGGTTCTGTCACAGAGGTCAATAAGACCCATCCGTGATAATGATGCCTGTTACGTGTGGTTAAAATCACACATTCACTAACAGTCTTACCCCCTCCCTCCCTTTTATCTGATGAGTGCTTTTTGAAAACAGATTACTTTAGCAAATGTAGTTATAAAGAATTTAAAAAAGCCTGTTAAAAACAAAAACTAAAAAACCCACCAATGGATCCTTGTAGATAGAAAACAATTTTGTAACTTGGATTTAAATTCTCCGAAGACCAATGTTCTGAAATGTTATATTTTTTTAATTGTCATATTATTTTGTTTTAATTTTCTAATTAGCAAAGCAGATGAATCTTTATTACATTTAAAACAGCTGTTTTAGGGACTTGTCTCAGGATTCTCATAATTATTCCTGTTCTGGGATGATTAGAAGGACATGCAGGACTTGCTTCAAATGTTCGCACCGTGTCCATGTGACAGAGGTTGTGGTCTTTCCATCAGATGACAGATTCACAGGCTGCCATATCCTCAGCAATCGCTCACTTAGTGAACTTAGCCGTCCCATCATCTGATGTTAACATAACCTTAGCAGAAGCTCACGTGCCTATTGTTATTCGCATTTATATAGCCAACATTTTCTGCTGACCTTTACAATTATAGAAGAAGGATTTTTGACAAGTAATTGACACAAAATATTATATTGACAGTGACAAGAGGTGAAGAAGGCGCTGCTCAAACAAGCTTGCAATCTAGTCCTCCATCGCAGACTTTGTAAAGCACCCTTTTTAAGTCAATATATAGAACATTAAAACTAGACATCATATAACTCTTTTAATGAAACTATGCTACAATAATATCCATCCAGTAAACATACATGATCTTTTTGGAATTATTATACTCAACCTTCCCAATTACACATGCAAATAGACAGGAATACTGACAGGTTGGAAGTGACCTAAACACCATGAACCACTCATTAAACATCACAGTTAAAGGTAGTCCATGTGTATGTGCTTACAGATAAATAAAAGTATAAATTCCAGACTTGGCTAATGACAGTGAACAATAGTACATTTACAAATAATATTTTGCATACATGGGGTGGCTGGCAACCTTTGACTTCAGGGTGAAATGCAAACCAATGGCTGCTATTTGTATGCAGACTCACAGATCTCTGAGGATGGCCCTACTCATAAGCACACATATTATTATTATTATTGCCATTTATATGGCGCCAACAGATTCCGTAGCGCTTTACAATATTATGAGAGGGGGGATGTAACTATAAATAGGACAATTACAAGAGAACTTACAGGAACAATAGGTTGAAGAGGACCCTGCTCAAACGAACTTACAGTCTATAGGAGGTGGGGTATAAGACACTTTAGGACGGGAAATATCAAATAGGGTGTGAGTGAAGCAGAGCTGGAGGAGAGGGTAGAGTGCTGCCCTATAGGAGAGAGCAGGAGACAGGTATGTAAGGTAGAGGTTACTCTGGGAGGCCATAAGCTTTCCTGAAGAGATGGGTTTTAAGGCTCTTCTTAAATGATTGAAGACTAGGGGAGAGTCTGATGGCGGTAGGTCTCTCCATCAGTATGAACTGTGCAGTATGTTTAAGTGTCTCCATAGCCACTTGAAAATATGCCCACATTATACATACTTACTGCAGCCTTCATGGAAATATTTCACTGGGTCTGCCCAGCCCCAGAGAGCGAAATGAATATGGACCACCAGCCCATGCACAAACTCACAAGGTGCTGGGCTAGGAAAGGTCTATATTTTGGAATTTATTTTATTTCCCAAAGTGCAGTTATTTTTACTTTTGCCCACGCTCTGTCTAATTAAAAAAAAAAACAAACAAAAAAAAAAACAATCTACTTGTCCAAGGGACTAAATGGTCTCCCAATACTTGTCCTGACACAAAATTCCAATTACAAAGATTGGTGCTCCTGCCATGAGTTTTCACAAAATAATTTTGGACTTAAAAGTTTCAGGAGCACGAATCCCCACAATGTAAACTATTGTAACAGGCAGAGATGTGTATTTGTAAAAAGGCCCCATGTAGAAAACGTTGCAGTAGGATACATTTGTCTTTTAGTAAAGATGTGTAAATCACACCATCATACCATTACAGCAAGTGCTTTCATTGAATGCTGTTATGAAAAATGTTTAAAATATATATGTTTCTATCATTTATTCACAGGCTCTTGATGCATTTAGCAGCGCAGTTAAAGTTCATTCAGGTTACTGTGAAGCATATTATCAACGTGGGTTGTGCCTTGCCCTCCTTCACCAAGCAAATAGTCTAAAGGATTTCAACAGAGCTCTTGAAATCAATTCAAAATATTTTCAGGTAAGCTGACTGCGAGGAATGTGTTCTACTTCTAGAAGCTCATGCAAACGTTAAAAGGATACTGTAGTTAACAGATCCACTATAACTTAATGTAGTTGTTCTGATATCTATATCATATGCCTGCGGGTGTTTTAATGGAAACACTCCCTGTGCAGAGAAAAAGCTGAGTTTACATTACTGGCTAGGAATTCCTCTAGTCGCAGTCACTCAGAGGGCCACTAGAGGTGCTACACACTGTGTCCACGCTTTGCATGGTAATTGTAATTAAGTTGTTATGGTGCCAGATAGGGATCGACCGATATTGATTTTTTAGAGCCGATACTGATAATCTGCGAACTTTCAGGCCGATAGCCGATATCTTGCCGATATTCTGTACATTTACTATTTTGAATAAATAAACTAATTCGAAAGGTAAATGCACAAAATATACATGCCACATGTAGTGGATGAAGTGTGTTTAGACAGGGGAACTGTGTGTGTAGTGGATGCAGAGTGTGTGTTTGTGTAGTGTGTGTATAATGAATGTAGTGTGTATATAATGCAGTGTGTTTATGTATTGTGTGTGTATAATGCAGTGTGTGTGTATGTAATGCAGTGTGTGTATGTAATGCAATGTGTGTTTGTGTAGTGTGTATGTAATGCAGTGTGTATGTGTAGTGTGTATGTGTATGTAATGCGTATGTAATGCAGTGTTTGTGTCTGTGTAGTGTGTATGTAATGCAGTATGTGTGTATGTAATGCAGTATGTGTTTGTGTGTGTTTGTGTGTGTGTTTGTGTATTGATGTAATTTGTGTAATTTTTTATTTAAATTTTTTTAAAATATTTAAATGGTTTTTTTTTAGTCCCCCCCCCTAGTGTGTTTGTGTAGAGTGTGTTTTTGTAGAGTGTGTATGGTGTGCAGTGTGTGTGTTTGTGTAGAGTGTGTTTGTGTGTGTGTGTGTGTGTGTAGTGATGTAATTTGTGTAATTTTTTATTTTAATATTTTTTTTAATATTTAAATGTTTTTTTTGTTTAGTTCCCCCCCCCTAGTGTGTGTTTGTGTAGAGTGTGTTTGTGTAGAGTGTAGTGATGTAATTTGTGTAATTTTTTATTTTAATATTTTTTTTGTTTAGTTCCCCCCCCCTAGTGTGTGTTTGTGTAGAGTGTGTTTGTGTAGAGTGTGTTTGTGTAGAGTGTAGTGATGTAATTTGTGTAATTTTTTATTTTTATTTTTTTTTAATATTTAAATGTTTGTTTTTTTTTGTTTAGCCCCCCCTCCCTGCTTTTTACCAGGGAGGGGGATATAGTATCCCCTAGTGGACCAGTGGCTTGTTAAGTACAGTGGTGGCTCAGCAGCAGCAAGCGCTGACTTACCTTGCAAGCAGCTCCTACAGCTCCCTGTGTAAATCTCGCGGCTCTTAGTGCCGCGCGGAGCGTTGCCATGGTAACCCGTGGCAACGCTCTGCGGCCGCGGGTCTCGCGAGATTTACACAGGGAGCTGCATGCAAGGTAAGTCAGTGCTTGCTGCTGGCCCCCACAGGACCGCCGGGCTTGTAATGGGCCCGGCGGTCCTGTTATATATTATCGGCAATATCGGTATCTGAATTGGCCGATACCGATATTGCCGAAAATACCAAATATCGGCCGATAATATCGGCCAGACCGATAATCGGTCGATCCCTAGTGCCAGAAGGTCACTTGCTCCAGCTGACCTTCGGGGGATAAACCATTAATGAACAGTTGAACCCCAAAGTCTTCTGTCCGGCGCTGTTCAGCTCTGTTCAGCTCTGCTCTATCCAAACGGATTGGGTGCCGCTGTTAGGCTGAGAGAATCAGCTGATGCTCTAAGCCTTTTAGTAGCTCCCCATTCACAAAATCGGCTTGAGAAACATACCTCTTTTTCTCAAGTTGTTGGGCATTGCACAGTTTGAGGATCCATGTTTAACCACTAACTCAAATCGATGTAGAGTTGACAGAGCTTAGTAGAGCCAGCCAACCTTGTGGGTTAACCCTTGAAGGTAAGTGGGTACCTACTTGCACCATAACATCTGCTTTCTTATGAGGTTGTTATGGTGCCCATAGTGTTTCTGTAAAACAACATTGTAGAGAAAAAGGTTACAGAAACTTTTCAAGCTGTTGTGGTTCTGGTGTTTACTGTTTAGTGCATTTGGTTGATTAAATCTTTTTTTTTTTTTTTTTTGGACTCAACAGATATGATTTTTTTCTGCCAGTGTAAATTTGGTAGTCTTCTGAAATGGAAATACCTGCAAAAACTGTCTGAATTTATTGTACAGAAAACAGACAAAATTAAACATAACACTTAAAGGGACACTTTAGGCACCCAGACCACCTCAGCTCATTGAAGTAGTCTGGATAAAGTGTCTCTATAGCACTTACTGCTGCAATGTAAAACAGTGCAGCACTAAGTCTGCCTCCAGTGGCTGCCTACCAGACAGCCACTAGAGGTGTTTCCTGAATATTAATGGACTTTTGGTCTGTTATCTGATGCTGGACATCGTCCTGCTCTACAAGAGGACATCCAGCATCAGCTAAGTGGTCACGGTGCAATGTCCCATGTCCCTTAAACCTACAGTGGTAATTATTGCCGAATTACCTCTCAGGGTTAATACCACCTCTACTGGCTGTCTACCACTAAATGACGCTGAACATCCTCACGCTCTACATGAGGACTTGCAGCATCATTGGAATCCCCATTAAATCAATGCTTTCCTATAATGAGGCCTAATGTGCGCATGGCACTCACTGCACATGTGCACTAGTGCCCTGTTTTCGAGTGATGTCAGAGGAGGCTAAAGCCGCCACCCAGCACCAAGGGACATCGGCGCTGGGATCAGGTAAGTAAATAAAGGATTTTTAACACTTAGTGCCAGGAATACAGCTTTGAAATACAGTTGTTTACTGTATGATATAACATACTGCAATACAGCCTTCATTAATTGAAAATGTGATCTCCCTCACTGAAAGATTTAGGAAGTGAAATGAACAATGTAACATGATTCTGACCAGAAGAAAGTCAATGGTTTACATGTGGAAAGTGAACTGCTTTTCTTGCTACAGATATCTGATTGAAATATACTGAGATTTATTAGAGCATTTCTCGTGTAACATGTGTCTGCTAAGGATTTGGCTCACTGGTTCCGCATTGCTACTCTCAGTAATGTTCCATTTTATTTCAGGCCTATTTGTGCCGCGCGGCTTTCTATGGATTTAGGAAGAGATACTCCAAAGCCATTATGAATTGCAACGCTGCAATTAAAGTACAGCCGAACAGTGTAAGAGCTTACCTATACAGAGGAGCCTTAAAGTATCACATAAAGGTAAAAAACATAGCTTTAACTAAAACCCCATTGATTGCCTTTATGAATTTAATATACTACTTTTAAGATGATAACAAGTGTTCTACAATACCATGTAATTTGGCCAAAGGCAACTGTATTATTAATCAGAGATTTGTAGTTGCCTTGGTGATCCCTGTTACTATAAAGCTATAACCTGTGAATAAGATCAACTGCTATGAACTACAGGTGATACTCGAAAAATTAGAATAACGTGCAAAAGTTTATTTATTTCAGTAATGCAACGTAAAAGGGGAAACTAATATATGAGATAGACACATTACATGCAAAGCAAGATAGTTCAAGCCGAGATTTGTCATAAGTGCGATGATTATGGTTTACAGCTCATGAAAACCCCAAATCCACAATCTCAGTAAATTAGAATATTACATGCAATCAATAAAACAAGGAGTGTACATAGAACAATATCGGACGTCTGAAAAGTATAAGCATGCATAAGGACTCAGTACTTGGTTTGGGCCCCTTTTGCAGCAATTACTGCCTCAATGCGTGGCATGGAAGCTATCAGCCTGTGGAACTGCTGAGGTGTTATGGAAGACCAGGATGCTTCAATAGCGGCCTTCAGCTCTTCTGCATTGTTCGGTCTCATGTCTCTCATCTTTCTCTTGGCAATGCTCCATAGATTCTCTATGGGGTTCAGGTCAGGCGAGTTTGCTGGCCAATCAAGCACAGTAATCCCACGGTCATTGAACCAGGCTTTGGTGCTTTTGGCAGTGTGGGCAGGTGCCAAGTCCTGCTGGAAAATGAAGTCAGCATCCCCATAAAGCTCATCTGTGAAAGGAAGCATGAAGTGCTCCAAAATCTCCTGGTAGACGGTTGCGTTGACTCTGGACTTAATGAAGCACAGTGGACCAACACCAGCAGATGACATGGCTCCCCAAATCAACACAGACTGTGGAAACTTCATACTGGACTTCAAGCATCTTGCAGTATGTGCCTCTCCATTCTTCCTCCAGACTCTGGGTCCTTGGTTTCCAAATGAGATGCAAAAGTTGCTGTCATCAGAAAAGAGGACTTTGGACCACTGAGCAGCAGACCAGGTCTGTTTTTCTTTAGCCCAGGTAAGACGCTTCTGACGTTGTTTGTTGTTCAGGAGCGGCTTGACAAGAGGTATACGACATCTGAAGCCCATGTCCAGGATCCGTCTGTGTGTGGTGGCTCTTGATGCACTGACTCCAGCCTCAGTCCACTCCTTGTGAAAGCCCCAAAACATTTGAATGGCCTTTTCCTGACCATCCTCTCCAGCCTGCGGTCATCCCTGCTGCTTGTGCACCTTTTTCTTCCACACTTTTCCCTTCCACATAACTTTCTGGCTTTGTACTGCAGGGCTTAACTTAGAAGAGCTTAAGGAAGCTCTTAGCTTGATCTGCTGGCTCTTCACACAGGAAGACGAAAGGCAGAGACAGGAACATGGCTGACACCATGTAATGCGTCAAACCATTAGCAATGGTTTAATAATTAACATTGAGGGGTGCAATAACCACTACAGTGCGCTGTAGTGGTTATAGTGCTTGGGGTGTTTATTTAAATAAAAATATGGTATATTATATTTAACATAAAGATTACTTTAACATATAAAAAAAAGTTATATATTTGCAGTACCAGAACCTTTTTCAGGCACTGCCATCTTCCACATACTGGCAGAGACGTAGTTTGCTGGAGTGCTGCAGTACAGACAGAGTGGATCAGTGGTGAGGGGGAGAACTCTGGGGGTTAAAGAAATCTGAACTATCTGCCCGCTGATAAGATTTCAGATAGTGGAAGGACGGGGGGCAAAGTGGTCCGGTGCTGGAACAGTTCATGAACAGTTCAATCCCAAATTCTGTGTTCCAGCACCAAGTTGTTTATGAATGGGGAGCTACTGATTGACATTAGCCAACCACCAGCACCCCTGCCTAGCGGACTCCACACTTCCTTATAGTTAGTTTCAGAAGCCAGATGCGGCTTAGGGGAATTAGAAATCCGGTGCTGGAGAACAGTTTAACCCCTTCAGGTAAGAAAGAATCTGGGGACATCCTGGCATCGTAACAACTTAATTTAGATGAAGTCATTATGTTGCCGGAGTGTTCCTTTAAGCAGTGGCTGTATAACTGTAAAGGATCTTCAACATCTCATTAAAATACACAAATAGTACATGATTTTAACTAAATAAGTTGTTGGGTTTACTGTTGCTTTGTAATCAATTTTTTGCTTATTGCAGGCATATAAATTGGCAATTCAGGATTTAAACAAAGCGGCTGAGTTGGATCCATCCTGTTCTCTAGTGTATTACAACAGAGGCGTTTGCTACCATCAGAGTAAGCTGTATGACAAGGTACGGAAAGGACTTTATTGATTGCTTCACTGCATCTTGAAATGAATTTAAGAGATATAAACTTTGTTACACTTACTACAAGCGTGAGTTACGCAGAAATACATTATACAAATATAGTCAGGGCCAGTACAAACCATTATCTGGAAATCTATTCATAAACCGGGTATACATAGGACACGCGGTCATGCATTTAGGCTGGAAGAAAGGAGATTTCATCTAAGGCAAAGAAACAGTAAGAACTATAAGGATTCTCTGCCTGAAGAGGTGGTTTTATCAGAGTCCATACAGATGTTTAAACTGCAATTGGATAAATACTTCCAAAAACATAACATACAGGGATATCATTTCTAATTAGTGGGGTAATAGCTGCTTGATCCAAGGAGATATCTGACTGCCATTTTGGCATCAAGAAGGAATTTTTTCCTAGTTTGTTGTGAAATTGGACGCGCTTCAGACTGGGTTTTTTGCCTTCTTTTGGATCAACAGCAAAAACATATGTGAGGAAGGTGAACTTGATGGACGCAAGTCTCTTTTCAGCTATGTAACTATGTAACGGAGTACATTTTCTCCTATGTGTTGTAATACGCTAAAACGACTCATGAACAAATACAATATAACAGCCCACATATACACAAATATGTTGCAAAGCAACTGCAGGACCCGTAAATAACACAATAAGTACAATACGGCAACATTCACAACTCAATTAAATAAATTAAATAGTACCGTCAAGGCAAGGGACTTTAAGATCCTATTTTGGCACATTACTACTAAAAGATTGTGCCTACCCCTGTACTAACTAAATATGTATTGCACTGATTATCGGTGCTGCTCTTATACAACATAGGGGTAAATCATTAAATGGTCACACTAAGCACTAAAAGTACTACAATTCATTGTACTTTTATTTTGCAAAGTGATTGTGGGTGGTGTCTCAAATCGATTTCGATAAAAATATTGGCTCTCCCAAAGCCTACATGTGGCCCCTTGGCTGTCACTCTAAGTGACATTCCACGTTAGCCTTTTACACTTTGGTCAGAACTGATAACTGATAGCACTGTTCTAGCCGACCCCTACTGCTCTCAGCCGATCATGCTGCCCAAAGTTACAGTTCAACTCCACATTAACAAGGCTGGGCTGTAGGCATTGGGAGAGATCCAGGTTTTTTTTTTTTAAACTTCTTAAAAAATGGTTCCACCCAAACTGGGGAAAGAGCATCTAAATACTATTTGCATCATTAATACTACAATAGGCTGCAGTGGTCATAAGACATGGAATACAAATACAAACAAACATATTCCTCACTACTCTTGGGTGGCAGCAATGACTATAGTACCCATGAACCCTAATACATACAATAAAAAACAAAGAAAAAAGTTACTTGCGCACTAGCCCAAATCCCTATTCATATTTAAATAAATGGAGGTTATTTAGTAACTCCAATGGCCATTTAAGTGTAAGCTCACCTGCCATGTCAAAACAAAAACTCTAGGCGAGTCCTACACTTCCATTTTTCCTTGCTGTCCTAAAGTAGAAGATACAATCTCTAATGAGACAGAGAGGGGTACTTTTCTAAACCTCTATTAACCCTTAATAGGGAACACAGGGGTGGGCGGCAGCATTGTAACATGGCTGTGCAATACAACAGCAAATACGAACATACAAAATGAATCCCTGTGCTAGAGCTGCCACTACTTCTCGGTGACCACTTTAAGCAGAATGCGTGTCTGAATTCATATCTGTAATTTCTACAAATATTTTGTAAACACAGTATGGGTACCAACATGGAGGCTAACCCCAAATGTGAAAAGTGACCTCAAAGAGTTTTGGAGTCTTCTGCCACTATAATGATTCATCTCAATATTCATCATCCATCCTAGGCCATCTGGGGGGAAATCGGATATGATGTAAAAAACTCATCATTTTAGTGATTACTGGTTTAAAAAAAACAAATCTAAATCTCTGAAAACATGTTACCATCATACTGAAAGTTCACTTGGTTACAGATTAATTCAATGTGACTAGATGGATTTGTGTTCATTGTTGTTACATCTTTCAGGCCCTTACAGATTATGGAATTGTGCTACTTCTGGGAGGATGGAAGGAAACGGAGATTAAGGTCCTGGTGAACCGTGGCTTACTTTATCACGAACTTGGTGACTATGCAAATGCTTTGGAGGTGAGGTAGTGCTTTAGTTTATTAAATGTCTGCAAACAAGCATTGTACCTTGAGGACAGAGTTAAATGAAACATTGGGGTTTATCTACTGAACAACAATTTGCAGTGAATGAATTTCTAATTTTAGGATAAAATGTGACAATGTTCCAGCTAAACTTTGGGTTTCAATTGACTGTTTAGTAAATAATACCTTAGTTATATTCACATGTCTGTTTCACATACGATTAGTCGATCATTGCTTTGGGCACCAAGCATGGACTATAATTACAATTTTCAATTATTTAGCCAAAAAGCATATAAATAGTTTCCGAGTATGCCTTGCAAGAAAAAGAATACTCCAATTACACTGCAGGACAGTATAATAAATGAATACAGTGCTTTATCCATGGTTTGGCCAGTATTGACAGCCCCTGTCTGTTTCCACACTGCCCCCAGTACTCATTTCTTTCCAGATGTAACTCAAATCATCCAAAATATCCATAACTGGTGCTGTTATTCAGTGCATTTTCCCCATCCATTTCATCATTTTATTTCTATTCTTCTAATCCATCCTAGTAGTTATGATCTTCTTAGCACTTTCCCCCCCAAACACCTTCCATTCAAACTGAAGCTTCAATCTCTTCCATATCAGAACATTTGAGCACTCTTTACTTTGTTCTATCCTACATGCCTACTACATCCTTATTGCTAGGCTTGGCTGCTGGCCTTCCCTAATACACAGGGCAGAGTTGGCAGTTTGTGTTCTGGAGTACATGAATATGTAACAAACTGCCCAGGTACCGTTTTGCAAACCCTATTGTTATTTAGGGGTTAATCTGCCGCTGCATTACATTTTTAGTGGGCCCAAAGCAATATAAATATTTTCATTAACCCATGTATATCCTCAATGTGCTTTATATACTTTTTATCATAATACAATATACTCCGGGATCTATTCAATGAATGGGGAGTTTAATGGACATGGCAATTGATCTGTACATTGTTTGGCCCAGGATAAATTCTACTGATTTCAATGTTTTATTATATTACCATATTTGACCTTTTTTGTCCCTTCTTCTTTATACATTTTGAGCTTTCTGGTCACCTCTGTTGTATTTAGCCTTCTACGTTTTATGACTTCCCTTTCTCCATGACTGACATACAATGACAAACATAAACAACATAATAGTATTTACCCATTAGTTTGGGTATATAAGGCTATTCCATAGCTGGTCCAGGTTTTTACATAAATAATAGACAAAGCACACCCCACCTTAAATTTCAAATTCTGGGCACTGCTTTCAAACTTGTGGAATGACCAGGGATCCACAGAGACACTGTACTAATATATTAATCATCCAAAATGCAAGTATTCAGTACCAATGACATTGTATAGTATGGATTTAAAGTACTCAATGTAAAAATCCATCCAAGCTTCTTCACGCAAGCGTGGACATTTCCATACAAATATCCATAACTAGACAGTGTTAATGTGACAATTAACAAGCCCAATGACATAATTTTGTAAAATGTACCACCTCGCAACTTGCAGAACTTACACGATCTGCTCTTAATGTCTTGGTGCCGGATACCACAGGACATGTTCAGAGGTCTTGTGGAGTTCATGCCTTGATGCATCAGAGCTGTTTTGGCAGCACTAGGGGGGACCTATATGATATTAGGCAGGTGGATTTAATGTTGGGGTTGATCAGTGTATATCTGTGAATTACTTGTATTGACGGCGTTGACGTTCCAACACAATCAAAAGGCACACCGTAAAGTAGATAACAACAAAGTTAAAATATGTGTTTACCATCTCCCCAGTCTCTCCTTGCTGCTCTACAAATCCACTGGCCACCACTCTTAATTAACTCCTTACACAACCTCCTCATCTCCCATTAGACATGCGCCCCCTGTCTCACTCTCTCCATTGCTGGAGGGGCCTTCCTGGAACTCACTATAGACACACTCAATATGGTGAGCGAGCACATTCTTCTTTAGATGATAGGTATTCTCATTTAAATGCATTAACTGTAGCTAACCTACTGATTGGATTTTTGCAACAGGATTTTAAATCTGTGGCTACAAAAACTCCTGAGGACATCAAGATTCATCAAGTCATAGGAAACTGCTACCATAGGTAAGTAATGAAACAGAAATAACTGCTGCGGCTGCCACATCTGCGTAATGTTTAACAGTCACGCATAAAATCAAAGTCTTCAAGGAACACTTATATTAATAAGAAGTATAATTTTAATGTTAGAGTCCCGTTCTTTTTTTACTGGGCCCCCTTTCCTATCTCTATATAAAAAAAGTAGTTAAACTTACCTGTAATTAGACTTGGTTTGGGAGATTTAAAAAAACAAAAACAAACATGCACAAAAAAAACCCTGTTTCATTCAGTCGATCAGAATTCGTCAACACAGTAGTTTGGCTCATCTGAATATTGTCAATGTAAACAATTCGGGAAAAGCTATTCGGAAATACCAAATAGGGCGTGTAAATCCCCTAGACCTTCCCTGCCCCACTCTCTGTACAGCAGGGAAGAACACAGAGACTGTTTATACTGACCCGAGGTGCATGTCTGAAGGATCCTGTCATTTACCAAATACAATTACTGCAGGAATTCCAGGAGATGTGCATTTTTTTCAATGTTCTGTCTTTTCCATGCAATTCTTCTTAGGAGTTGTCACTGATGCATTAGTTGGATGTAAAAATTGAAAGCAAGCTATACATGAAACGGAGCATTCTTTACTTTGTCTTAAAGGAACACAACCATGTATTCCTGAACCTATAGTGCATAACCCACCATGTAGTTGGCTTGCCCCCTTAAAAGGAATTAAAACTCCACTTATTTCCAGCGCCATGCAGGTCTGCCGGCGCTGACTCCGCCTCTGTTTTCGCCAATCAGTACCTCCTCATAGAGATGCATTGAATCAATGCATCTCTATGAGGAAAATTCAGCGCCTCCGAACGGCAGGGCTGCCTACTGTGCAGCCCTGAGCCAGGAAGCGTCTGAGTGGCCACTTGGAGGTGTCCCTAGGGGCAATGTAAACACCGCCTTTGCTCTGAAAAGGCAGTGTTTGCATAAAACTGCCTGAAGGCAATGATTATACTCACCATAACAGCTACATTAAGCTATAGTTGCTTGGTGACTCTGGTGTCCCTTTAAATTAAAAAAATTAACTAGGAAAAAAAAAAGCTGAAATTCTGACTCACTCCCAACTAAATCACAAGGGATAACATTACATGCTTATCTGGTAAATTGTAACAATGGGATTTAGTTACAGGAATGGGCACATACTGTTTGGAGTTCAGGGAATAAATTAAGCATTAGGAAGGGTGGAGAGAACTGGACTCTCATAGAATAATTTGCTATGTTTGCGGTGATCTAATCACCAAAACACTTTAACCTCCATCCTTAAAGGGTTCCGTTATTGTCCAGCTTTTCTAACCAAAACAAAACCTAGAATTTGTGCTGTTTCCTTCACCGCAATTTAAGGATTTATTTTTAAATGCCCCCACAAGTATTGTATATTGTTGTTTTTAAGGGGAGAAATGGCTTTCTTGAAATATCCATTACGTATACCTGATACACTAAGTGTAAATAACATGGTAAAAAGGAGGGGGGGAAATAAACACAGTTTCACAATTTTTCTTATAATAATTTTTACATATCAAATGCAACTAAGGAAACATAACTCACATAGATTCATGTATTAGTCCTGGTTATTACATGCTTCATATATCTAGGATGTAAATTAAAGGGACACTGTAGTGACTAGAACAACTACAGCTTAATGTAGTGGTTCTGTTGTGTATAGTGTGTTTATAGTGGGTTTAGTTAGTACTCTAGCATCACGCCAGTAACAGTGTACGAATACTGATTTGATGTTAAATTGTATTTTACTTGCTAATCTAATATTCTTGTCATATAATGTTGCACTTTGAAAGAAAGACAGGATAAAATGGAAAAGTAAACAAGGGTTATCTCACAATATATAAAACATTGAATAATAAACAATGCATAATAAATACTACAGTTTCTGTAAACCATACATTTCATGAATTGTTTGGCTTCAAAATCACAAAGTGAAGTTTGTTTTTGATTTCTTCTTAAAGAAAAATCTAAAATTGTAGACCTGGTAAATAATATAAAATGTAATCTAGATGGTACTTTAATTGGGTTTAACATGTAATTTGTATGTATGCAAGTATATATGAGTCCTGTATCTAGGTGTGAGTAAGGTTGATTTAAGTAATATGGATAGATGCATACATATGGAGGGGTGGGAATAATTAGTCATGTAATCCAGTTGCATTTAAATTCTGAGTTGGGAAACAGACGCACAGTAAGTTATTTAGTGTGAAGACATTGTGTATACCAGTGCAGTGTTGGCTCTTAATTAAATGTTCCCCAAAATTCTCCCAGTGTATTTTGAAGGAACTGTATGGATACCATAACAACTTAATTGAAATTATTTTATTTTGGTGCCCAGTGGTCACTGGCTCTTTCTTACTTGAAGGGGTTAAACCGTTTAATTCTAACTATATGACACTTGAATGATCAAGCTGAAAGGACAATCTAAGCACCAAATTAACTTTTGCTTTTATTATAGACCAATGGTCATTCCCTAATTTTTTGTCATTTGAGAGTTTGCTTATACAGCCCTACCCGCACCTCTCCTAGCTTGACTCACACAGCCTCCCTACTCACTCTTTAGAAAAACAGGTCTACATTTTAAACGTCTCGTTTTACACAGTGTGTTTAATGTAGAAGTTCTTATCTCCTGCTCTGTTGATTGCCAGCAGCAGCCTTCTGTGTGTGAGTACAGAAGGTGAGAGGGGGAGGCGGGGGGAGGTGTAACTACTTTTTTTTAAAGGAGGTGTGGCTATGGCTGCATAAACAAAGTGATTTAACTTTTAAATAGCTGAAAAACTGAGAAATGACGCTGCTCATTAAGCTAAATTTGTTTTTGTGTTTACAAAACCCCATAAAAATAGGTTGCCAAGTTTGAAAGGTTAACAACCACTGCTGTAATCAATATTTGCAACCAGAAAAGTTTATCATATACCCATCATTCCTCTCAGGCTGCAGGAGTACAAAGAAGCTGTTCAAGCATTTAACCAGATGCTGAAATTAAATCCATTGTCACCTGAAGGATATATTGGTCGTGGAAATGCTTATCTTGAATATGGTCACAAGAACGCCACAAAGCACGCTCTGCGAGATTTTATTAAGGCTCTCCATTTAAGTCCCAAGTGTATTGCAGCTCGGATTTGTCTGGGTTACAATTTACAGGTACGTTGTGACAATTGTTCCAATCACATTAACACTTGGTTCACGCAATATAAACCCCTTCAGTAGAAATTAAATATAATGGGTATGAGTCAGTACGTACAATAAGTATATTACCTAGTGTCGTAACTGGAATTAGGTGGACTACACAAAAGAACATGAATGAGCCATGAGGAGGGGTAAACTCCCATACCTATAATATGTCATCTCCAGTGTGACACTAGGCCCCTCTTAACGATGAGGGTATCAAACTTCCCATGGTTCCCACATAAGTTCCATGTAGCCCTCTCATTGGGTCTGCTGAAGGTAGGAATACTTGGGGATGTAACCCATTAGTTGGGGGAGTGGAACATCAGCCACATCTGTCCAGAAAAGTGCAGTTATGGGAGCAGCTAAGATACTGCGCAGAACCCTCAGACTCCCAGGCCTCTGGTAGACAATGAGGAACACACAAATTACCACCTGGAAAGGTTGAAAAAGTATACATAAAATATACAGAGCCCTGATGGTCTAGGAATGATAATGTAGACTCTGTAGACTTAAGGTGGTGCAACCAAAAATGATAAGTCCTATGCTAAATAGGCTTAAATGACAACTGGCACCTCAAAATAATTTTATACTATAATATGATGAGTATTCCAGCTTACAATCTGGCCCATGGCAGCGCACTTTGAGAGACTGATGACAGCAATATAAAATGCCACATCCCTGCCCCCTCTACACACTGCTCTGCATTGAGCCTCAGCTGCCAGTTAGAACAGCTCCATGGTAATGCTGTGTGGAAGAAGCGATATCCCCCAGCATGTTATAAAGGGCACTCGGTGATGCCGCTGGCTAATTCAGTCTGGTTCTGGGTGATATTGTTTTCACCCCAACAAGACAAGTAAGCGCTACATGGTTTCATGCAGGCCACTGAGCTAGACCGGGCACTTTACCAGGGTACTGCCTGTAACACCCTCTTGGTGGCACTGGTTATATGGTTTAAAAATAATACCTCCTCTATAGAGAAGGTGAAGAGTGATTCAGAGGCTTCATAGTGTCTTATCCTGCCCTTTGAACACTAGAAGTCATAGAATTCAGAAACTAATGAGACACAGAACCATCACAATGTGACAAGTTATCATTTTTTTTTTTTTTTTTTAATTCTTTATTTATGTTGTGCAGATTATTACAGGTTGTCAACATACGCCACAACGGCGTGTTTCAAGAGTTACATATGTTAGACTGTGACATAGAAGTTCGCACTTTTTTTTTTTTTAAATGTAAGTAACAAGCTTTACTACGCGTTTATATTGTCAGAGTAGCCTTAAATGAATAGTTTTTAGCATTGCTAGGTTGGCTATTCTAGTGTAGTGATAATACAATCTATTACACCGTATAACAATAGCTGGGCTCTGTGTAATGCATAGGTAAGTCACGCTCTACAAACATAGGCTATAAGGCGTTAAAGAGTTGGTAAATTTCGCTAAGTCGTACCTATAGCGTCAGGTAACATCGCTTAAACTATCTAAACATAAAGAAACGTACAAAATGTTAGGTCAACAGTTAACTAGACTTTAAGCCACTGGGAGTTGGTTTCAGCATGGTTAACAGTCCCATCACCGCTAAGGGTAAGAGTTAAAACCGAAGCATAGTCTACTTGGGGGGGTGCATCAGGCCTCTGTGTCTGGGTACTTAGCTGTTGTGGGGGCTCTGAACATGCCTGGCTAAAGACAGCAATACCCTTGGGAGGCAGTATGGTGGGCGCTTCAGCCTATGCCTTGCGCTGGAGTGTCCCAGAGGTTGGTGTTAGGGTCCCCTTTAATGGTGTCTCTGCAGTGGAATCTAGCTTCGTCCATAAGCTGTATGGTGTGCTCTTGTGTTGCGCCCCGGTTGGAGGCTGTAATCCTAAGGGGTAGAAGTGCGCCTTATCCTCTGACTGCTAATTTCTGGCACTGTGCCTTGGAGCCGGATCCTGCGCTTGTCGGTGCTGGTGCAGATTCGACCTCAGGATCACTGAGGGGGTTAAATCTTCGTGCTGTGAGGTGATACTCTGCACGGCTCACGGAGTTGTGGTTTGCGTGTCGGGCGCCAGCTCTGACTGTCGGGAGTTGGAACGTGAGTGTCTGTGGCATATCCCTGGTAGGTGTGTTAGAAGTGGGCGCCGTTCCGGCTTTAGTGTGGTGTCAGTTTCGGGCACGTTCAGCCGCCATTTTGTTGCAGGGTGCTGGGTAGGCCCGTGTTGTAGTGCAGCTTCAGACTCTCCAGTGGAGGCCGGGATGACCCCCACCGGCCCAAAGGGGGGGAAA
This sequence comes from Pelobates cultripes, assembly GCA_933207985.1. Classification (NCBI taxonomy): domain Eukaryota; kingdom Metazoa; phylum Chordata; class Amphibia; order Anura; family Pelobatidae; genus Pelobates; species Pelobates cultripes. The sequence goes on from OW240924.1 coordinate 74,992,498, forward strand.
ACGGGGCTGGTCACCGCACCAAAGAGAAGGTGTGTGGCATCAGAAGGGAGGGGGAGAGCGGGACAGCAGCCGTCTGCACCGCTTCTCCTCCGAGTAGGCCGCAAACTCCAAAGCCTTAGATCACCCCTGCGGGCTCCAAAACTCCCGATCTCAGAGTCCACTGCGATGTCCACTGTCGTGTACCAGCTGCAGGTAGATTTTTTAACTTGAATTTGGTGTTTGAGCTGTGTTTTCCAGCCAAATTGACAGAATGCCCCTGGAGCTTCTCCTACATGCGACCGGTCAGCATGGCGGCCCGGCCCCGCCAAGTTATCATTTTTAAAAGGATATTATAGTACTAGGAATACAAATATGTATTATGCTTCCCTCTGGATCCCCTCCCTGGCAGAGTAGGGTTAATAAACCCTTACTGTACTTACCTGATTCCAGCGCCGATCTCCTTTGGTGCTGGGTCAGAGCTCCGCCTTTACCTGATGTCACCCAACAGGAGGTGCATGCTCATGCGTGTGTATTAGACCCTCCCAATAGAAAAGTATTGCGCAATGCTTTCCTATAGGGATTTAACAGACGCTGGGTGTCCTCATGCAGACCGTGTCACCAAAAGTCAGCTAGTCACCAGGAAGTGCCTTTAGTCACTGACTGATAGCAACTAGAGGCAGGCTTAGTCCTGCAATGTAATTATTGCAGTTTCTGGGTGCCTACAGTGTCCCTTTAAGGGCATTTATTTACTTCTATTTTCAGGTGTCCTATCAAAACGCCCTACCCTGTGAATATCCCCTACCCTCGTAACATGTGGTGAGGGGAATCAGCTGGAGTCTGTGCTGCACATGCGTGCTAGCACTCCATCTGAGGCTCTGAGCATGTCCTGGGAACTCCTCCACAGCAAGGTCCTGAAAGGTAAGTGAAGCTTTACACTTTCATTATAGTTAGTGAATTCACTAAGCTTAGCACATGGGACAGTTAGGGTAAATGTTAGGGTTTAAATTAGGGTGAGATTCACGGGGTTGTTTTTATGTAGTGATCACACTTTATTCTAGCCCTTGGGGTAAGGGTTAAATTAAAGTGGGAGAGAGGTTAAAAATAGCTTACCTAACCCTAATTTAAACCTTAACAGTCCAGTGGCGTCTCTAGGATTCATTTTTCGGGGGGGCACATGGAGGGCCAGTGACAAAAGTAGGGGGGCACATGTAACCCCGCCCTCGCCGCAGTTTGACCCGGCCCCTGTCACATGTTAAGCCACGCCCCCGACACAATGTGTTTTGTTTTTTTAATAATACCTGGTGGAGGAATCATGATTTTCCACCAGGGATTATTAAAAAAACAAACACATTACCCTTGATACAGTGCCATAGTTGCCAACATTTGAAAAAAAAATTCCAAGGACATTTTGCAGCACAGCTATCAATTACTGTCTGGGTATAATATCCCTGGACAGTCAGTGCTCTCTGTATAATACAGGGTTGTGTGTATAATAAATTGGGACACTCAGTGCTCCCTGTATAGTGCTGCTCTCTGTATAATCCCAAGACAGAGAGCAGCACTATACAGGAAGCACTGACTATCCCGGGATATTTTATACACACAGATCTGTATTATACAGATAGCTGAGCATATACCCCAATCTCTAGACTACTTGTACCTGTCAACAGCAGCTCCCAGACGCGTGTAACAGGGCTAAAGTGTGCGGCAGCTCACACAGGTTATTCAGCGGTAAAGTGCACTCGCTGGCAGAGCCAAACTGGGAATCCCTGGGAATCCAAAGCAGCCCTGGAAAAAAAATGTATGCCATTCCTACAAGTCAAAATGACACACACATGCTCACTAAATAGAAGCTCACTGACACACACAAGCAGTACCATTTTAACAGAGTTAAGGGCCCCTGGGCAAAGCAATACACTGGGGCCCTTCCTACACAACTCACAGGAATTTTAATTATTGACTGCGGAGTCCATACACACACAGACTGCGGAGTCCATACACACACACAGAGAGTCCATACACACACAGACTGCTGAGTCCATACACACACACAGACTGCTGAGTCCATACACACACACAGACTGCGAAGTCCATACACACACACAGATTGCTGAGTCCATACACACACACAGACTGCTGTGTCCATACACACACACTCACACAGATTGCTGAGTCCATACACACACACACACACACAGATTGCTGAGTCCATACACACACACACACAGACTCTGCTGAGTCCATACACACGCACACACACTCTGCTGAGTCCATACACACGCACACACACTCTGCTGAGTCCATACACAAACACAAACAGACTGCTGAGTCCATACACACACAGAGACTCTGCTGAGTCCGTACACACACAGACTGCTGAGTCCGTACACACACAGACTGCTGAGTCCATACACACACACAGACTGCTGAATCCACACACACACACACACTCTGCTGAGTCCATACACACACACACACACACTCTGCTGAGTCCATACACACACACAGACTCTGCTGAGTCCATACACACACACACACTCTGCTGAGTCCGTACACACACCGACTGCTGAGTCCATACACACACACACACTCTGCTGAGTCCATACACACATACACACACACAGACTGCTAAGTCCATACACACACAAACACACAGACTCTGCTGAGTCCATACACACACAGACTGCTGAGTCCACACACACACAGACTGCTGAGTCCACACACACACACAAAGACTGCTGAGTACACAAACACACAAAGACTGCTGAGTACACACACACTCTACTGAGTCCACACACACAGACTGCTGAGTCCATACACACACACAGATTGCTGAGTCCATACACACACAGATTGCTGAGTCCGTACACATACAGATTGCTGAGTACATACACACACAGGCTGCTGAGTCCATACACACACACAGACTGCTGAGTCCATACACACACACAGACTCTGCTGAGTCCGTACACACACACAGACTCTGCTGAGTCCGTACACACACACACAGACTCTGCTGAGTCCGTACACACACACAGGCTCTGCTGAGTCCGTATACACA